>CM048821.1:53636152-54021152 GCA_026586065.1 Dioscorea zingiberensis
TGAATTTATAGAGATTGTGTGGCCATCTCAAGAGGGAATCATTTAGATCTCAAGCATAAAAGAGAAGAGAAAAAGATTTACGTGGAAAACCCGAAAGAAGTGGGGAAAAACCATGGTAGAGAGAAACTTCACTATTAATGGAAGAGATTTGGAACATTCTTACAGAATCTAAGTAGATCAGAGAGGAAAAAGAGGAAAGAACTCTGAATTTCCATATGGGGTTGAGAACCGGTCTCTGGATGGGCAGCGCTTCGCTGTCCGAAAAATTAGATGCCTCAATGAACTGTGACGCTTGCCTTTTTATAGGCTCTGGTTTCTTGGGATGTAAGTTGTTTCTAATTTGAGCATGTGTCTTGCTGAAATTTAAGCGCCTAATCACCGAGTCATTAACAATCGCCATTCTTCTAGAAGTATAGCTCGCTAAAGTCAGAAGGCTTTCTAGAAGATTAAAACTGGGGAATGGATGTGTTCCTTCCTACTCGGTTTTTCTATTCAGTAGAGCGGATAGCATTCGAACGGTGAGTTGATTAATGGCTCTAAGTTGATGAATGAGTATTTTGGAGCTGTGGGAGCGTTATTGTGGTCCAAGGCTGGTGAGGGCCGATGGAGTGGAAGGGGCACATCACTACTTGAATTGATTGGGGACGTCATATATGCGAGAGAAGCGGGTTGAAGGAGAAGGTTGATCTAATTAGGTTGGAAGTCTTCTAGGACTCCGGACAAGTAATTTGTTTGGATGGGCATACGTGTCCCATCTGTTCTACGCTATCATAATAATTTTTTATTATGTTAGTCAAACACTTCGGTCACCGGAGGAATAAAATATGTAAGAATTTCTTTGTAATCATCTTCACTTCCCTACACATAAAAATTACTTGTTTTGCTGTTTTTATTTTTGTATAAATAGGCCCTAAAACAATAATATCTTATTTCTATTTTTAATAGATAATTGTATATATTAAAATATATTTTTTAAAATTTTTAAAATATTATAAAATAATTTTTTATAATATTTATTTTTAAATAGTAATATTATTATTATTCATATTTAATCATTTTTAAATATCTATCTATATTATATTACTAGGTTGAAGTATATTAATTTTTAATTTTTTTTAAAAAAATAGGTATAAATTTTGGAATTTTCTTTCAAAATTTTTAGATTTTTAAATTGATAAAATATATATCTATCTATATTACTAAATTGGGAAGTAAATCAATATAATTTTTAAGTAAAAAATTTCTAAAAACCAAAAAATTAGGTGAAATTTTTAGAGATTTTTCTCGCCTTTTTTAAATTATAAAATAATATAATCCATCAAACTGAAAACAAACAACGTTTTCGAATTTTTATGCGATCAACTACTCAATTCTCAAATCTTCTTTTGAGGATTCTCGGACTGAATCTTAGAGTGCGTCTGCGACCCGAAAGGGGTTTGGGGGTATAAATGCGATAAAGAGTTATGTCTGATAATGAGCCAGCGAAATACCTTCACCAATGGAGGATGCGTCTTTACGACAGTACCTACGAGAGTGGTGGATTGGTGCCAGCACATATCACTTGATGAGAGATTATGGTGATCCCAAAAGCAGCGTTAACTTTCAGGCTAACGGCCCACGTTAACCCTTGCTTAGTTGGTAGGGGCATTTTCGCCGAATTTTGTAAAGTAGATCAAAGAAAATTGCGGCAGGGGTGGCCATAAGTTGGATTTCTTTCAAATCTCCACTTGTTTGAGCTGATCAAAGCAAAAAAAATTTAATTAAAATACCGCGCACCAACTAAAAGCGGGGGTTAACTTAGTGATATGAGGAGTTAGCAGTTTTTCCATTTTGTTAAGCGAGTTCACTTACGAGAGATTTAGAAAGATGTATAATATTCTTTGGAGCCTCGCAGGTTTGACCCTCAAGAGATTTGAAAGATGTATAATATTTTTTTGGGACCATAGCTAGGAAGCAGCATAGGGTACGTAGCAAATATGTAGGAAATCTATGTATGATCATGCACAACTTTATCAATTGCATGCATGACCCTCCGATCTCAAAATAATAATTGGTAGTCCCTCTCTGATCCTTAAATACGAAGTGTTAAGTTGTAACATAATGTTTAATTTTCTAAAATAAATAAATCAAAAAATTCTCAAAAATTAATGAGATTGATTAGCATAGAAAATAAATTAATTATTTTGAAACCACAAGTTTTTTCTTAGGAAAAAAACATTTTCCCTATTGTGCCCCTATGGCTTTTGTTTTGAAATTCTAATTCCTAATTCTTAATATATATACTAGCAAAATAATTACATTGTTTAGGATTTTTTTAAAAAAAAATTGGAGCAATGCAAAAGGTGTCATTTCCTAGTTTCAAACTATATAATTACAGTTAATATATAATATGGTATAATTAATTATTATTGCTTAATTCAAATATTCTCCTAGTAATTAAACACGTGTAATCAGAAGCGGATGGGTATCCTCGAGATCCCTAACTTACAACCTTTAACAGATGTAAAGGGCAATATGTTTGATAAATAACCGACATAAAAAATTAGAAAAACACTAAATGTCTATATTGCCCTTACTTATATTTTTAAAATTTCATTCTATTTGTAGAAATATGAATTTATTTTATTTAATTTTAAATCATAAAATGTTAAATTTAGATATAAAAGTATCTAATGTAAAAATAAATTCATTTTTACTAATATATAGAATATTATAACTTTTAAGTTTTTACTTGCCAACCTCTAAAGAATAGCTCTAATCATTTATCAACCCCTTTTTTATTTTAATTTTACTCGCCACCTCTTTAATTAGTTCTCCCAATCAGAGACCTTGAATATTCTTGAGAATCATTTTAAAAACCAAGTAAAAGACAAAATCATCTCTTCGTGAACTAACTATAACTAAAAATCAACTAAGAAAAATCTGAAAGTGGTTATAAGTAAATTATAATTTTATTAATGGGGTTACAAGTAAATTTATGTTAATTTATAAACAAAGAAAATGTAGGATCAACCTATATTTTTTAATTTAATTTTTATTGGCATGCATTAAAAAATATTTGTAAGATATTCAAAGTAAAACAAAATAATTAGATTCAGATTAAAAATAAAATATAAAATACATCATAAAACCAAAATTGAATATGATAGGGAGAAAGATAGTAGGACACGTGGAACATGTCGAGCCATCCACGTGTCAACATAATAAAGTCCTCATCGAGATTGGGCTTGCCCATATTGAATCAACCCAAATCATGATAACCATCTCTCATGCCATATCCGATCGGGCCACTCAATATCGGAAGCATAGTTACAACACATCAAATCGTGATAGGGCCTATGAGTTAACACATCGATCAAATCGGGCCGATGAGTCACCATTGGAGCACATATCGGAAGATAATGCCAATCTTACCATACCAGAAGCACTCCTCACTGCCCCGATATACATTCTCAACTCGTCGGGATAACGCTAGTTATTACAAGAAACCTTCTAGAAGGGTTACAGCTGTCAAAAGACTCGGTTCAATGACCAGGTGAAGCCTAACTGGAAGCTTAGCTGGCAGAGCACGTGTCGAAATTCCAAAGCTTCTTCTCCAAGCCACCGAAGGCTATAACAAACTGACCCCACTCATTTGGGACATGAAAATAGAGAGCGTAAGCTTCAAATTTCTCCTCAAGATTGGATCCACTTTTTTTCCTTTTCCACTTGTAAAATGGCTTTCAAGGCCCGGATAAATGAAATTTCTCCCTTTCATCCGTGGTTTTTCTCTACCAAGGGTTTTCCACGTTAGATCTTTGTCTCCATTACTTGTCCGGATTGATTCTCCTTTTCACTTTCTCATTGTTCAAAACCCCTCAAGAAATCAAACAAATTTAATCGCTGGATTCGAATTGGGATTGATCGCAAGGCAAACCCGATTTCAGAGTCAATGTAATACATCATGATACCCTTTGAGTTATTAAATTTCACTTGAAAAGTGAAAAAGAATTAATTGAAAAGATATGATGTATAAAAGCTGTCAAAATGATCACTTAACATATATATTATAAGAAGACGCTTTTACAATTGACCCAAGTTAAAACATAAAAAGTTTGGTCCAAAGGGTAGAAGTAAAATAAAATAAACATTGGATTTTATAAGGTATTATTGAAAATGAGAGATGATAAGTAATTTCGCTTATTTTTATGGGGTGACAAGTAAAAACTTTCTCTCGTAGATATGTTATGAGTAAATAATTTTAAAGCACATGCGGCATGATGGAGGGGTCTTCCCAAGGTGAAATCATCCCTCCAAAAAGCTTAGAAAGTTCTAACAAATATATCTAACTCGTTCTCCAACCCGGCGCCTAGTGGTTCTCTGACGCCTTTGTCGGATCCAAACTAGCTCCCTATTGGCATGCAAATGAGTGCTGGAAAAGGGGTAAAATTAGAGAAGTACTTTGTCGTTGTCGTTGTGAGACGAATTCATCTATGGAAGCATGTGAGATAAAAATCATGGATTTTTTGTTTAATGGAAGAACAAAATTTGATATTTTGCCGAATAAAATTATTTTGTTGCATTCTTGTTTGTCCAACAAAATGTCCTGATTTCCTATCTAGTCGGAAGGATTTGATAATAAATTTGTAATATTTGTACATCTAAATCTAGTTTTGTTGTGAAAATCTTATGAATTTTAATCGGACCCAAATTGGGTGCGAATATAAGAGAATGTGAAAAAGAATTAATTGAAAAAGATATGATGTATAAAAAGGTCAAAATTGTCACTTAACATATATTATAATAAGACGTTTTACAACCGACCAAAGTTAAAACATAAAAGTTTGGTCCAAAGGGTAGAAGTGAAATAAAAATAAACAATGGGTTTAAAAGGTATTATTGAAATATAAGGAATGATAAATGATTTCTTTATTTTTTTAAGGGGTGACAAGTGAAAAACTCTTTGTGTATATATGTTATGGGTAAATAATTTTAAAGAATATGCAAAGATGATCGCTAGGGGTCTTCGACCAAGTGGGAAATAATCCCTCCGTAAAGCCTAGAAAGTTCTAATAGCTACATCTAATCAGATTCAATCAAGGCCCAGTAATTGTTCTCACCGCCTTTGTCGGATCCAAAACTAGCTCCCTATTGACATGCAATGAGTAATTCAAAAAGGGGTAAAATTAGAGAAGTAGTTTGTCGCTATTGCCACGTGAGACAAATTCAACTATGGAAGCCTCGCGGAGATAAAAAATCATGTATTTTTGTTTAATGGAAGAACAAAATTTTGATATAACAAACACAAAGATAAAAATTATTTTGTTGTATTCTCGTTTGTCCAACAAAAATGTCCTCATTTCCTATCTAGTCGGAAGGATTTGATAATAAGTTTGTAATATTATACATCTAAATCTAGTTTTGTTGTGAAAATCCTATGAATTTTAATCACACCCAAATTGGGTAAAAGTGAATATAACTTTGATATGAATATTTTCCAATTCTTATCAATAATATTTATTCCAAAATTACTTGTTTGTTGGTTAAAAGACCATCGATTTTTTGAAAAAATGAACCAATTTGTGGCTAAATCATGGGGTATTTTTTTTTACCCATGTAGTTTATTTTTATTTTCCAAAAATTCCAAGATTTTATTTTGTTTCACCAAAAAACCCTCTCCGGTTAAATTTTACTAGACATTAACTCTCTATTATTAAATCCTAAAATAACAAAAATATATTTTTTTCACAAATAGTTAAATTAATTTAAAATAAATTTAAACATAAATTTTCCCTATGCAAATATTTATTTTCACTACTAGTGTTTTACATAATTTAAATATATTTATGAATAGGATAGTTTTTGTAATTTTAAAATTTTATAATATAGCGTCAATGCTCTATGGTAAAATTTTAATTGTAGAGGTTGGAAGATTTGAACCATGTCTTAGAGTAATTCTAAATGACTCATCCATATTTATTAAAAAAAAATAACTGGAGGGGTTTTTTTAGAAGATAAAGCTTAAGCAAAATTTTTTTATCAAAAATTTATCTAATAGTTATTTATTTATTTATGATAAAGTAGATAAATCATATTTATTTATTAAATATTAAAAAAATAATATAGAATATAAGAATCGGATACATGGGATATGAATATCCAATAGTTATTTATGGACTCCATTAATTAGACAAATAATTTTTGGATTTATGTAAAACTCCTCTAAAATCAAAGAATAAAAAAACTTCGAAACAAATTTGAACTTTGGTAGGGGTTAAGATGTAAAAATCCCAAAAAAGGATACAGATAAAGCAAACCATGAGGCATCTCCCACAGCTTTCCTTATTGTTGGTTAGATTCGGGTTTCAGTTAGAACTCTCCTGGGTCGGTTGACTCCTTCCCGGTATACATACCACCCTATTCATAAAATTTCATATATTTTTCATATTATTATTTTTATTTTCACAAGAATTATATTTTGTCTCCCAATAAAACTAATGATTTCTAGTTTTCCTTCAATTTGATGCAAAAAGCATAAATTCTGCTTCTTTGCCCTTTATTTTTCATTTATTTTTCTGCTTTTAAGGTATCTTTTTTTTTTCTCTCTGGTTTTTGGGTGGGGATTGTGGGATTGTGGGATTGTGGGTTTGGTGGAGAAAAAGCATCTAGATGTTGTGAATTCTATGAAAAGGGTAACCCTTCTTGCATAAATTTGATGTTTTTAGATCTGTAGTTTGGTCAAAATTCCATCTCTTTGTTATGTTTTGTTATCTGTTCTTCTTCATCTTGGTGGTGTTTTCCTCTATTGTGAGAATTAGTGTTTGATTTCTATCAGTGTGGTGTGAGATTTCTGTTCCAATGTCTTTATGGCTGTGGAAAGTTGTGTCAGGTGTAGCTGGTTATGCTCCTTGTTCTTTTGTTTCTGAGATTGCAAATGATCAATAATAGTTAGGTTTAGGTTTCATGTTTTTTTCTCTTTTGGTTATTCCTTTCTTTTATATGGAGTTATCTAGGTGGATAATGTTTGGATGGAAATTTCTAGTTCTTTCTTTAGGTTTTGCTTTCTATATGTTCTTTTGATTGCTAGAAATTGCTTTGGCTGTTGGGGTTGGATTGCTGGTGGTAAGGATTTAGAAAGGAGAGGGTTTTAGCCTCAATCCAGCATTGATTGTATGTGAATTCTACATGTTTGCTGGATATTAATGGATTCGCTTTGATGAGTACTTGACATCGATCACATCGCTGATCGATAACCCTCTGATGGATCTCTCTTCGAGTTCAAAGATTTTGTGGATTGAGCTTTATTATTGGTGAATTTGATTGTGTTGTCCTGATTATTTCATCATGCCATTGTTCTGATTCTTGTGAATTGGTCAAGGACCTGTTATCTACAATCAATCTGTTCGCGTAAGAATGGAGGGGATTTTTTTTCTTCTTATTCTTCTGTTTGTGTTGATTCTTTGTTATAGATCAATCTAGTAGAAATTAGGTTTCTTCTCCTGTGTTTTCTTTTCCCCTTCTCTTTATCATTAAGTGTTGTATTCATTCCTGCTGTTTTCTCCTATCTGCCATACTTAGATCTTTCTCTTTGGTGTTTGTTTGCTCCTTTTCAATCTATTGTTATGATTATAGATTTATTTATGAATCGACTTTCGCCTTTGAACCTGAGAAAGTGAAAATATTGCCCGTATATAAAATTAATCGAGACATCCAGAGCAAAATAACTTGTGAGGTATATTGATGACAGTACCTAGATGATGCATTTTTTGTTAGATCAGGGACGAGGTTTCCATATATTCAATTTTCTTGGTTTTTCAAAATGGTTTATTTTCAGATTTTACTTAATGTTTTCATGGTAAGTTAAGTCCAATCTTTGATATGACAAACGGATCTCTAGATAAATTATGAACTCTTTCGTCTGCTTGCTGAGTTTTGCAATATGGTAATTGATGAAAGCAATTGGATATGACTGCCTTTTTGGGAATGCCTGAACTATGTCTTACAATCATGACTTTGATTAAGGGTTCTAATTAGTGTGGGAAGACTCCTATCTGTTCAATTGATTCAGTGAGTCAGGACATATAGATTAATTGTTGGTCAAGCTTTTTCATGGCAAAAAAATTGTTCTCTTTCTAAACTACTTAGTATCTGGGAAATGTTATCAGTGTCAGCTAACGCCCTTATCTCTTCAACATTATTTGGCAGGCAAACATTCATGGAAAAGGAATATGTAATAAATAATTTGGAACCTCCAAGTGAAGGCACAATAACGCAACAAGTACCCCTTGACGTATCGGAAAGACTCAGAGAATACTACGTAATTCTGGTTATTCCATGGAGACTACTCCGACACCGCCAATACAAATGAATGATGATTCTGCTGATTGTGATGAAGTCAAAATTAAGCTGCTCACGCAGGCTAAGAAATGGGATGCATTATGGTGTATTTGCTTTGAGCTCTCGACGAGGAATTGGATTGTGAGAAGCCAGTCAAGGTTGATACTGTTATCCAATGAGCCTTTATGTAATGCTCTTTGTAGGATTAGCTTATTGAGTCCACTTTAAAGACATGAAAATGCTACTCACTTTCATACATTTTAGCTATTGGTTACAGTTTCTATAATTGAAAATCATTGACCTTTTGAATTTTTACAGGATCGCTCTCCAAAACACACCAAGCGTAATGGTGGAAATTCTAAATGTTCAGGATGCACTAAATTTGGAAAGGTATATTTTAAATTTAGATTGCCTTTTATGTCATAGACTCATCATAATGAATCTAAAAACAGATATCGGCTAGATGGTGTTCGGGAGAAGGATGTAGACCCGCCATTGATGAAGCTCCTGCATTCTATCCCACTGAAGAGGTATTTCTCAAAATTTTCAGGGAATAAATCATATCCTGAGTTGTGCTACTTCCATGATTGTCATTTCTATGGGATATCAATCTCTTTTTATCTGTCCTATTCTTAGCAAAAGTATTATTCTTTCTCAGGAGTTCAAGGATACTCTTGGTTACATTGCTAGTATACGCCAAAAAGCTGAAAAATATGGTATATGCCGGATTATACCACCACCATCGTGGGTACCACCTTGCCCTTTAAGAGTGAAGAGCTCATGGGAGCATGCTAAGTTCACTACTGGTTCAACAAGTTGACAAGCTTCAAAACAGAGAGCCAATGAGAAAAAGATCTAGGAATCGCTGTCAAAGAAAAAGGAAAAGAAGAAAGCGTGTTAAAGTTTGGCATGACTCGGAGACGTAATATCTCTAGCTCTTCTGAAAATAATGACTGTGCTGCCTCTGACACTGAGGAAAAGTTTGGTTTCCAATCCGTTCAGACTTCACTCTTAAGACCTTTCAAGAGTTTGCAGATGACTTCAAAGAGCAGTATTTTGGAATGAGGGATATCTCTGAAAATTTTGTTGATGGCGAAGAGCACCCAGTAAAGGGATGGCAACCTTCAGTGGAAGACATAGAAGGAGAATATTGGCGGATGGTTGAGAAACCAACTGAAGAAGTTGAGGTATGGGCTTTTCTTGACTTATGTTCGAAACTTGCCTTTGTTCAATTTTGATGTAAACTAAAATTTCTTTAAATGCAGGTACATTATGGTGCTGATTTGGAAACTGGAGTTTTTGGCAGTGGCTTTCCTAAAGCATCTTCCTCAACTGATCAGAACACTGATCCGTACCTGATGTCAGGTTGGAACTTGAATAATTTCCCTAGACTTCCCGGTTCAGTTCTTGCATTTGAAAGAGGTGATATCTCTGGAGTATTGGTGCCTTGGCTATATATTGGGATGTGTTTTTCATCATTCTGTTGGGTAAGTCTCTTTGTGCTTTTTTTCTTCTTTTCTGTGCTATTCAACATCTGAAGTTCTGAACATCATTGTGCACATCACTTTTGAAAAATCTTCAAATACAGCTAACTGTTGAGAATTTCACCCAGGTATATGGACATTGACAAGTACCACATCCCCCTTATGATTAAAGGAAATTCTATACTGATCATGGATATTGTTCTTAACAGAAATAAAATCAATAAATAACAAAAAAGGATAACTATTGAAAGCTGACATATGCCTTGATACTTTACATATTATTTATTTCAGAGGGCGCTTATTTATTTTCTGCACAAACTTAGTATCAGTATTTTGATTGATCTTGTTTTTTCTTCTGCTTGAAACTTGAATGACAAATTTAGTTCAAGATTCTGTTATCTATTCTGGCTTATTATTTTATTTGTTTTCCTAATTGACATTTTACTGTCCTTTGTTTTTTGTATGCATAGCATGTGGAAGATCATCACCTTTATTCTCTGAATTATATGCATTTTGGTGATCCAAAGTGTGGTATGGGGTTCCTGGAAGTGATGCGTGAAATTGGAGGATGCCATGAGGAAAAATTTACCAGAACTGTTTGAAGAACAAACCAGATTTACTGCATGAATTGGCAAGTCCTAAACTACTCAATATTGCTTATTGTTTTACTCAGGGGGACATCAGTTTTGAACATATGTGCCTGTGTTTACAAGATCTAGTGGACAATACATATAATAACACTATGTATTATTTTTTGTGTTTGAACAAAGTCTATCTACCCTCATCCACCATTTATGAATTATAATATCTATTCTTTTCTATCTTCTTACTGTATATAACATTCACATAGCATGTCTAAACTTCATGGTACTCAATCAGAATATATTTCCTAACTAACAACTGATTTCTTTTGCATCAGTTCACTTTCTTTGTTCTTTTATATTTAACTGTGTTGGATCAATTATTATTTACTTGTCTCATGAAGTTGTTTCACTAATTCAATCAGGTGACACAATTGTCCCTCTTCAGTTCTGAAATCTGGAAGGAGTGCCAGTTTATCGAGCCATTCAGAAATCTGGAGAGTTTGTTCTCACTTTTCCAAGAGCATATCATTCTGGCTTTAACTGTGGATTCAACTGCGCTTGAGGCTGTGAATGTTGCTCCTGTGGACTGGTTGCCCCATGGGCAGTGTGCTGTCGAGCTTTACAGTGAGCAATCCGTGAAACATCCTTGTCACATGACAAATTGCTGCTTGGTGCCGCACGGGAAGCAGTCAAGGCCCTCTGGGAGGTTTTAGTGCTTGGGAGGCAGGACTCTAAGAACTTCAAATGGCAAAGTGTTTGCCACAATGATGGAGTGCTTACTAAAGCTATTAAGGTATTCTTTTTATTTTTATTTCTTTTTGAATGATTAAGTATATGAAGCAATGAGGGAAGTAGAATTGTAGCCCGTTAGGTTTAATGTTTGACGATAGAGTTTAGGAATCACTTAGAAATGCACTTCTTTGCCTTCATCTGGGGCAGATAATAAGCCTGCACCATGCACACAAACACACACAGAGTCCCACCTCACATCACAACATCAGGAATCACATTATTTTATCATTTTGAGTACTTCTAAGTTCACTGCTGATAATTTTGTCATCTTAGGCAAGAGTTGAGATGGAGAACAAAAAGAAGAGAGTCTATTTCTGGTCATCAGCAAGCAAGAAAGATGGACAAGGATTTTGATTTTTTCAAATGAGAGAGAATGTTTTTCATGCTTCTATGATCTGCACCTTTCTGCTGTCGGTTGTGAATGTTGTCCTAATCGTTTTGCCTGCTTAGCCCATGCAAATTTGCTCTGCTCCTGTGATCCTGCGAGAAGATTTTTCCTTCTTCGCTATCACATTGATGAACTGAATATCCTCGTGGAAGCTCTAGAAGGTAATTTGGGTGCAGTACAGCGATGGGCTGAAGAGGATCTTGGGTTAGCTTTACACTCTAGTTCATCACTACATGGAATGTCAGAAAATGCAAAACCAGAATTTGCATCTAGCACCACAGATTCCTTGGAGAAAAGCGCTTCTGAATTGCAGAGGCCAATTTTTGATCTAAACATGCCTGATATAGATGATGACAGTCCTGTATGTGAAGTTAATCATCCTGAAACAAGAAAATGCCTTGTTGGTTTGATGGAAAAAAAGGTTCATGATGGTAATGAAGCCCATGAAGCTCATCATGTCAAAGCATTGGAAGATGTTAAAGCAAAATGGCCTTTAAATCTCAACACATCTGGTGTAAAAGATGAGTTTGAATTTATGGACTTAGACAGATCACCTGTAGCTCCAAATTCAGATTTAATTGGTCTCAAACAATGTGAATTCCCTCCAACCAATGCTTGCTCAAACAAAGGCCAATACAGGAGCTGTTTTGATTTATATACAGACAAAGTACCAACTGTAAACAGAGATAGATGGCTTGCTAGCAGTGGAAATGCCTTACTGATGGCACCTGATGTTAAAGAAGAGCAAGGCTGTTCTTCGCAATCTGCTGTTGTGAGTGCTAATGAATTTCGAATGGACAAATCCCATATAAAAAATGAGCCCTTAATATTCGCAGGTCATCCGATGAGATCAAATACGGAGAATACCCATGTTTCTTTTCTTGATAGAAACTTTGTTGGCTCATCATGTTCTTTGGGTGCTGAATATCCTAAGAGGTCTGGTGCTTAAACTTTTGGTCAGGACCTTCATGGTCTGCCACACTTACCAAAAGCTTCAAGTGGTCACCAAAATCAATCCAGTGTGTTGGTTGACAATGGCGATGATCCTGTAGAGGTCCCTGGGACATCAAGTTACCTAGTTGAACCTGTCAACTTTGGAACACTAATACCAAGAAGAAAGTGGTGCAATAAGCAGGCTATCTTTCCTAAAGGTACTTCTGCATATACTTTCAAGTACAGAATTTTTTTAGCCTAAGTACAATATTCTATTTTCAGAAACAAGAGAATTGCCTCCCTTTTTGGGTAACCACCATGTAATTTTTTGTTCAGGATTTGTAAGTCGTGTCAGGTACTTCAATCTGCTCAATCCAACAAAAACATGCTATTACATTTCTGAAGTACTGGATTCCGGAATTCTGGGGCCTCGGTTCAAGGTGGGACTTTTTTACATCTGTAATTCTGATGGTACTTTTTCTTACAAACTTTTTGGTAGAATCCATTATTCGACAAGTCTTTCTATTTTGTAGACCTTATGCTTGCATTATATGCCTTGTTGTCTAGTTTAAGTTTATTGTCAACTGAGCCTGCTCATTATCTAGAGAAATATCTGCAACATAATTTAGCTGTAAAATGTCATAGAGATCGGTATGGTGTATTGCCGCAAGGAATTCTACAGCTCAAAAGTCCTTAATACTCCATAAGCTATAAAACAGGATCTTGTGGAACTGCATTCAATCATCACTATATTTACTGGTTTATGAATTTATCAGTAAAAAATGCATATCAAGACTTGAAAATTCATTGAGATCATCTGTCATGCTTTTGCTCAATCAGACCTTAAATCTGCCAAGAGGTCCCAATGTTACAACTTACAAGTTCCCGTTACTCTATTTATCTAATTACCTTCCTTTTTGGTTTGATTGATTGTAGGTTATGATGGAGGGAGATCCATCAGTTAGCTTCACACATGCTTCTCCAGAACAGTGTTGGTTATCGGTGCAAGAAAAACTAAACAAAAAGATCAGTGAAGAACATATCCTAGGGAAGCAAGGTCTTCCCCCATTGCAGTCACCTGATGAAATGAATGGTTTCGAGATGTTTGGGTTTTTGACCCCATCGATAGTAAAGGTACTTCCAATGCCTAGTTGTTTGACCATATAGCTTTGATAAATGTTGTAGAGCTGGTTGCTAATTCCTTTGTGTGATTTTGGATCACCAATTATCTTAATTACACTCATTTGGCTCAGATCTTCAACTGATGAACATTTGAGAGATATATTACAACTGTTAATATTAATTTGCTTTGCAAACAGGTTATTGAGGCTCTCGATCCTCATCACTTGTGCTCAGAGTACTGGGCATCAAAGTTGGATACACGACCTGTATCCAGCATGATAGAACTAGAAGAAACTCCAGAGCCAGTTACAGCTTTGCATATCAGAGTGGAGGCCGAGGACTACCCTTCACATCCGATCGTAGCTACATCAAACAAGCAGAAAATGTTATTTGGAGTTAATTTGTCTAGTCAGGAGAACCATAAACCAAAGACAAACAGCAAGTCATCGATGGAAGAGATCCAAACAATACTCGGGCGATTATTCAAGAAGGCGAACAATGAAGAACTGAACATGATGCAGCAAATACTCAACAGTGGACAAGGGAGTGATGCTTGGAAAGCAGCATTGTCAACTTTGGTGGATGAAATCCAGAAGAATGTACATACATAATAAGATGAAGAAGAAGAAGGAGAAAGAAAGCAACCAAAATAATTCAATTCTTCAGAGGATGAACTTCTGTGGAGAAGTACAGTATGAAAGAGCCACCATTGTTTTTGTTCTTTAGGTACTAGCACTGAATTCCCTTTTTTTTTTTTCTTTTCTTTTGTCATCCATTGTTTACTACAGTCACCATTGACTTCATTCTTTCTGAGTCTCATAATATGGTGGAGTCAACTGTCAAGTTACATTTTCAATTCAGCATGTTCTTTATTTAATTTAGGCTACAAATTAGTCATTTCAGGAAGTTAGATCACTGTGGCCTCTGCATTGTAAAGAACAACTAATCTTTTTGTTCAATTATAGTTGAAGCAAAATTTTGAATTTCTGAAGGTTTAATAATTTCTTCTTAGGATTCCATATCACTTGTAATTTTTCTCCTATTTCTGTTTTAATGTCATTTCATTCTCCCTTGGTGAATTCTAACATACTTGTCCATTGTTCACGCTGTATGAGACCGTATGGGTTTTAGGATAGTGTTTTTTGGGTTATAATGTTTGTGTTTTGGGTTCCGTGTGAACAATCACGCCGTCATTTTGCTACAATGTCATTGGGCCTAAAAACAAAAGCTTTGAAACCTAACAAATGCATTGAATCCTAAACAAAAGCATTGAAACCAACGGTCTCATACCATTGATACAAAACCCATGGTACTGTAGCATGCACCGTCTCCCTTGTTTTTTTAAAAAAATTTTTTTTTGGTAAAACCCTTTTTTTTCTTCAAAATTTTCCATGATTTTTTTTTTTCAGGGTTTTTGAACCCCAACTTGAAGTTTGTAACTAGATTGTTCAAATTGGGATTTACTGAAAGTTCATGGAAAAAATAAAATTAGGTTAAGCTTTTTTTTTACCCATTTACCAATATATATTATATATAGTTTCGAAAGTATTTTATTTGTCAAAATGACCCGTGGAGCTGTCTAGTTAGCATCCAAGGTGTTGAATGGATGTTGACTATCATTAAAAATAATATTTAAATATTTTTTGGGTATTGAGAAAAGTCATAAAATTTTACAATTAATACATTCTTTTTATGGAGCATCCTAAAGCTAAATGGGCTCGATAGATGGGTTCATGGAGCTAAACAATATTTTAGCTTCAAAGATTATATTGTGTTGGTTTTTGGAGTTAAACAACTTTTCACAAGCCGTTTAGCTCTCGGTATTTGAAAGACCTTTTTTTGGTCATTTAAGCTTCTCTAACTTAAAAAAAATTGGTTTTTTTTTTCATTTAACACCCTCCTCCTAACACACAAAAAATTAATTACTAGTCAGCATCCAATCTACACCTTGGCATTGATTAAGTAGCCCAAGTGTCATTTTGACAAATAAAATATTCCTCGGGCTAAAATGATTAAAAAAAAATTAAAAAAAAATATATTGATAAATGACCTTTTTGTTTGTTTGTTTGTTTGTATTTATCTCTATAAAACATCAATAAATTTATTATATTACATCAATATATAAGTTAATAACTAAAGCATAATAAACCGATTCAATCTAACCCACCAACTTTATTTTTTTTTTATTAGTTCTCGTCACATGCTTTAAAGTAAAACAATAGTAATAAAAATAATAAATTAATTTTCTTTTTCAGAAAAGTTTTGGATTCTCATCAATGATCACTTCCTAAAAGCCCTAGATAGCTAAAAGTAAAAAAATAATAATAATAATAATAACAATAATAAAGTAAGAAACCATTAGCATAAGTTCCTTTTTTGGGAATGAAACCCTAAAAGCTCTTTCTTATTGAAGCTTATTGATGACTTGTGTTTGAAGAACTTGAAGAGATGGGCATTAGAAATGAGGATCCAATCCCATCCCTGGATACCCTAAAAAAGCACTTTTGCTTGGGTTGTCTCTCACTTATGAGAAAAAAACATAAAGTTGGTCAATGCCAAAAGCTCTGTCCTTTTACCACAAGACCACATGGAGTTGTTCAGATCCTCCTCCAAGTGGTACACACTTGCTTCTTCATCAAAGGCATATATCCCAACATAGATGTATCCTAATGTGATAAATATCCTCCTTTAATTTTTTTTTTTACGTTTAATTATGTTTTATTGTTATATATATTAAATGTTCTATTATTAGAATATTCAAACAATTGGCATTATTGCTTCTGAATTAATAATTAGTAGAAGCTAATACACTTCGGGGCTACATAACATTGGTCTTCTAGTACATGAGTGTCCTAGTTGCTCGAATATGGGGTCTGCCCAATGTACAACCTTCAAAGGTTTTATCACCTGTGTACTGTGGTTGACTCTTCTCAAGTAAAGGCGAGGCTTCTTTTATTTGTGTCTCTGCTACCTCTAGCTTTTGTTGTTTGGATATATGAGTCCCAACAAACCAATATAACACAAGGAAATCAATATCATGATGTGTAAAAAAAACATGTAATTTAATTTGAAAACATTTTTAGTTTCTCTTTAACTAGAGATTCCATACAATGACCATGGTGGTCATATCCCACTCCCACAGTAGTGTTTTGTCCAAGCCCCAAAAATCTTTTATCCTAAATATATTTCGGAAGTAGTTTTTCATCCTAAATAAATAAATAAATAAATAAATAAAAGGAGGAATGTGTTTGAAAAATGCTTTTCTTTTGGCTTGCATTGCATGTAAATCTTAAACAATGTTAAGGTAATATCACTTTCCCTAATAACACTGTTAGGTTGTCATGATACTAAGCCTAAGCCTGATTAAACTTAATAATCACAAACCCATAAATTATAATCAATAGTCAAATTACAAATTCAATCTTATATATTAATAATTAGCAAATCCTTCCCAACTATTACATGGGATCGTGATCACCTTAATTACTCAATCCGATGATCTAAAATGGCTCATAATGAACCCTAAACCTAATTTTTTAATTAGTTTGCCTAATGACAAAATTAATTAATTTAGGGTTAGGTTGTATCAATTTGATGAGGATGGTGGTCCTGGTCCTTCCCATGAAGGTAATTAGTTGGTGGGCTTTTGGGCCTACCAACAAGCTTCACAATCTGGACCACCACTTGATCCACGGGCCCACAAACCTCGTGAGTTTTAACTAACTCAATGCAAAAAGACAAATTTGCCCTCCAGGAAGGGACGAGCTGGTCACGTGCTTTTCTTCTTTGGTGGTCTGCTGCTCCGCATGATTAAAGCGGCTCCGCTCCACGTGACCACCGTGCTGCCCAAATGTTTAATTTTTTTCCTGCGAGATTACCGGAATGCCCTCGTGAACTTTAACTTGGCTGGTGGTATTCTTGTAATTGTTCGAAAAATTATGGCTTGATATGAAACTCAACAGGACAAAGCTAAGAACGATGTGAACGTGAACAGCGAAGTGCGAACAACGTGGCAGCGTGTACATAAATCGCTTGACCAATGGGGTTATGCCACGTGTCCATGATAAGATGCCGGATCCCGTGGGACCCAGCAAACACAAAGCCGCCAATACACCGTGATCTTCGTTAATTGGACAGTTTCTCCGGTCCAGTTACTAGGACTTGCGATTATGGACCTCACGATGATCATCAGATTGATATGGTCAAATATGACGGTCACTTTTTTGGGTGTGGTTAGTACCCCTATCCCATCACTTCATCGTGCGGCTGGGAGCTACCGAATAGTGAAATCACGAATACACCCTCAAACGCGCCGGGTCTCATGCTTATCCAAAAAGGCTATTAATGTCATTTTACGAAGCCCGAGGCAATGATACGGTGACCCAGCAATTTGACCCGAGAACCGGACCCACAAATAACTGCTCGATGGTCGTGCAGGGGATCACGTCGGCAGCAGTGTCAAATTACAAAAGTAACCCCCAGTGCGGTAGACAACCAAAACAACACGATCTTTTCGCAGGAACTCAAATGATTGATCCCTTGTCTGTAGCCACAGCAGTCGAGGGCCATCCGATCATCGTGTCTGGGCCCCACTGCGGTACAGTGTAAACCAGCAAGCGACGGCGGGGGATTCGCCGGGTGTGCGCTCCTTCATCTCCTTTTTTATTTTTATTTTTATTTTTCACATATACAAATTAAAATTAAAATTAAATAATTTGTTTTTAAAAATAATATATAATAAGGTATGCAGGAGGGTACAGTAGTACTTGCATAGTTATCACCGGCAGCGAGGGTCATTTAAGACCGTACGTGAGGTGACCGGCGCCAGCCCCGCTTCGCGGTCGTACGGGTGCTGTCGGGCCGTAGGTGGACTGGCTAGGAAGACCGCCACGTCGCGGGATGGGAAGGGCCTGGCCTGGCCGGGGAGCTGATGGACAGCTGGCGGTCATGTGATGCGGATAAGGTTGGGCCAGAAGGGGGCATCGTTAATTTAAAACTCTAGCTGGATTTCAGTCGTCGGATCGAGCGGGTCGGAAACGGACGGTGGAGATCGTGGGATGGGGCGAGCGTTTCGAGGGGTGGTCAACGTGACGGTCACCGCGCGGGGGCGCGGAGGAAACCGACGAGATGGCGCGAATTTTTAAGCACTCGTGGATTGAAGCGACGCGGGAAAAGTACCGTTGTTAAGTGATGGAGTTTGTTTTAACTTTTCATTCTAAAATAATATTAAATAACGGTTCAATTACCATAACACCCTCGACCTAGCGATTTATATCAAGAAAAAAAAAAAAAGAAAAAGTTATCTTTGTCTTAATGCTTTATTGAGACTTTGAGACATCTTTTGTCCATGTCTCTCATTCTGTATGATGTATTGAATGTGTAGTACTTACATCCAGGCTACCAGCCTTTGTATACAAATTGAGGGACAAATAAATTGGCTTGTTGTTTCAAAATTATGGAGGTTGTCTTGAGTTGAGGACTAATAATTTATCAAAAAAAACTTACAAGCTAGTCAGGATTTAGAGTCCCAATGTAATTCTGGGCTGTGTTTTAGTGCCAGACTTATTTTTTCTTATTTTTTTAATTCTGTCTTTTTCTGAATCCTGGTTCATTGTCTCCTGTTTTTTATAACTCATTCCCCTAAATATTCGTATATAATAATAATAAAAAAAGCTTATGCTTTTTAATTAAGTAATTAGCATATATTTGTCATTAATTAAGGTCAACAACGGTCACATAATGCGGAGGGTAATTAAGTCATTATACAGCGAACATCGAAACCCGTAATTAACTCAAACTCAGGGGCAGAAACTCAAACAGAAAACGACAAACCAAAAGCTAGTACGATCACCTGCTTATATATAACCCCAACCGACCCCATTTCATCACCCTCTCCACGTTTCCGTCTCTCCTAACCCTAGCCTTGGCCGCCGCCGCCGCCACCGCCGACGACGACGAATACTAGCTCGCTTGGGTCCATTGATGGTCGAGTATATGGCTTCGGCGCTCGTTAACAATGTGGGGATTTCGCCTGAGGGGTTTCTCGACTGCCCGCCGGCGTACGGATGGCTCAGCCCACGGATCTCTTTCAGTCGGGACCTCCCTGACGAACCAAAACCCTCGTCGCCGAAGCAGAAACCCGTTCCAGAAGATGCTGCCAAGGATCTCGTCGACTTCGAGTTCCGGTTACATGATCCCGTTACCATGCTCCCGGCCGACGAACTCTTTTCCGACGGGAAGCTTGTCCCGCTCCAGCTCCGACCCTCGGCGGCGGACTCCATCCGCTGCGGAGAATAGGTCTTTGGAGGCGGCCAAGCCCCGGCGGAGGGTGGAGATCGCGGTCTCCGAGGCCTACGCTCTGTCGCCCAAGGCACCAAGGTGCTCGAGTCGGTGGAGGGAGCTGCTTGGGCTGAAGAAGCTTCAAAACTCTAAATCAGAACCGCAGAAGCAATCCCCGGCGCCGGGTAAGATCTCTAACGCCAGATCTCTGAAGCATTTGCTCCATAAGAACCATAGATCGTCAGCGACCGACTCGTCGTCCCTGAGCCTCCCGCTTCTCCGCGACTCTGATTCCGAATCGGTCTCCATCTCTTCATCCCGGCTCTTCCTCTCATCTTCCTCCCTCCTCGGGACCAGATCACGAGGATCTCCCCGCTCTCCCTCGACTCCGAGAAGCCTTGCCACAGCTCGATCTCGGTGAAACGAAACCTCCGAGGGTGAGGCTTTCCCGGCCGAGATCGGAGATCAACCCAACGGTTTCCAGAATGGTAAGGAGCCCGATCCGACGTGCGGAGACGGCGGTCCCGCTTCCGAGCGGCGCGTCAGTGGACAGCCCACGGATGAACGCATCCGGGCGGGTAGTGTTCCAAGGCCTGGAGCGGAGCTCGAGCAGCCCCGGGAGCTTCAACGGCGGCCCAAGAGCGAAGCATCGCGGAGTGGAGCGCTCCTACTCCGCCAACGTCGTTCGTGTCTCCCCGGTCCTCAACGTCCCCGTCTGCTCCCTTCGCGGATCCTCCTCAAAATCCGTTTCCGTTCTCGGATTCGGGCAGCTCTTCTCCCCCCAGAAGAAGGATCGCGAAGGATCCGCAACCCGAACCAACACCTCCAAGCCCAAAACGGAGCGGTTTTGAAATCCGAGATCCGATCCGATCCGATCTCTCGGTAAACTAAGACCAAAACAGAGAGAAGAAATTCCTAATAAAAAAAAAACCGTTAACTCGTTTTTTTAGTTAGTTTCTTGTACTTTTTTTTTTCCTTTTTTTTTGAAAAAAAAAATCTCTTCGTTCTGTAAATATTCCGCTCTAATTTCCATTTCTTTTCCTTCTTTCATTTTCCCGTTTGAATGGAATCCTTATGCTAACATGCGCCGCGGAGCATAAGGCGGTCCTCGTGAAATCCACGTGCGCGTTATTCTTGCTGTCCTTGGGTTCGGCTTTGGATGGTACAGTGCGTTTGGGTTCGGACCGTTTGGTCGGTGCGGTTGCAGCTGATGTGGTCTAATCAAATGTGGATAACGAAAAGGCCCTGTTGGTGCCGTGATTGTGATCTGATGGTTTGGATTTGGTGGTATATGCACTTAGGCAGTACCTACCACCTGTAGCCAGATTCCTTTTCTCTATTATAACTGTGAGGTCTTGTCAAACATGACAATGGGTGCAGTATATTTGCATATCTTTTATATCTTGGCTTCTTGTGCTAGCTGGTTTGGGCTGGTCACAGGTTCATGTTTTGCAGAGAGTGGGCTGGTGGAGATGCACCAGCTTTTGGTACTTTGGCAGAGCAGCCAGTGAGCCAGTGACATAGCTTTCTCAGGTGTGAATTTGCATTGCATGAATTTGAGCAACCATGGCTCTACTGGATTTTGCTTTTGGGGGTCATACAACTCACATGAGCATTGAGCATTGAGCATTGAGCATTGTCATCCAAGTACAGA
This sequence comes from Dioscorea zingiberensis, assembly GCA_026586065.1. NCBI lineage: Eukaryota > Viridiplantae > Streptophyta > Magnoliopsida > Dioscoreales > Dioscoreaceae > Dioscorea > Dioscorea zingiberensis. The sequence goes on from CM048821.1 coordinate 53,657,705, forward strand.
GCTTGTTTGTCCTGTTGTTAATTAGAGAAGTAGTTTTTTTATTATTTTATTTTTTTACCATTTTGTTTGGAGATCTTTGAGCAGGAGGCTTTATGAGAGTGGGGAGAAGAGGCCAAAAGAATGGGTGCACTGTTGAGGGCCTGGACTGAAATAGTGAGTGGTCTGTGACACTCTCTGTGCTGTGCTTCTCTGGAATGGGTCAGATGGGTTTTTAAGTTGGTTTTCAGAGAGAGAGAGAGGGATCAGGCTATCAGCCATGAGTCTTGTAGTGTCCTGTACCAATGAATGCTATGTTGACTCTTCCCTGATTTACCTGACTCTTTCCTTCTATCTTTTCCTTATTTTTAGCCCCTGCTTCTTGTTTGCAGGTTGAATCTGCAACCCTCTGTTTATCTGCTCTCATATTAATATAACAGAATAATACCCTTTTTTTTAATATTTTTTTTTTTAATTTTTGACGTTGTCACAAATTCGAGTCATAAAAACAACGTTATATAAAAATAAGAAGGATAAAATTGTGTACAATAGTTTTCCGATTCCCATGTATAATGAGAGCTTTAGAACACCACACTGCTTATTTTTTAATAATATTTCCTTCAGATGTTGTGGTTCATCCGCTCCTTTATATGATGACATTTGAGTCTTTGACAAGTATAGGGTTGGGTTTATAAGAGATGTGATCCATGCAGGGGGCTTGCCACAACTTGTAGGCTGTAACAGAGAAAGTTATTCCCTGTCTATTAATTTTTTTTATAAATATAAAGCATGTCTAATAACTTTTTTTAAAAAAAAAGTAAGTTACCACACTTGGATGGATCAAAACATGCCTCTACCAAATAGGAAAAAAAAGAGAGATTAAGATATCGAATCATGCATAAAGTGGTTTGTTCACATATTTATCTCTCTCTCTCACACACACACACAATCTACAAAACCATTTCATTTTTATCCCCATTTGTTGTTTGATAGTTTATTTAAACATAGGAGTGTCAAAAGATTTGGTTGTAAATACTGGTTTTTTCTCTAGAACTACTTAAAAGTATTCAATTTTGTTATTTGGTTTACAACAACTATAAAATATAAACCTATACCAAAATTTGCATATAAAATATAACAAAATTTGCATATAAACCTATACCAAATCATATATATATACACCCAATATCTCACCATCCACATGTCGGAAATGCCCGCACTCTTCGTAAAGGCGACACAGATCCCCAGAAGCTACCATACCGCCCCATGGCAGGGTAAGGTCGCCATCAACTCAAGGATAGAAGGGTTGTCCGTACATCCTTTGTCATGATGACCGATAAGATGGCAAGGGGCGATGTGACGGGGCCCGGATCCCAAGGTGCTTCAAGAGCATAAAAGAAGGAAGACCTCAAAGAGATGGATAAGCTCGCCTTGATCTACAATCTCCCCACCCTATGATCTTATTTTCTCCGGCGATCTCCCAACTAACTTGACCGTCGAAGAGGGATTTGGGCATCCAGGCCCTCCCCCTGTCACAGTCTGTTTATGTCACATTTTCAGGTGGATTTCGTGAGAAGACACCTTCGACACATCTTTCGACCATAGAAATCTTCATTTGTTGACCTTGATTGGAGTCAATCCCAAGAGCAACGGATTTTTTGGTTAACAGATTGGCGCCTTCTGTGGGGACAACTGAACAAAAAACTGTGTGCACCATGAGGAGGAGGACGCGTAGCCCAGCCCAGGGAACTAGTGAATCACTGGCAGGGGAGTCCAGTACCCACTAGGTAGCGAACCTGGATGTCAACCCCGACCGGGACTGTCGCCCCGAAGCAAACGTTCAGGACATGGCACTACCTTGCCCTGGAGTGGAAGATGAAGGTCTTGACGCAGGCCCTGCTGAGAATCTAAAGGCAGGTTTTGCATACCTTAACATCTTGGGATCCTCTCCCACAATCTTCGGGAGGAAGGTAAAGATTAGATGCCCATACAGTACGATCCAGCGGGAGGTCAGGAAGAATGAAGAGCAAGGCTTCACGGGAAATGAGCAGTTCCGGGTCACCACCACCCTGACAACCATCAAAGATTTTATCGTTGGCGCGGTATAATACCTCCTCCTGAGGGAAAAACGAAGGCTCGAGAAGAGAAAGCTCGAGAAAGGACTCAAGTTGCAGTCGCCGCCCGTCATATCCCTTCGTACGGGAACTTATGGAGGTAAGTCTCCCTTGAAGCCTCAAGGCTCCCTCCATATAGACATACGACGACTGTGGAGATTCGAACTACCATCTCGGGGCTTTTAAAACATTGATGCTCGTCCACAAGTCCGACAACCCCATAATGTGCCGCCTCTTCCCGATAACTTTACTAGGAGAAGTGCTGATATGGTTCAGAAGCCTCCCTCCCAACACCGTCACCTCATTCGATGAGCTCTCCGACCTTTTCTTCAATCACTTTGTTAGCGATAACAGGAAGAGAAAGACCTCGACCACCTTGATGAGTGTCAGGCAGTAGGAGAGAGAAAGCCTCCGTAGGTATATACACCATTTCACCCAAGAGACGATGACCATCCTGAACCTCAACCAGTCCATTGCCATCACAACGCTCAAGAAAGGACTGCATAAACCTCCATTCAAATTCTCATGCAGGTGCAGAGTCTGAGGATCTAGAAATATCCCAACAAGTCTAAGAACCCCTCGGGTTAGAAAGACAGTAACAGATACTGCTCTTTCCATCATGAATACGGCTACGACACCGAGGAGTGCCACCAGCTCAAGGATGAGATTGAGGACCAATTTCGGAAGGGACGCCTTAATCCATTTCTCAAACGCGACTTGCAGGAAGAAGGTTCCGCCGCCTCGAAGCTGAGCCCAACTCCCGTCCACACTATTTACTTCATCGCGGGAGGACCTGGGGTGGAGGCGATAGCGCCACGGCCCGCACAGTACACACTCTCATGTTGGCCCAGATGGAGCCACCAATGAAGAAGTCTAAGGCCGGTCCTACCATCTCTTTCTCTGATGAAGATCTTGGACGAACCTGCCATCCCCATGACGATGCGTTGGCCGTCACCATGATCATAGCGAACTCCAAAGCAAAAAGAGTCCTCGTCAACAGTGGAAGTTTTGTCAACATTATATTTTGGGATGCTTACGAGTAGATGGACCTCGGCTCCCAAGGTCTCCAACATGTGAGGACTTCGTTGGTCGGGTTCTTGGGAAGCATGGTACAACCAGAGATAGTAGTCACACTCCCTATGGTTGTAGGAAGTCACCCACGCTAGAAGACCATCACAACCGACTTTCTAATGGTTTGGTGCTCCTCCAGCTATAATGCCATCCTGGGGATATTGACATTGAATGCTTTGAAGGCAATCATCTTCACATACCACTTGCTTATGAAGTTTCCCAATGAGAACTATGTGGAGAGCTAAGGAGAGATCAACATGCGGCCCGCCAGTACTATCGGAGACATTGGCAGTCGAAGCCCGACTTGAGGCCAAAAAGCTGACAGAGCAGGCGACACTAATCGAAGACCTAGTAAAGATCCCTTTGGCCAAGGACTCCCCCAAGAAGACGATGCATATCGGTTCAAAGTTGTTGGTTGAGCCTTAGGAAGAAATGATAAGCTGCCTGCGGAGCAATAGTGACATTTTTGCCTTGTCCTCTGAAGACATGCTCGGGCTGGATCGAAGTGTTATTAAGCATCACTTCAACACAAACCTTGCAACCAAGCCCATGATATAGAAGCGGCAACACTTTGCTCCGAAATGCCAACAAGCTGCAGATGAAGAGGTCGAGAAGCTCCTTAGGGCAGGGTTTATCATAGAAGTCTGTTATCCCGAGTGGCTCTCGACTATTGTCATATTGTGTTTGTAAAGAAGCCTCAGAAAAATAGAGAATGTGTATTGACTTCACCGACTTGAATAAAGCTTGCCCTAAGGACTACTACCTCCTGCCCTTGATTGATGAAATCGTCTACGACACCTTGGGCATGAGATGTTGAGCTTTCTAGATGCCTTCTCTGGATATAACCAAGTTAAGATGGTGAGATCTAACGAGGAGAAGACATCATTCACTATAGCCAAAGATACATACTACTATAAAGTAATGCCTTTCGGTCTTAAAAATGCAGGTGCCACTTTCCAGAGGCTTGTGACACGAGTCTTCAAAAGGCAACTTGGGATGAATGTCGAAGCATATGTAGACGACATTCTTGTGAAGAGAAAAAAGGCAGACCAACACATTGTTGATCAACAAGAAACCTTCCAAGCGATCCAAGCTCACGGGATGCGCCTTAACACCGAGAAGCGCGCCTTTGGAGTTCGGTCCGGCAAATTTCAAGGTTTTATGGTGTAATAATAACACTTTAAAAAGCTAAAAACAAATATATAAAAGTGCAGGGATTAAAAAGCAAAACTGGTAAATACTTATCTTAATTAATAAATATGGTCAAAGATCTTATCTTAAAACGGTTAATATATATATATATATATATATATATATATATATATATATATATATATATATATATATATATATATATATATATATATATAAAGATAAAAAATTTCATTATTTATTCCTTACACCGCCGCCCTCATCCGTAACCCTAATTCTTATGATTCTTCCTCTCTGAGAACATAGCCATGGTTTTAGACGATCTAGAGACTGTTTATATAAAAAAAATACATGCCTAAATTCTATTAGAATTAAAATTCTAATCCTAATGAATTTAATAAATTATAATCCTGGCCAAATCAAGATTTGATAAAATGATAAAACATATCCCAAGGATAAGTTTAATAATTGTTCGAGAACAAATCTCGAGGCAATTTTAAGCTTTGAGATAGCCCGGGAATACATATCCCGAGGCGACAAATCCCAAGGATTGTATGAGAACGGATCTCGAGGCGATCTCATCCGAGGACAGATCTCGAGGCGACTCACATGATGACAAAACTAGAGATGGTCAAAGAACACACATCCCGAGGCAAAAATAATAAATAAAAATAATAATAATATAAAAAAATGAAATAAAATAAAACTAAAACCTTGATTTGGTCTTATCAATCCGGTATTAAGGTTGGGATCTCACGGGGGAGAAGTTCTCTTGGAGGGATAAGACTGAGAAAACTTTTAAAAAGGGAGGAGAGAAGACAAAAGAGGAGAGGAGAAGAAAGAGCAGGAAAAAGAAAAAGAAGAAGAAGAACAAAAAACCAGGTATGATATTATAAAAAAATATATAAAACCTAATCTAAGAAGGTCTGCTCCTCCCTCACGAGCCATCAACGCTTCTCTTTCTCGAACCTCCTTCTTCTTCACCTCTTCCCGGAACCACCCACGCTCGCCGTCGACCAGCAGCCTCCGCCGCGCTCCTGCAGCCGCCCAGCAACGCCCCACTGCCTCAGCTCCGCTCCAGCCACGAGCTGTCCGCCCTTGCAGCCTCCTGCACGCGTTCCAGCCCCCTTCTGCGCCCTGCAGCCTGTCCAGCGCCCCTCTGCGCCGCTGTCCGCCCTGCAGCCAAGCATCTCCGCCGCCCCGTCAGCCGCGCGCCCTTGTCCGCCAGCAGCCCAAGCCGCGCCCCAGCCTCCCAGTCCGCCCTGCGCGCCAGGTCCACCAGATCCTTGCTCCGCCCCAAGCTGCTGCGTTGCTCCCTGCGCCCGCCCCAGGCCACTCCGCCGATGAAGCTCGCCTGCTTCCCCTCGCTGTCGCCACAGGCCGCCGTTGAAGCTCTTCAACACTGCTGTTGTTCTGCTGTTCTGCTGTTGGCTGCTGCTTGGATGCCGATGGATGCTGTTGGTTGTTGCTTGGTTGCTGCTTGGATGCCGATGGATGTTGTTGGTTGCTGCTTGGATGCCGATGGATGCTATTGGTTGCTGCTTGGTTGCCGACTTGATACTGGACGCTGTCGCTGGGCTGCTGGAAGCTGTTGCTGTCACAAGGGCTGATTTTGCTGCTGTCTGTGCTGATGAGTAGCTGCAGATTGAAGCTATGTCACCGATTGGAGTTGTTGTTGCTGCAATTCATGCTTCTGCCATGCCTCATGGCTGCACTAATGCTGAAGAGGTTGCTGCATTGATGCTACAAAGAATCAATAAACAAGAAAGAAGGCTGCTTGCTGATGAATTGCTGCCGTTGATAATGTGTTGCGTGCTATGATTGTCGATTAATGGATGAATTGATGAATGTACGAATATGTGTGCATGTTTGTATAGAAATCAAAGCTCAAAGTACAAAGGAAACCCTGTCGAATTTTTATAAAAAAAAAAGAGAAGCTATCGCATACTTGAAGTGCTATATTGCCGCTGCTGCTGCAGAACAAAATGAAAAGGAAGCCATAAAAAGGCTGCTGCGAAGTCATGAAGAAACTGCACCTGAAAGTCCTTGAATGTCATGTCATACGAAATGCTTAGAAGTCATGGCTTAGTTGCTCCAGACATTGCTGTGCGCTGCAAAGAACCTGTGCTGCTAGCTGCTGCGATTCTTGCTGAGATGCAGTTGCTGTTGTCGTTGCTTTGATTGCTGCCCATTGCTGCTGATCGCCGCGATGATGTGCTGATAAAATAGTTGTTGTTGTAAAAGAAAGAATGCCCAAAGAATATGAAATGATAATGTTGTTGTTCATTGAGCAATTCGTATCTTATGGGATGATGATTTGTTTTAAAGGTACTTCAAATCCATATTAAATATTCAATCATATAGAGCGCACTTTAGGTGTTCGATAAAATGACTGAGAACAATCGTTGGGTTGAGACCGCGCCGATATTGCTGCTGCCAATGAGCATTCTTTGCTACCATGTTTACATCCAAGGTGCTATTGTCACTATGTTGCTGCAGCAGCAAAGTTCTGCTGTCACCATTATAGAGAAAAAGAGCTGCTAACACTGCCAAGGATGAAGTTTTGAGGTCGGTAAAACCTGGAAGGAAGGATAAAGATGTTATAGAGGAAGGTAGCTACCGCTGAAATGGGAGTTGCAATGTTTCAAAGTCACGCCATTCTTTGAAGTCTTGGAATTTCTGCAGTCTACCAATCCGACCACCCTCCATCCAAAAGTAAATAACTTTTGATATAAGACTCAGATTGGAGTGAAATTTGCGGCGTTGGAAACTAGACTTCTAAAGCTTTCCAACCATGTATGGCACAGTCCTTATCAGTGGCCCAGTTGGTACAGTTCTTGATGGAAAGAAGACCAATTCTTGCAGTTTTGACTGTCTGACTACCCTTTATTCAAACAACAATAACTTTTGATAGGAAACTCCAATCGGGACGAAATTTGCGGCATTGGAAACTAGATTTCTAGAGTTTTCCAACCATTTATGGTATATCTCTTACAAAAGGCCCGTTTTATAGCAGATTTCGAGAGAAGAAAGCCAATTCCTGAAATTCAGCTAGCTTGACACCCCTTCGTTCAAGCACTGATAACCTTTGCTAGAAAACTCCGATCGAGATGAAGTTTTTGGCATCGGAGATTAGACATCAAAGGCTTTCTACTCATATATGGTGCGGCCCATATCGATGGCCCATATGGTACAGTCTTCAGTCATAAGGTGGGGCAGAGTGCTGAAAACTCATGAGCTATTAGCGACCATGATGCGATGGCACTACAACAGGAATTCAAAGGGCGGCGGCGAGGCATACAAGGCGGCGGCATCAATTAAATAAATGAATAGATAAATAAAATATATGTATATATCTCCTATGATATGTAATGAAATTCATGCAAATAAATGAAGTACTTTTTATTTGTCTCTACTTGTTCTTTTGCCCTTAATCGGAGGTTCCCCAATCTTATTCGTAATTAATAATAGAGGCTTGCCTCTATTAGGAATTAAAGAACCCACAAACAAACAAATATGATATTTGTGCTTCGATATCTCGTTTCGTGTCTTCACGATGCCAGGCGCGTATTTTCGATCCCACAGAGACGATAGGAGATCCTGCTTTCTCTCTCCCTCTTTCAGATCTCTCCCTTGTTTGTCCGGATCCCGATCGAAAGACTGTCGAGGTGAGTTCTAAAATTTGTTCCCTCTTACTGTTTGATATGTAGAGTTGTTTCATCAAGTCCTCGAATTCTCCATGTTGTATATTTATTATTTATTTATTAAGTATTGCATAGGAATATTACGGCCTTCTTCACGGTAACTATGCAAGTCCCATGAGTTTCAACATGCCATAGTCAACCTAATATAAAGTAAATCAAGAACTTTTAGTAGGCATGTTGCTCATAGGCATCTGTAGTCCAAGTAGATTTAGACCACTTTCTCATTCATTGCATTATTATATCTTGGATGTATTAAATATGTGTCCTTATCTATATGTTTCTTTAATTTGAATTGCAGTAATATGCCATCATTGTGCTGAAGGTCTTTACTAGCTTTGACATGAATTTTTCTTGGGTAATTAAGAACAAATTGCATCATTTTTGTTGTTTCTGGCTTTGATGAAACAGTACCACGGGCCATTTGTATTCTCATTTTCTGCTCATAAGAGCCAACACATCTGGTTGTTTGTCATCAATATGGTTGAATAGTTTAGATCTAAATTAGTTACATTTTCAAAGTCTAATAGAAACAACTCTGAGTTAAGAACTATTTAAATTGATTAATTATTCCCACCTATATAGGAGTGAAGTATCTTAGTCACTAAGGTTACATTTTTCTTTCTAGATCCTATAACTGATAGGACGGATTGAGTTACGGTCGGATTAAACTTGGAGTTGGAGGTAAGTATTCCACCTAGAAATTTAACAAAATTTTCTTATGAATTTATAGAAATTATTTTCATTATAATTTAATTATTTATTGATTTTATTTGATGTTTCAAGAAAATGTTAAGCTATCTATTTCTGTACAAACAGAACCATGCATGCATATTCCATTTAGAACTATTGACATCTGCCTGTTTGAAACATTTTTTGACATAGCTACTTTGTTATGATTTATTTTCCTTGACACTTATTATGATTTTCGAGTACGTCTCCAAACTGTCTGTGTTTTGACCTTCGTCAATGGGGGTTAAACATTGACCGTGTCAACACGTATCTGTTATGAACTAGTTCAACCCGTGTTGTCGATCATAATAGCAGCCTTTTGTTTCTGACCCGTACCACCCGGGTTATTAATGGTCATAACAAGTTTGGGAGACTCTAGTATTTTGAGTGTAAACTAAACCTTCTGATAATATGTTTTTATGATAACTTCAGAAATTATAATTTTTGCAATCTATTGAGTATTTATGAATTCTTTTTTTCTTTTATTATTCTATTTCATATAATTTTTGCAATCTATTGGGTACTTACTGAGCTCCCAAGCTCATTAATCTCTAGACCTTTTTTTCATATCACGAGAAGTAGCTAGTCGGTGGGTAGATGAGATATCCAGAGCCTGATCTTATCCTTAGTGTCCTATTGATTTTCTCTAGTGTTTTGAATAAATTAAACTGTCCTGAATTATTTTTATAGACTTCGTCAATTTGTTAGGTCATTTTGGATGTTGGATTAAATATTTGCGTATTAGCAATAAATTTATAGTATTCAGGTATTTGTAGTAAGTGTAAATAGGTTATGAGGCCTTGCATACTCAGTGGGGTCCATCCCCACATGTATGCGGCCGATCTGCCAAAGTCCCAACTTGGTTCGAGGCGTGACAAATTAAGGTGGTATTAGAGAGATTAGATCTTTTTAGTAATCTTAGTGGCCTTGGAACCATTTTAGTGACACTGAGTAAGTAGACTTTAGGAATAACTACTATTTGGGGGTTTTGTATCAATAGTGAAAGTTTGTCATTTTGAATTTAACTTCAGTACTACCTATTGATAATTGACAAATTGTTTATTGATCAAGAATGGCACCTCGTCATCCCCATACATGTACCATGGATGAGTAGATGGGTCAGTCAGTTCCGTCTATTAGAGTGGACTAGCCAGGAAATAGCAATCATGACAGGGTTATGGAGCTCATGCAGGAAGTGGTGGGTTTGGTTAGGGAGCAACGCCAATCCCAAAGAATAACAACCACCTCCTCCTATGCCACGGCCACACCAGGAGGACCATTCTTTGAGTTCAAGAGGACAGAACCTCCACCGTTTGAGAGTACCACTAACTTGGATGTAGCTTAGAAGTGGATTGATGAAATGGAAAAAACTTTTGATGTAATGGAGTGTACAGAGGAAGAGAAGCTCAGTTTTATCACTTATATGCTTCAGGGAAGTGCCTACAATTGGTGGAAGGGTGAGGTACGCATCTGTGAGGGAAGGAACTTTGATACCTGGGATCAGCTGCGTACAACCTTCTTCAATAAGTACTTTCCCAGAAGCAAGGTATTGGAGCTAGAGAGGCAGTTTCTTCACCTCAAGCAGGGGACCAAGACCATTGATAAGTACGAGATGGAGTTTGACAGGCTCTCCAGATTTGCAGCAAAATTTGTTGATGATGACGAGAGCAGGGCGCGTAGATTCGAGGATGGCTTACAGTATCATATTCGTAAGGCATTGGCTCCCTTGCATCTGACTAGCTATGCGGGGATTGTGGGACATTCAAAGTCCCTTGATGTTGTCTGTAGAGAGGGTGAGGATCAAAAGAAAGATTATCAGAAGAAGCGGGATAGGAGCTCTAGATCTCAGCATAGTTAGTTCACTAAGAAGAATAGTAAGCTCAAAGGGGATAATGGAGCACTGACTGCATCTTAGACTCAGCCTTAGGAGTCATCAGCTAGTGTGGCTCATTCTAGTTAGCGCAGATGTCGTGTGTGTGGTGGGGCACATTCGGATACTGAGTGTCTGCGTGTTACATGAGCATGCTTCCGGTGTGGGAGCAAAGAGAACAAGATTGTTGAGTGTCCACAACCTGCCCCAGGGTCACAACAACCTTCCACTGGGCAGAGCACTCAAGGGATACCCCCATAGGGAGTACAATGAAATCAAGCAATAAAATGCATGATAAACCAAATAGAGAAGGTCAACCAATCAGATGACTCAATCAAGCAGGGACCACGCCCCACACCATCCAACATCCGGGAGTCTCAAACCTACCCCCAAAGAGTTTATCAATGGTAGGGACTCCCTATCAACAACTACAAACTCAAGCTCGAAGTAAGCGATCCAAGGAAAGCTCTCAAAGTATCCCCCGGTCAGTCATCAACCTGAGCTGGAATCGACACTCGGCCAGAAGTCGGTAGTGCCACCTCTCGTATTTGTCGACACGGTTAGCGAATCGTTCCATTGATGGGTTGGACAACCAGGGTATCCTCTCCCTGGCACGGCCTACCAGGACACCAGGGTATCCTCGGTCCTAAATGACCTACTAGAGCCTCGCTCCACTGCACCGGGTGGAAGAATCCACAAGAATACATAGCTGATGCACGCCTATCCGGCCAGCGCACAAGCTCACATGTTTCCACGGCCACATGCCGGTTAACAAATAGACACAACAAGTATAATCACACATAAATGGATGCTAACATTCAACAAACTAATATGCATACGCCATCATGGAAACAATCCAACAATTCAAGAAAACAAATATGTGTATGCAGTCAATAAAGTAATGAACCAGGGCATCAAGAAAACATGCTAAAGCATAGTAACAGCAAATCCAAAAGATACTCAATCAATGAGTGGGAAGTAGGCAAGAGTACTTACCTGTATCAAAGGTCTACCCGATCAATCTATGTCCCTCTTGATGTGGCTCAACGCTCTACGTAGATATTTGATATATGAAATACCATCTCAGTATCCTTACATATATTCACTGAGTATATTCTCCTAATTGGGCCTATTTGATTAATCATGTAGTGTGCTCACTACTAATATGGTGGTATTAGTTAAAGTTATTCAAATATCTTAACATGCACAGGGTGTTTATATATATTATACCCACTAACCATCCCTCTCTCTATTATTCGTTCTCCAGCCATGCATGTTAACAAGTATATATGCATATATGCATGCCCAATGTTCCTCACTAATGCATGCTTTCCTAAGTCCCCAAGTATCCCATGTAGCCATTTCCTCTTATGCTTCTAACCTTCATTACAATGAGTTAGATATATATATATATAATCCCTTTTCCTCTGACCCATCATGCATCTATGCCTGCATGCTCAACCGAGAACCCCACATACTTCTGATGTTAGAGTTTAGCATCCTCATGTATCCATCTAACCCTAACAGTGAATGTACCTATCTCCTTAACCACACTCCTATTCCTCTTTCAACCACGTGCATGCATGAAAGGGGTTCAAGCTCAAGGTATCAAATGGGCCGGCACGGGCCCGCCGTGCCGAGGGTACTCTGCATGCCCTTGCTGTGCCGATAATCGGCCCAACTCGGGGCATGACCCAGCCCAGCTGAGCTCAGGCCGTGCTGGACCGGGCCGCGTGTCGGCCTGCTTTTTTAAAAGCATCATTTAAAAATATTTTAATAATTCCAATAAATTTGAAAAAAATTAAAACAATATATAAAAAATCCAGAAGATTAATAAAAATAGGAAAAAAATCATAAATGCCTCAAAAATTTAAAGAAAGTCTAAACAAATCTAAAACAAATCTAAAAAAATCTATGAAAAAAAAAATCAAAGTCTCTCCTTCCAAAGCCAGCGCCGCGATCGCCCCTACTTCCTTCCATAATCCCTGATTCCCCTCCCCTTGATCATCCTAGCGACATTAGAAGCCTCGGTCCCTTGTCCGATGATGATGGACTATAGCTTGGGCACGGCGATGACCTCGGCCCCTTGTTCGTCCTCGTCCATGAGATCGTCGTTATCGAAGTCCACCGCCTCATCGTTCGAAGTCCATCTCCCTCTCTTCCTCTTGGCTAGAGATTGAGTACTGAGAAAAGGGAGAAGAAAAGAGAGGAGAGACGCATGTCACTTGCCCGTCACGTCCTTGTGACGCGTGTAGTATCGTGTTCGGGCATATCACGCGTAACGCAGCGTGCCACCACAAAGCCGCCAGAAGCAAGCCCAACAAGGGTCCGCACCCGGGCCGTGCTTAGGCACGCAATGCCTGCTACAAGAACTGGGCAGTGCACCTCGTACAACCCGGCTTGTTTGGCACCTTGAGTTCAAGCACAAGTTCTTAGGTTCATGAAAGTGGCTTGAAAGGGTTAAGAGGACTCACCTATGGAGACAGGGTTCACGGCGAACTCGCAGCAGTCCAGAGTTGTTTGGAGTTTCATTGCCTCTGGCGCGATGTCTCTCTAGTAAAGTCGAGCTCGTGCAAGAAGCCAGTCGTCGTCCGAGGTCCGGCTTTGATCCCTCTAAAAAAAAATATCCTCATCACATCCATTAATTAAATTGTGCATGAATGGATCTCTTGTATATATATATATATATATATATATATATATGGTTTAAACTAATTCATCCTTTGCTAATGATATTTAGTGATACCCTCTTCACAATTGAACTCTTCATTTACTTAAAATTCACGCAACAAGATTAAAAGGGAAATTAAAGATTTAATTAATCCATAAATTGTGCGGATTTTACAGGTCGGGAGCTGGCCTTGTCCTACACTCACCATTGAGGTAGAAGACCTTAACCGTACTTAGCTTCATATTCAAGGCAACAAACAACGAGGCAGAATACGAGATGTTGATTGTCGGCTTACTGTTAGCTCGAGGTCTCGAAGTTCAAGACCTGCAAGCCCACATCGACTCCTAATTAATGGTCGGACACTAGAATGGAGAGTTTGAAGCCCAAGGCAAAATATGGTTAAGTATAAGGCGCTTGTCGAGCGGTTGGCATCGTGATTTTGATATTTCTCCATTGTGAAGGTCCCCCCCACAGACAACGTGGCGACTGATTCTTTGTCAAAGCTTGCGTCGCCATTGGATCTGAGTGCTATAGATGCAAGAAATCCAAGAAGAACCTTGTTGGATGGTCCCCATTCGACAATATATTCAAGATGGAACCTTGTCGACTTATCCTAAGGAGGCCCTGAGGGTAACTTTTAAGTGGGCACGATACGTCCTCCTGGGGGAACACTTATACAAGAGGTTGTACACGCAACCATATCTGAGATGCATTTGCCCTTCTGAAGTATCCGAGAAACACATGAAGGAATTTGCGGAGACCACATCGGTGGAGTGGCTCTTGGTCATAAGATCCTTTGTCACGCCTCGGCTCCAAAACCTTGGACCCATGGGCACGCGAGAGAACGGTCGTACCCGAACAGGGACGGGCCCTGCCGGGATACGAAGCCTTGATAATCAATAATCACATATAAAATGCACAGCGGAATATAAACATAATCCAAAAACATAAACATGCCTAATGTCATAAGTACACAGTGGAAGCAAAATACAATCTATAAGTCCGTAGGCCATAGAGTCATAACATAATTGGCTCCTATACGGGAACCTAGAATAATATATCCTCACATACAAGCAGATCAGAGGTGACCGACCTCAGCAAATCCCAGCAAATCCACGCAAGTCCCACGCGACACTCCTACGGCCCGCGTCCTACTCCTCGGGATCTAAAAAAAGAAAATCAACAAGTACATGAGCTTTTATAAGGAAAGCCCAGTAAGTACCCCGCATGGAATAATAAAGTCATGTCAAACTCAATATTAGATAAGCAAAAAAATGAGCAAATCAAGAAACATGACTATCAAACCCGGCGTGGGAAGCACAAACCCCATAGGCCAAACCACCTGGAGTCTCATACCTACCCCAATGAAACTATCCAACGGTAGAGACTCCAAACTATGATCATGTTATCTCAAGACAAGCAACTCAAGTGAAGCTTGCAAGCCATCCTCCGGGCAGTTATCAGCCTAAGCCGATATCAATCCTCGGTCACAAGTCGGCAGGGATACCTCTCATACATGTACGTACACGGCCAGCATATCATCCCACTGACGAGCATACATGACGGCCAAAGTATCGTTCCCCTGACAGGAAAACCAACGAACAGGGTGTCCACAGGCCCTAAACGTCAACAGGAGCCACACGCTCCACTGCACCGGGCGGAGAACCCACAAGAATAACGCATATCGAGTGGAAACAACCATATAATCAAACAAACATACATACGTGGATATGAATTCATATATCAAAGAATAATCATCCAAAGAAGCAGATATGTATGTTTATACCACAAAAGTCAAGCATCAATGATGTGAACACATCCAATGATAAAAGATATAGGCCAAGGTACTTACTTGTATCAAAGGTATCCCGACTTAGTTGCAAATCTCCCTTAACGCGCCTTCCCGCACTACGTCGAAATCTGGTAATTAAGTCAAGGCTTAATATGCTTGCCAACCATAAAATAATGAACATGCTCCTATATATTTACATGTCTCACACACGATTATGTACTCAGGCTTACTATATTAGTGTCCTGGCAACAATTGGATAATTCACCTATTATCCTTAATCAATTAATTTTCAACGATCATCCATTGTTCTAATTACTTGTGGGCCTACTTCAAAATGGTAACACCCGGCCCATAATAGTTTAGATTTGAATAACCATCAAACCAACCTTGTAATCTATTCAATTGATTGGTTCCTCTCCACCAATTACCATTAGGTGCTCATGACCATTCTTATAAAATCTAGAGAATGGAACATGTTTTAAACTTCTCACATTTTATACTTAAGCACACATGCATGAATATATAAACTTGTAAAGAGAAATAAGACCAACACTTCTGTCCATGCATGACTTCGAACAACACCTCCAAGTTTCCAAACTATAACCTTGTTTAAGATATTCATGCACAACTAATCAATAGTATCATATACACATGTGAACCACTACGAAACTTAAACTATACATGCATGAAGCTCTAAACCATCAGAACATCACTCATAGTTCATGTCTTAACAATGCATTCATCATTTCATTAAGCTCTTACTCATTTTGTAGCGGGGTCTCTCACATGCACGTGGGCTTATAAGTATGGAAGGAACTGGCCATGTTCACTCTCATTCACACATACTCATCTTAGTATATGGTTTTAAGCTTCCCAATACTCAATAAACCATTAAGTCATCTCCAAGTCAATAGCATCAACCTTAACCAGTAGTTATCAACATACACACAAACTCTTATACTATCAACTTGTCTGGTGGTTATTAACACAAAAAAAAACTCACAGTCATGCATTCTTTCAGAAAATAACTCTAAATCATCACTTTGTTATGTTCTTCATCATGTCATGTATGGCTGCACACCCAAAGGAAAGTTCATGAACTATCTTTCAAGGGTCAGAGGCTTACCGCAAGGCAGTGATTCACGGGCTATGTTGGGCTTGCCGGCCTCTCTTCCCTCCTTAGAAGTGACACGCAAGCATCTAGTAGTGCGACGGCGAGAAACCCCAAACGTCCAGGCTCGCCGGAGTTCCTCGATCCTCTCCTCGTCGTGCATTCGTCTCCCAACTATGTTCGAAGATCTCTGTTGGCTCCTGGGAAATGGAAGAGGCTTGAGTTCAGTCGCAAGGGTGGTATGGTGCCGTCCGCCCCGAGCGTGGCTCGCACTCCTCCCGACGACGCAGTAGGAACTTGGTGTGTTTGAAGGTTTCTATCTCTCTCAAGCGAAGAAGAAGAAGCTCTGTTTCTGGCCTTAATAATGAGTTTCTCCTCGGGGCACCATGTTTCTTTAATCATTGGATCGACGGGTTTCAAGATGACAGGACGTGTCTCTGTCAACCTCCTGTACCACCGGTGAGGTTTGCCGTTGTTGGCACGGCCCCTACCTCCTTCCTCAGATTCGCTCTTAAAGCCAACAGGGGTTTGGATTCCCGTTGGGATGAGCAGAGCGATGAACTATTTTCCTTGTATCCGAGTCGCAGCGTGGATGGACGATGGATTCAGGTTCCACGTGGCGAGGCTGAAGAGATGGGCACGCTTGTGCCTTAGTTTCGTTGCTCGCCCTAGATGGGCGGTAGGATAAGCTCCAAGCAACGCTAGAACCATTAATGGCTTCTCCACTGAGAACGCGCTTTCCAACTTTAATGAGTTCGTGCTTCTTTGGGATTAAGGTGATTAGAGTCTGATTCCAACTACGGGGAAGGTGACCATGATTGAAAAAATGAGTAATAGCATCAACCATGGAATCCCCAATGATATGCCAGTATGCAATGAAAAAATCAACAGTAAAACCATTAGGGCCAGGTGCTTTACCTCTTACCATAGACTTTAGAGTGCGATAAATCTCAAATCTACTTACAGGTCTGGAGAGCTCACAAGCCTGAACCTCAGTCAGAGTTGGGAGATCTTCAGGCAGTGCTGCAGCTATAGAATCCACACTGATTTGTCTATTGTCCTGCCACAACTTAGAGTAGAAATTAGCGAAGCAAGCCCCAATATCAATTGGATTAGTGACTGACACTCCTAAATCGTCTTTTACATGGACTATCTTATTCCTTCTCCTATGGTTCTTGGCTAACATATGAAAATATTTTGAATTCTGGTCACCGTTATGAATCCAATTGGCTCTAGACTTCTGAATCCAGAAGTTAGTGTTCTGCCTAAGGAGAGCCTGATGTTTATTGTAGAGACATCTTAACTTAGTAAAATTTTCCTCCTCTGAAGTACCCATATTGCTACTCTCTGAATACTCTAGCCTCTCTATTTCTCTTTCAATATTTTTGATAGCCTGTTCCAAACCAAGGGTGGAGGAAGAGCAATTTTTGGACAGTTGCCAGCGTAGCATGTGGAGGTTATGACTAGTAGAGTGTAAAGGGTTACCTCTAGGATATATTTTCCAGGACTTCTTAATTGTAGATTGACACACTGCTGTATTAATCCAATTGCTATCGAATCTAAAAAATCCTAGATCCCTTTAAGTATTTTGGGGAATAAGAAAGAACTAGCCGACTATGATCCGACTGGCATCTAGCTAATTGGTCAATGTGGTAGGAGCCTGTACTATCATGCCAAGCCACATTGGCAATAAATCTGTCAAGTCTGGCCCACACTCTAGCCATCCCGCTTTGGTTATTGCTCCAAGTGAAGGGAAAGCCAGAGTGATTAAGCTCATGAAGATTGTTGTTATATAAGAAGGAATTAAAATTCCTAGATTTGTTGTCTGAGGCATAATTCCTGTTATGTCTGTTACTAATTCTTTCGCCGTTGTTCCTAATAGCATTGAAATCACCTAAAAGTAACCAGGGGAAAGGAATTGAGGAGAGTTTGGTCAGTTCATTCCAGGTATCACATTGAACTTGGGTGGACTGACTGTTATATACAATGGACACAAGGCAAGGCTTGCTTCCAAATCCCAGAATCGAGATGAAGAACGTACCTGTTATGGATGAATGGAGTGACCAGTCCTAGATCCTTTCTCCACAAGGTAATAATACCACCTGAGAAACCTATTGAAGGAATTGCGGCCCAATGCCAGCTTTTGTGGAACTTCTTACAGAAGGACACCGTTCTTTCTTTGTTTGCCCTGGTCTCAACAAGACAGATCAGTGAGAGATTCAAAGTTCTAGTGAAAGTTAGAATTCTACTAACCGTATCAGACCCAGACACTCCTCGACAATTCCATAGAAGGGCTTTCATTGAGAAAACTGATAAGTGGGGAATCCCTCGGCCTCATCATCAATTCGGCCTTTCTTCTGGATATGGCTATCAGCCACTGTCGATCTTTTACTACTGGTACAATCGGAGAGCATAGTCGCCGGCCTTTCAACTTGCATGGACTCCCCTGGGTCCATAGGGAATGATTCCTCATCCCGTAGCACTGGAGACCCAATGCGCTCTTCACCAGGGTCAGGAGGTTCCTCTGCATCCATGAATTCCATTTCCCTTTGCTCTTGATCTTTGGGCCTATCGCTCTATGGAATTTTAATTATAAAATAATCACAAAGATTCTAGGCCTCAAACTGTACAAGATTATAGTCCTATCGCTCTATGCAATGTTAATTATAAAATAATCACAAAGATTCTTTCTACTAGAATCAGAGATGTCCTCCCCAGTTTGATTGGAAGAGAACAATGTGCCTTTGTTAAGGGGAGGAACATCTTTGATAATATCCTGCTAGCCCAAGAAGTTGCCCATTCTTTAGAGAGGGATGTTAAGAGCCACCCAATGATGATGGTTAAGATAGATATGGAAAAAGCCTACGATATTATGAGTTGGAATGCTATTCTTGCCGTGTTAATAAGGATGAAATTCCCACCAAATTGGGTAGGTTGGATTAAGGCTTGTATTGAATCTCCCACAATGGCTTTGGTCATCAATGGAAGGACTAGTGAGTATATAACACCACAATCAGGTTTGAGACAGGGGGACCCTATGTCCCCCTATCTGTTGATTCTTGTATCACAGGTGCTAACCAAAATCTTGAACAAAGCTGAGGATATGGGAATGATTAAGGGTATGCCGATAGGACCACATAATTCTATAAATCATACTCTATATGCCGACGATCTAATAATATATTGTAGGGCTTCTAGGAAGGACTCTAGAACCATTAACATGTGTCTAGGCATTTACTCTTCTCTCACTGGCCAAAGGGCCAATTTGAAAAAATCTGAGGTCATTATGCCATCCTGGATAAACACTAAGCTTAAAAGAGCAATCTTAACTATCCTTGGCCTAAAATGTGGGACTTTCCCCCTAAAATACTTAGGCAGTTGGATCTCCCCCTCTAGAGTACCTATCTCTCATTTTAAACCCCTAGTTGACCAGGTGGAGAGGAAACTTGCCCATTGGAAGACCTTACACCTTTCTATGGCTGGTAAAATCATTCTGATCAATTCTGCTATTATGTCTCTGCCAGTTTATTCTCTAAACACATATTCCTTACCTAATTCCATACTTGATAAGATCTCCCAATTAGTGAGGAATTTCCTCTGGAAAACTGGGTCTGGGAAGGGCATATATCTAATCAGTTGGAGTACCATTTCCAAGGATAAATCTGAGGGTGGCTTAAACATTAAAAACTTGAAATTCATGAAACATTCTCTTATGACCAAACATCTGTTAGATGTCCTGAATGGTGTTGACAAAACTTGGGTTCAATTGTTTAACCACAAGTACAAGATCTTCAATATCTGGGAGGAGAAGAATCCTCTTCATCCTTCCCATTTTTTCCAAAACTTAAGGCAAACTGCCAAAACTATGAGGGGAGAATTAAGAACTGAGTACATTATACCAAATGATTCTATCTATATGCAGCCATGCTTGTTTTCCATCCCATTACAATTCAAGCCAACTTTTTTCAATACCAATTTTGATCTCACAGATGTTAAAGTGCATAATTTGATGTTGGGCAATGACTGGGATTGGGAGCTGATTTCTGAGATTTTTTCAGAGTCTATTACTGATATCTTTCACTGCAGGGAATTGAGACAACAAGAACTGGGAAGTAGATGGATTTGGGCTCAGGGGACAGGGACTGTTTCCCTGGCTGTTGCTGTCTACTCTTACCAACTTGGGACAGGGAATGACTTCCACTGGGATGGATGGTCTCTATTATGGAAATTGAAAACCATACCCAGGATAAAAACCTTTTTGTAGAAGCTCTTACACATGAGATTACCTACCAAATAACACCTGCATGCCATCCATTTGGGACCTGACACCCCCTGTGAACTTTGCAACCTAACTTCAGAGTCTATAGCTCATCTTTTTATACATTGCAGGTGGGCTTACCTGGTTTGGTTAGAGCTCCAATCTAGAGGTTATTTTAAATACTGGATAGTGGAACCGGATGATCTCCTACAGGGAAACTGGCTGACACTGAATAGTTTGGGGAGACACAGGCTGACAAGGGAAGAATTAACATTAATTGGGTATACCCTATGGTTAATCTGGAAGAACAGATGTAATTTCACATTCAGAGGTACCAGGCTTGAACCAAAAGTGTTGGCTCATAGAGCTATCTCCTTGAATAGGGAGTATCTTCAGCACAGTGAAGGAGCTCTCGACAACCCGAATCATGCTATGTGGAATTCAAACAGGGAGTTCTTCCAACATACATTATTCACTGACACTTCTTGGAAACAAGAAGACAACAGGACTGGGACTGGAATTGTTATTCTGACTAACTTGGGTATCCCTTGCTTTGTAGGATCTAAGGTGACTCAGGCGAGCTCTGCACTGGAAGGAGAAATTAAGGCCATTCTTGATGGGCTGGATGCTCTTGACATGATTGGAAGCAAAAATGTGAGGATTCGGATGGATAATCTCCATGTTGTTAGATTGCTGCAACAAGATCGAGATGATACCAACTGGTATACAAGAGGACTGATAGACAGATGCAAACATAAGCTAAAGCAACTGGACAAGTGGGAGGTTCAGCACATCCGACGGGAGGATAACTTTGTGGCTGATATGTTAGCACGACAGGCTAGAGAAGATGGAACTATTTTGGATTTAAGAGACCCTGCTCACTTTCCACCTGGGATGAGTGACTTATTAGCTCCTTTGGCAAAATTTTTGTAATTTGACTTAGCTGTTGAAGCTCTATTAAAAAAAAAAAAACTTTAATGAGTTCGTGAGTTGCTCCCAGCCGTGAGATATAACCACTTTCCCATCATAAAATCTCTTCCATTGATTTCAAATAAGAATTTTACCCGCATGCTTTGGTTGGTTCTTTTCCAAAAATGCCCTCCATTCCTTTTATAGTTACACGCAAACCCTTCATTAAATTCTGAGTGAGCATAACTTGCATTTTAGCCCTCCATTCCCCGAATATTTCATCTAGTTTCTCATCGCATCTTAAATCTTGACCATTGATGCTAATGAAGTGAACTCATGGCCATTGATTCCAACTTGATAAAAACTTATGTACAGATCACATGCATATTTAGTAAAGAACCCGTGGGTTTTCTTTAAATATCTTCATACATGCCACTTGCTATTGAGTAAAGAACCTTGAGTTCTTTTAAAATTATCATACAAGCCTATGCTCATTCCATTTTGTGAGAGAGTGCATCTTTGCACTTTAGGCCTCAATTCCTAATTTATTTCTTCTAGGTCCTTACTTCTTAATTCTCATGAAAGGCCTAATATGCAATTAAATCCCTATTAATAACTCATATTAATCCAAGAAAGAGATTAACTATTAAGACATAATTAGAGGATTAATTAGGGGATTTAATTAAGACTTAAACATAGCGGCTCTTACATCCTTAGACAAGGATACTATTGGTCGACCTTAACCAAAGATTCTATGAAGCTGACCGAGAAGTGTGAAGTTTGTTTGCGCCACTCCAAGATCTTGCGATGCCCAACCGTTAAGTTTACTCCTATTGTTAGCCCGAGACCCTTTGTAATATGGGGGATCGACATCTTAGGCCCATTCCCTATGGCGATTCGACAACAGAAGTTCCTTATCATCGCCATTGATTACTTCACTAAATGGGTAAAGGCCAAGCCACTGGCAACAATTACCGAGAGGGCATGTCAAAAGTTTGTCTTTAAGTCGATTGTATCCAGATTTGGGATACCGACTGCCATCATTATTGATAACGGCCGCCAGTTTGATAGCCGAGGCTTCAAAAAATTCTGATCGAAGTTGGGGAGTGACGCTAAGCGCCATTCATAACACACCCTTAGACAAATGGTCAGGTGGAAGTCACCAACCAGACCATCTTACAAGGGTTGAAGACCCTGGTTATATATGTCGGATCCACCTAGGTGAATCGTGAACGAATAGTACCTTGTGGGCATACCACACTACTAGTTGGACGCCCACTGGAGAAACACCCTTTAGCTTGACCTTCAGTGTTGAGGTTGTCATTCCAGTGGAGATAAGATTGTCAACGCCCCACACCTCAGAGATCAATCAAGAGTTAAACGACGAAAGGCTCCGAGCAGAAATTGATCTTCTGGAAGAGAAGATGGTGAGAGCTTCCCTCAGAGCTGCCGCCCACCAACAAAAGGTTCAATGATTCTACAACTCCAGGGTCAAAGAAGTCATCTTCCAACCTGGAGATATGGTGCTGCGAAAGAACGCCTTTCACGGAAATAGAAGCAGAGTCGGAAGCTAACCCCAAATTGGGAGGGGCCTTATATTATAAAGGAAGTCGTCCGACCGGGGACCTACTATCTCACCGACGTGGAAGGACAGAGGCTTTCCCCCTTCCACTTTGAACATCTCAAACGTTTCTATAAGTAAAACTCATTCTTCTAAAACGCGTCTTTTGCATGAGTTTATTTTGTCAAAATCCCTTGACAGTATGGACCGAGTTCTCAAAACTCATTCTCTCAAGACTCTTCAATATAAAAGTTGAGCTACTGAGCTCGTTCTTTCTCGGCAAAGTTCCTTCACAGTAAGGACCAATTTCTCAAAACTCATTATTCTTCCAAGACCCTTTTCTATAAGGGATGAGTCTCGGTGCTTGATCTCATCTCATAAATTGGCAGCTCTCATATGAGCTTCGCCTTGACTCAACAAGCCTAGCAGCATGCATGTCACCCTTTTAAGGGCTAAATTCGGCAGCTCATACACGGGCTTTGCCTTGACTCGACATCCCTTTTGCGGGATTCACCTCGACTTGACATCCCTTCCATGAGAGTGACCTCAACTCGGCCTCACTTTAATGGGATTTGCCTCACGAGAGTAGCCTTGACTCGACATCCCTTTAATGAGATTCACCTCGACTTGGTATCCCTTCCACAGGAGTAGCCTCGACTCGGCATCCCTTTAACGAGATTCACCTAGATTTGGCATCCCTTCTATGGGAGTGGCCTCAACTTGGCATCCCTTTTGCGGGATTTGCCTCGACTCGGCATCCCTTTTGCGGGATTTTCCTCGACTCGGCATCCCTTCCATAGGAGTGGCCTCGACTCGGCATCCCTTTAACGGGTTTTGCCTCAACTTAGCATACCTTCCACGCAAGTGACCTCGACTCGGTATCCCTTTTGCGGGATTCTCGTCAACTCATCATCCCTTTAATGGGATTCGCCTAGACTTGGGATTCCTTCCACGGGAATGGCCTCGACTTGGCGCCTCATCAATAAACGTGTGGACTACATCTCTATAACATGGATGCAACCTCGATTGAAGATCTGGTCCGAAGGTCTAATAGACCTCGGGAAAAGCTAGGAGGGACAAATGACCCAAAGATTTAAGAGACCTCGGTAAACTCGGAAAGCAAAACAAGTAACAAAGTCCATTTCATAGAATAGTGAAATCGCTTGAGTTAAGTTCATTAATTAATTTGCCAAATTCACTCACGACTGCAAAAATGATAAGAACATATATGAAATGGGCTCAAGGACGAGGTTGGTTTGAGGTTGGCTTCTCTGCTGCACTGCTCTCTCTCTTCTTACCTTCTCCTTCTTCCCAATCTCCATAAAGAGCTTTATAGCTTCTACATACTCCATCTTGGGGAGCTTGAGTTTGGGTCAGACACGGGCCAGTGTTTGAAAGGTGAAGAAACCGTCCATTGCTCCTTTTCGGATGGCCATTTTGAAGTCTTTACTGGCTCGAAATTTTCCTACCGACCTCTCCGCCACTGTCTGCCGCTCCCCACGGAGATATTGAAGGAAGTCGAGGGAATCTAAGTGGTCTTCTATTGCTTTCCTTCATCTCAGCAGCAACTTGCTCCTCGACGATGTCTGCCCATTGAGCCTCCTCATCATCATAGGCCTTCTTTAGGGTTTTGAGAAGGTCACGGGTTGTGGCAAGATCATTATCAACCTTCGTCTTCTCTTCTAAGAGAAGTGCTATCTTCGTGAGCAACTAGTCAACAAGACTATGCAAGGAAGTCAACTCCGCAGTACTCTTCTCCCACTCAAGTCCATAGTAATCCCTGTCCAACTCAGAAGTCGTAAGAGACACTTGAAGGTCATGCGCCTCATTCTTCAGGCTGGCAACCTCAGCTTCGAGCTTTTCCGATAGCTTGCCAACCAAGTTCTTCTTAGCCACCTCCTTGTGAAGGCGTCTAGCGATGTGATCCAAGGCAAAACCGACCTATGATAGGATACAACAGAGAAGATGATGAGGAAATTCACAAATAAAGCACCGTAAAATATGATAAAGTGTGGCATACTGTCAAGCTAAGCTAAGAGAGGTGGTCGGCCAATTCATCATTCAAGAGGCTTGATATTCTAGCCTCGAATGTTGGAGAGCGCATCGCCTCAAAAGCCTCGGAGACAATCGTTTCATCAAACGTAAGCTCTGAGACACGTCCTTGGGCCCTTTAGGAGCAGCAACTCCCGCTTTAGCTGAAGATGCTTACTCAGCACCTCAGGAGTTTCCTGCCCCATCCCCTATGTTCCGAGGACTTGTGACCTTTGTTCTCCCTATCAAGCGTTCCACATCGGCTAACTTGGCATTGAAGCCATCTTCTCACACCAACTCGAACCAGGGGATCTCAGAAGCTAGAGACAAGCCTGAAGAACTTATCAAACTCATCTCTTCTGGCCAACCTCAATAACAGCAGCAGACCGTAAGCATCGAGACCTAGGGATCAGGCCTGATGACGGTTCTTCTGCCTCAACAAAAGGAGAAGCACTCCTTGCAGAGGCTTGGGAAGGCTCCCTCGCCCTCTTCTTCGAGGGACTTGGCTCCCCGGCCTCTCTCTTGTTTGGGGCCTCCTTGTTTTTCTTCTTCATCTTCTTCCCTAGAGAACTCGGGGGAGAGCATCGACAATAGCAATAAGAGAGCCCATCAATTCATCGATATACATTTTGAGGCCTATAGATGCATAGCAACGTTAATACAATATCTAACTCAACTCCGAGAACATAACACAAGATTTCCTATGTAACAGTAGAAAAGGTGGTGATCTCAAAGGTTATCCGAGGTGATCAACCTATCAAGTGGAACTTTAGGGAGACCTTAGAGAACCTACATCCGGGCTTTTTCCTCGACTAACTCCTTAGTCTCCAGTGAGGTTTTTAATTTAGGGAGCCCGCAAGAGGTCGGGATTCTCCAAGGTCGGTCATAAGAAACAAAAAAGAATTTCTCCTTCCACTCATGAACCGAGGACAAACCGGGACCTTAGAAAGATTTACCACCCCGAGTGGAAAAGCAATACTAGCCCGAGGATGGGTGAGACCTCATAGAGAAGAGAAGAAGGAACCACCTAAGCTTCGGCTTATAACCGAGGTATTAAAAAACCATGACAAACCCACACATAACACTCCATGAATTAGGAAGGAGCTGGACCTGCAACTAAGGCATCTAAGTAAATTCCTATCTCACCGTCCGGAGGAGATTTTGCTCTCTCATGAGGTAAAGGAACACAACAGGTGAAAGGAGGTTATTTTATAAGGTAATGGTTGGTAATCCGGCGGAGCTCATCGGAGAAAATCGAACTACTGACAGAGTTTATACCGACCTCTTCCGGCACAACGAGTGGAGGCCTTATTATGACCTCCTCGGTCCTAACGCCTAAAGAGGAGTTGGCCATTACCTTGAGGAAGAGGGACGAAAGATTCACAAGGAAATTGGAGCAGGGGGCTCAAAGGAAGCCTCAGAGAAGACATGTGAAGATAGTGAGGAGAAAACCCTAGCAGAGTGCCCCACTTAAACTCCCTAGGACCCGTCCCGACGGCCGAGATTCGCCCATGGAATTCCCTTTAACGGCAGAGATTCACCTCCGAAATGGCACTTCGGCGAGAGCGCAATTCATTGCACATTGGGGTTACCCCCATCATTACCTCAACCATCGTGCTCTTTCTGTGTTCAGGCGAAACATTTCGAGAAATGAGGAGGCATGCCCATTCATCAATGCTGCATAGCGCTTGAGATAGATATGCGCTCATTCCCACATCATCAATAGTATTTTTTTTTTTCAATTTCTACCGGCTCTCTCCTCAACTCCCCATTTCGGATGGACTAGCCAAAAATATGATTCCATCTTCACTCCAGGCAACGGGTCCCAAGATGATCTTTATTAGCAAGGATCTCGGCTTTCTCATCCTAGTTCACTCCAGGGAACCGGCCAAAACTCATATTCTCGGGATCTTCTCGTCAGCCCAGACTACGGTTGCCATAATAAAGCACAACCGTCCAACCAGACCTAACCAAAGATCATAAAGACCACATGAATCTCAGGAGAGGGGGGGCTAGTTATACACCCAAAATATCGTCATCCACACATCGATGCCCACACTCTCCATTAAGGTGACACAAATTCCTAGAAGCCGCCATACCGTCCTATGGAAGGGTAAGTTCGCCATCAACTCAAGGACAGAAGGGTTGTCAGTACATCCTCTGGCATGATGCCCGACAAGATGACATGGGGCGATGTGGCAAGGACCGAATCCCAAGGCGATCTAAGAGCGCAAAAGGAGGATGAACTTCGAGAAATGGGTAAGCTCATCTTTAATCTAGAATCTCCCCACCCTCTGATCCTCTGTTCTTCGGTGACCTCCTGGTTAACTTGACCGTCGGAGCGGGATTTGGGCATCCAAGCCCTCCCCTCTCTCACACTCCTGTTTATGTCCTATTTTCAGGTGGATTTCATGAGAAGACACCTTTGACACATTTTTCGACCGTAGAAATCTTCATCCGTTCACCTTGATTGGAGTCAATTCCAAGAGAGGGGGGGGGGGCTAGTTATACACCCAAAATCTTACCATCCACATGTCGGAAATGCCCACACTCACCATAAAGGCGACACAGTTCTCTAAAAGTCGTCATATCTCCCTATGGCAGGGTAAGGTCGCCATCAACTCAGGGACAGAAGGGTTGTCCACACATCCTCTGTCATTATAGCCGACAAGATGACAAGGGGCGATGTGATGGGCCCTGATCCCAAGGCTCTCCAAGAGCACAAAATAAGGATGACCTCATAGAGATGGGTAAGCTCATCTTTAATCTAGAATCTCCCCACCCTCTGATCCTCTCTTCTCCGGCGACCTCCTGGCTAACTTGACCATCGGAGAGGGATTTGGGCATCCAGGCCATCTCCCTCTCACAGTCTTGTTTATGTCCTATTTTCAGGTGGATTTCGTAAGAAGACACCTTCGATATATTTCGACCGTAGAAATCTTCATCTGTTGGCCTTGATCGGAGTCAATCCCAAGAAGAGCTGGTTTTTTGGTTAAAAATATACATATATCACATAAAAGATCATATTTACCTACCACAAAAAAAAAAATATAAATATTTGTATAAACACCTCCCATGTTCGAACACAAAATAAGTTTTCTTAAAAAAAAAATTTATCAGTTTACCCCAGTAGACTGATAAAATATTATTGGCTATTGACCAAAGGAATATATATATATGTGTGTGTGTGTGTGTGTGTGTGTGTGTGTGTGTGTGTGTGTGTGTGTGTGCACGCGCGCGTGCGCTCTCGTGCGCATATATTTATGTTTTGTGGAGTATATAAGCATTTTTTTTTAATAACGATAAATAAGTAATTATACCTTTATATGGTATGTATGCAAGTTTATCAAATAACCAAAGTTACACCAACGGTCATGATGGCCTATTGATATCGGGTTACTTTGCTAAGGGGTTCTACTCTCTCGAGAAGAACTCGGGATCGAACCCCCCTCTTACAAATGCGGGAACTCAGGTGCATCAAGCGTGCTCTGTGCCTAGCTCCATCCTTGACATCTCTCGTGGGGGCACTTCTCACCTTAGTCAAAAAAAAAAAAAACCAGAGTTACAATAATAATTTGCATACTAGATTTTCATTTCCTCTAAACCAAATGCCTCTATGATAAAATAAATATATCATGGGTTTATTAATAAAGAGAAAAAACAATATCCTTAATAGATTTTAGATATATATAATGTTCATTAAAAACACTAATTATTGTGGTCAAACAGAATGTTCCATGAACATAAAAAAACTTGACCATATCTTCAATTTTGGAAGCCAAAAAAAAAAAAAAAGCAATCCTACCTTGTTGAAATTTATTGTCATAAATGAGACACATTAAGGACTTGTGATAAAATGAATAAATTCTAGTTTTATTAATAAAAAAAGTCAATATCTTTAATAGATTTTAAATAAATATAACGTTCATTAAATAACACTAGTTATTGTGGTCAAACAAAATGTTCGCGAGCACATTAAAAGCTTGGCTATCTCTTCATCTCTAGAGGAGGAAAAAAAAAAGCAAATGCAATCATCTCCAGTTGAAATTTGTTGTCATAAATGATAAATATAAAGCATTTGTTTCATGGAGAATAGTAATTTTTTTTTAACAAATATAGACAAGTCATTAAAAACATGTCAGAAGCATAGTTTAAACGCTCAACCTCTCTTTATGAGAGGGAATGAGCTAGCCAACTTTCTTTATATAAGGGTTTTTATTTAGAATAATTAGAAAGAGAACAAAAGTATAAAAGTGAATGGGAAAATTTGACTATAAAATCCTTCAATTTGATTCTTATCTATATGTGATTGTTGGATAAATCAACTTATCTCACATTCAAACCACTTCCAATAAAACTTGATCTAATAACTTCTAGAATCCCTCGAGAAACTTTTGGGAAGATGTACAACAATTTATGCCTTTCCTTATCAATCTATTATGTGTATTTTCCCCCATTTTTCCAAACCAAGATATATGAATTAAATCAACAAATTTCTTTTTAAATCTAACTTTGGGGGACTAGCTACAAAACACTTAAGCTTGTCAAAAGCATCTAGTATCCCTTCTGGCAGTTGGTGCGTGTCTGTATACAAGTTCGTTCTCCTTGTCACTCTTTGTTGACCGTCAGCTACGAGTGCAACCACTCGAGCGTCCACACGCAAGGGTACGTCATTTTAGGTAATAAATTCCAGTGAGTACCAGTTCAAATCCATAGGGAACTGTGTGTTAGGTCTAACTAAGCAATAATGTACAAAGTTGTTTGAAGAGTTAGTCAATCAAATAGTAAAAGCGTGTGCCTAAATCCTAAGAAAATTTAGGAATGAGGATAGCTCAGAGTTTTCTCAATCAATTAAAGCTTCTAGGGTTGTATGGCTCTATGACTTGGAGAGATGTTCTCCTATGCTCGTTATGATGTTGTTGCTACGGATACGGGTTAATCAATGGTAAGTCCGGCACTTGTGTGCACTCCGGGTGCATCCTACAAGTTCCTTATGTCTAAGGAACACACTCTGAATATAATTTTCGTAGGTAAAAAGGAAGGGCTCTGCTAGGGTTTGCGATCCAGCGCCGATTGAAACAAAGGAAGTGCTCCAAGCTAGTGTGCCGCTCGGCCCCACCTGCCCTGGGGGGTGGGAAGGAGCAATGGTGCCAGGACAAGGACCATGGTAGGCCAATGAGAAGAGTAAATACAAAAGGGGTCCTCCCCTGTTTTCTAATATGACAAAATAAGATACATCTTCGTCTTTGCAGGGAAATAGGGCAGAAGAACCTTCAAAGGGGGGGGGGGAGATCCTGGGTGAATGTTGTGCGCAACCAAGGGAGCACGGGCGATATACCGTCAGTTGTAGTGTCGGGCCCAACCCTTGACCGAATCATGGCGTCAGTGACGGACAGTGTTACCATCGAAGAAGATGAATTGGCACAAGCATATGCAGGTATGAGCACAACCTTGTATGGGAAGGTCTTTGGGCGAGCACCACCGTTGGAGCTTGCGAGGGAACACTTTAATAGGCTATGGAACTCTTACGGGGGATTCTCCATAGCAGAGATGGCCAATGGGTGGTTTTTCATCCAATGTGAATCGAAGCTTATGGTGGAAAATTTGATGGAGGATGGACCGTGGACTATAAATGGCTTCGTCTTCCACCTGTACCGTGGCGGTCGGATTTTCGACCATGGTTTGAGAAGCTAACGACGGCATCGGTCTGGACCCAGCTACACCACCTTTTGGTGGAGTTCTGGAATATGGACACGCTAGATACGCTTATCTCAAGCATGGGTAGATTGATAAAGGTAGACGAGGTAACGCTGATGAAATTAAACAAAGTGAAGTTTGCTCGCGTGTGTATTGAAGTGGATCTTGATAAAACGCTGCCGAAGGGGGTGTGGCTAAATTCCCCGAGATCCAAGTTCTTTGTGTCAATAGTGTATGAGAAGCTCCCCCAATTCTGTTTTTCCTAAGGAATGGTAGGGCATAGGGCAGAGACGTATTGCGGGGCCAACAGAAAGTCAGGGAAATACAGGAGTGGTCGATCCATTTGTTGTGGATCCAAAAGGAGGGGAATCCATGGCTGAGGGTACGAACCCCCAAACAGGGAATGAAGAAGACCCAGTGATCAATGGGCCGGAGAAGGAAATGGGGAAAACAGGGGGAGGGATGGAGCTAGGGTTTGAAACATGGATGACAGTTAACTGGAAAAAGAGAGGAGGACGAGGTGGAGCAGTAGGAGGGTGAAATGGAGGAGGCCAACCGGTGTACGAGAACAAGGCAGCGAGCTCGTTGGAGGTTTGAACCGGAAGACCAATACGTGGAGGTGGAGGGTCAAAGGAGTCAAAGAGCCGTTGGAAAAAGTGCGGGCCGTGGAAAGGGGAAGCATGGAGCACATGAAACCACTCTCGCAAGAAGTGGAAGAGGGTCAAGCTCAACCAGAACAACAATCAGCTTTGACCATGACCATTTTCCTGAGCTGACTAAAGACAATCAGAGAGTGAATAAGAAGGGAGGAAAGGAGCCTGTGATCTACAAAGGAGAGGAAACTAGGGCTACAGGAAAGGAAGCCCAATCAGCCAGCAAGAAGAAAGAAGAGCCGCTGGAAATCACAGAGGAGACGGTCAATTGGGACGTGATCCAGCTGACGAAGTCAACTGAGGAGGAAGATAGGTTGAGAAAGTGGTACAATGAATGGAAGGAAAAAGAGAAAGGTAAGAACCCAAAACCTTTTCAGCTAACTAATTCTCACCTTGAATTGGTCCACAGGATTGAAGAGGCTCTAGATGAACCACCAGACAAGCCAGGTATGGGTGAGGAACTGATTGAAGTGGATGAACCACCAAACAAGGATGTGATCATGCAAACAATTGACAATCCTGAACCAAAAGCTGAAGTTAATACCAAGCGAGCAACTGTTGAGAGAAGTAAGAACCCAAAGAAAGGGAGATTGGACGTAGAGGGAGGTTCACAGATATTGTGTTCATGATAATAAAAACTATATGCTGGAACTGTAGGGGTGTCTCCGGTTGAGACAAGGTGAGTCGTCTACTAATGATGATTAAGTGTTATAAATTAGATTTGATATGTCTTGTAGAGACAAGAGCTGATGAGCAGAGAATCCTGAGATTATGCAACAAATTCAACAAGTTCTGGTACTGGGCTGCCATTCCAGCCAAAGATATGTCGGGGGGAATTATGGACCTATGGAGAAAGGACATAGGGAAAGTTACCCCTATATGTAGATCCAGGTACGTGCTTCATCTGGTTATCACTCAACAACAGAACAAAACAAATATGATATCAATTGTTTACAATAGCCAAGAAGCAAGATAGCAAAATGAGACTTGGAAGGAATTAGGAAGAGTAGCAAAATTCCCCAACCCCTGGTTAATAATGGGAGACTTCAATGCCATTAGGAAACCAGGGGAAAGGAAATGGGGCACATCTAGAGACAAATTGAATCCTAAGGATGAATAGTTCAATAGGTTTGTATGGCATAATAGATTAGAAGAACTAAAATTTAGAGGACCACCATTTACCTAGAGCAATAACCAGGGGGGTCTTACTATTGTTTGGGCTAGACTAGATAGGGTATCAGCTAACATTCTAATATTGAATGGGTGGAAGAACACAATGCATACGATCTTGAACACCTAGCTAGATGTCAGTCTGACCATGCCCCTCTATTGTTATCTTATGGAATACAAAACCTAAAAGGCACAAGACCATTCCAATTTAACACCAATTTAACAATAACCTAATCAACTCATAAACCTGCAAACAAATAATCAAAGATATTTGGAGAGTTAAAACCAATAGAAATCCCTTGCATGTCACCAACATAAAATATGCAACTTGCAAAGGGATATAATAAAAAACTATAGGGACAAACAGGAAGACTTAGATGCACAGATCAGAGAGGTGGAACAAGAAATTGGGAGAATAGAAGAGGTAAGATTAAGGGATCAAATGGGAAATAAGGATTTGGATAGAGATGAGAGCACTTTATAACAAACAACAAGCCCTTCTGAGACAAAGGACTACCTATTGGGCTCAAAGAGCAAGAATACAATGGTTACAAGATGGGGATTGCAACTCAAAATTCTTTCATCAAACCACTAGGAGTCATAGAATACACAATAGAATTATCCAAATTAAAAACAATGAGAATGTAATGGTTACTTATCCAGTTGAAATCGACAAATGCTTTACTAATTTTTATGCTGAGCTTTGGAAAAACAGGAATGCTGTGGGTTATGAGGAACTTATAAATGCAATACCTGAAGACTTACCAAGTATCACTGAAGAACATGGAAGATTGTTGACTGATCCTGACACCAAATTCGAAGTATACAATGCTCTAAAAGCAATGCCACCAAGTAGAGCTCCAGGACCCAATGGATTTAATGTAGAATTCTTTAAAGCATATTGGAGAATTATAGGGGATAGCATCTGTGAATCAGTGACACATTTTTTTGAGCATGGGCATTTGCCTAGTAGTTGGAATCAAACACTGATATGTCTAATTCCCAAAGTAGCTAACCCACAAGAGGTCAAGGATTTTAGACCAATGTCACTTTGCAATGTCAATTACAAAATAATATCTAAAATCCTAGCAATGAGATTGAAAACTATTCTCCCTAAGTTGATTGGAAAGGATTAACAGACTGCCTTTTTATCAGGGAGATGTATTTTTGACAATATTTTGATGATTCAGGAACTTATACATTCATAAGAAAAAGATACCAAGGCCCTCCCGATAATGATGTTGAAGTTGGATATGGACAAAGCATATGACGTAGTGAGTTAGAGTGCCATCACGGCTGTTTTACATAAAATGAAGTTCATACAAAAATGGGTAAGTTGGATCAGGGAATGTGTAGAAACCACATCCATGGCCTTTATTATTAATGGAAGATATGGAAAATGGGTGAGACCCAAAGCTGGCCTCATACAAGGTGATCTTTTATCCCAATATTTGTTCATCTTGATATCACAAGTTCTTACAGCCATGTTAAATAGAGCAAATCAATGTGGACTCATTAGAGGACTTCAAGTCAATAACACAGAGCACCTTAATCACCTACTATTTGCAGATGACTTAGTGATTTATTATAGAGCTACTAGGAGAGAAGCCAGAAATATTAGAGAGTGCTTCAATGTTTACCAAAGCCTAACAGGACAAAGAAGTAATTTAGAAAAATTTGAAGTCTTTTTTCCTTCTAGATTCAATATTAGAGTTAAAAACTCAATAAAAAGTATTTTGGGACTAAACCAAGGTAATTTTCCATTTAAATATCTAGGTTCTTGGGTTTCACCTTTCAAACTCCCTGTGAGCAGCTTCAAACCACTAGTAGATAAAGTTGAGAAGAAATTAGGAGATTGGAAAGCCCTAACCTTATCAATGACTGGAAGAGTAACCTTAGTAAATTTTGTGATAATGTCAATCCCCCTTTACACCCTGAGCACATAATCCCTGATGCCATTCTTGAACAAATTACAAAACTTGCAAGAAGCTTCATTTAGGGCAAGAATGGAAGTGATAGGAGGCTCCATCTCATAGGTTGGCAAGAAATTACCAACTCTAAACCTGAGGGAGGCCTTGGTGTGAGGGACTTAAAGGTAATGAAACATGCCCTCTTAGCTAAACATGCATTAGACCTCATTAATGGATCCCAAAAACTATGGTATCAAATCATGGTTAGGAAATATGGTAAATTGGAACCATGGAACATAACTAGGATCACAAATGCATCATGGACTTACAAAGGTATCGTGGGTGCAACAAGGAAAATACATGAATTTTTGAAACCATCTGTTGTGCCACATACTAATGATATAATGCATGAACCTTGGCAGACAAACATTCCTTTACAATTGAAACCAACTTTTATTAATGTATTTTGTGAGACTGCAGCATTACAGGTGTATAATCTGCAAAGTGAACACCAATGGAATAGGGATGTCATCTTAAACATATTCCCTCCATGGATGTTGGCAACCATTGAAAAAGTGAGAATATGTTACCAAGGGGAGAATACAATATGGGAGGTTGGAGAGAAGGAACCAGGGAGAAGCCAAACTGCAAGGATATATAAAATGCTCAAGGGTCCAGCACAATATGAAATATGGAGAGGATGGAAATAACTTTGGAGGATAAGAGTGGCCCCAAAAGTTAAAATGTTCTTATGGAAGCTCTTCCATGGAAGATTGCCTACAAAAAGCTACCTCTACTTCATTGGTGTTGGACCTGAGGACCCATGTCATATGTGCAGATTACAGGTAGAAGATATAGACCATTTATTTTATAGATGCAGGTGTACAGGACAAGTGTGGCAACAAGTTAAAGAAGAAATATCACTAAATCAGTGGAGGATTGAATCAAAAAGCCCGGCTCAAGGAGAGTGGATGATCAGGCATGCAATAGGCGATCAAAGGATTAACAAGGAGGAAGGGATCCTAGCTTATACACTATGGTTCATTTGGAAAAGCAGATGCAACATGATCTTCAGGAGTGAGAGATGGGATATGCCAAGTGGATTGCAAGGAAAAGCATATTGGCAGCGAAGGAATACTACAATTAACAGATGGAACCAAGAAGGATGGGAGAAATGACAACAGATGCATGGAGCAGGAATCTGAAACTATTCTATGTCTTTGTGTACGGCTCTTGGAGGGAGGAGGTAAGGAAGGCAGGGACTGGATATATAATTATAACTAACACATGGAATTTCATAATTGCAGGAAATAGAAGCAACCAAGCACAATCTGCACTGGAGGCAGAGATAGATGCAATCGCAGGTGGCATTGAGGCACTACAACAGATGGGAGGCTCAGAAGCTCATGTATACACAGATTGCCAAGAAGTTGTGTAAGCATTACAAGATCAGAGGAGCAGAACAGATAATGAATTTAATGACTTGATAAATAGATGCAAAAGGAAGATAAGCAGCTTGAACAATTGTACATTGGAGAAGATTGACAGAGGGCTACTTGAAGGACCAGATTGGATGGCGAGACATAGTGAGCAACAATGGAAAGTAAGAGAGGAGGGAAACCTTCCAGATTGGTTGAAAAGCCAAATAGCAAGTATTAGAAGTACTCTGTATTAGCTGTTTTAACAGTTCTTATTACCAAAAAAAAACATACTCCGAATCCTTCCCAAATATCTATGTGGTAAGGAGAAGCATTATAAGGCCAAAACTCTACCATCACCATAGAATAACAATGCCTATGTCTAAGCTAATGGCAACTACGGCTGTCACTCCGCTCTATCCTATGATTCTAATATGATTTTCACGTACACATGTCTATGCATAGAGAACTAAGATATATCGTCACCCTTCGGCAAACAATTAAAGATAGTATTGAATCAAAAGCATATCCATAACAACTCAATCAAAGCAAACATAGGATAATTAAGATATCAAGTCATCGAGTTCATACAACCCTAGAATAGATGTTTACACTGTCATTACAAAAGATTGATTCAAAACAATGACAACATTAACATAAACATCAATGTCTAAGTACAAATAGAGGAAATAACCATTCAAGAACAAAAGATTGATGATTCCCCCTCTTGATTCGAGTAACCTCGGCTTCAAAATGCTGTCGAAGCTTTCAGATCATCGTCCTCTACTCGCTGCCGCTCGTGGAGACCAAAAATGATAAAACCTAGAAAATCAGGTCCTTTTATACCCCCTAGCATTGTGCATCGCAATGTCGGGACGAGCATCGCGATGTGAATGAAACTTGGAAACTTATGATAAAAGCATCATGATGTCTTCTGCAGACATCGCGATGTTGTCAATTTTCCCGAGAAGCTCCAAAGATTGGGCATCGCGATGCTCTCTGCAAATATCGTGATGCTGCTCTAACTCTAGAGAGGCTCTAATCGGGACATCGCGATGCTCTCTACTCATATTGTTATGTCACTGAAATCCAGAGAATTGAGCTTATATATTGCCTCTGTGGACTTCGCGATGTGATCTACGCACATCGCGATGCTAATACTTAGCTACTCACTTTCACCTGTTACATAAAAAAACTCACTCGATTTAACCTCTATAAGCACAAAACAGATGGACAACAGGACTAAATCACATGAGGCAACTAATTTGGCCAAGTAATGCATGTTAGGGCCAGAACCATGTAATATCCACTCAAAACCATACATCTCGGCCATAAACATATGATAAATGCCTACTAAAATAGCTCTCTTTCGAGAGCTATCATTCTTGCCATCCTTGCGACTTTGTCAATGCAACTGCTCTCCTCTCTTGGAATGTGGTTGATTCCCCAGTAGTCTAAGCTCCCCATTATCGTGTGATATTTGTATATAGCCTTTATTACCATGCATTGCAAAACATGTCTTCTCTGTTGCACAATCTCATAAGGTTAATGTTATCTATGAATATCTGGGCTTCCTTGTATTCCCTCCATGTCAGCTACCCTAGCCCCTCCTTTATTGCCTCCAGTTCACCTTAGAAAGCCTATTTAACCTCGCGATTTATGGATCCTGCAACACATAGAACACCTTCGTTAGTCATAATTAAAAGACCAATGCTGGTCTTGTTTGTCCCCTTAATCCAAGAGGCATCAATGAATATATAGTGGTAGAAATTCTCCCTATTCCATCTCCATCTTTATCTTGTTTCTAGGACTTTAATTATTGGGCTATATTGTAGGAACTCCTCTGTCAGTACTTTGCCTTTCCTTGCTACCATTCTTGAGTGGTAGTGCTGGTTATGGAAAATGAGCCTACATCTTTGTTACCATATCTGCCACAATACATAAGATATTATACTATTCTCTTTTGTGGAATCTTGTGTCCTAGTTTCTGTTCTAGTACCCATGATCTTAGTTGTGTATTTCTCAAGTCAGTATTCCACCCCTTTACTTAGCCCTTTGTTTGGACTTCCTTCCATACCTGTTAGGTTCATATATAAGCAAAGAACATGTGATGAATTGTTTTATTCATAAATATTGAACATGGTACATTTGGACCTATGTTTTTTCCATACAAAAACTGGCTTGTTGGCAGTTTTTCATACACAAACTTTCATAGAAACATTTTAATCCTTGGTTGTGCATTGATTTTCCATAACGTCCTCCATCCTAACCATTATGGTTCTTGTTCCCTTCCTTTGAAGTTGTTGTATACATCTACTGTCAGACGTTCTGACCAATTCTATATATCCACTCCCATTCCTCTTCTTCCTTTTGCCCTATCTCTTTTCTTTGTATTATTTGAATTATTGAGCTAGGGAAGATGTCACTTAATACCTCCAAGTCCCACTAGATCTTTATGGTGAGTTGACACACCTGCATATTTGTTAATACGTAATCCATATTCATGAAGGTTGGTTTAAAACATAGACGAACTTCAAGCAACCATAAATCTCTCACTACAGAGTCTTTTAGAAGAATTTTTGTGGGAGCTATTTTCCCTCTTAGTTTCCTATCTACATTGATTAGACTCCTAAAGGACAAGGATGTATTATTACGCTTTCTATTCTCCCAAAATTTTCATTGCCCATATTTTGTTCTCATAAGCCTCACCCAAAGTTTGTTATTGTTATTAACCAGTTATATTGCTTGTTTAGCTAGTAGTGTGATTTTCATAATTTTGAGGTCTTTGATACCTAGACCACCATCAGCTTTGGGTAGGATATCCTGCTCCAGCCGATGAAATGGATTCCTTTTCCATTGCTGCCATTTTCCTAGAGGAATTTCCTAACTAGACAAAGATATTATCTAGAATTGAGTCAGGAATGACATATGTACTAAGTCCAAAAACTGGTAAAAACATGATGACAAAGTTAGTTAATGTGATTCTATCAGCCAAGAAAATCTTTCCACTTTATTCATCAAGTCCTTGAAAGTACTAGCAGGTAATATGTTTGGGAATACCTAGGTCCCTAGATATTTGAATGGGAAGCTACCTTCTTGGAAACTCGAAATACTCTTGATTGATCTTTTGACTATTAGGTTTACCTACGAAGGGAAGAACACCTTAGATTTGTTTGTATTAGCTCTTTGGCCTGTAAGGGTTGAATATATTTCCATGCACATTTTAACAACTCTAGAGTTTTTCCTAGTGGCCTTACAACATAACAACATGTCATTTGCATAGAGAATATAATTGGGACAAGTAGATTCACTTATTTGAATTCCTTTTAGCATGTGTAGGCTCTCTACTTTGTTGAGGATATTAGTTAGGATTTGTGACACCAAAATAAATAAATAATGGGATAATGGGTCACCCTGTCTAAGCTCTACCCTCAGTTTAATCCATCTGCCCACTTCCCCATTGATGGCAAAAGCCACAGTTTTTTATTCTATATAGACCCTAACCTAGTTGATCCTTTTAGTTGGGAAGTTCATCTTGGTTAGAACAATAGTAATAACATTCCATCCCATAAGGTCATAGGCTTTCTCCATGTTTAGTTTTAGCGTCATCATTGGGTGGCCTTTAGTATCTTTTTCTAATGTGTGTGCTAATTCCTGAACAATTAGAATGTTATCAAATATGTTCCTACCTTTTATAAAAGCATTTTTCTCTCTACCAATGATATGGGGCAACACATTCCTGATTCTATTTAGCATTATGTTGGTTATGATTTTATAATTGACATTACATAGGGAAATGCGTATATAGTCTTTTACATATTGAGGATAGTTCTTT
Source organism: Dioscorea zingiberensis (assembly GCA_026586065.1). Classification (NCBI taxonomy): domain Eukaryota; kingdom Viridiplantae; phylum Streptophyta; class Magnoliopsida; order Dioscoreales; family Dioscoreaceae; genus Dioscorea; species Dioscorea zingiberensis. Next base: position 53,697,337 of record CM048821.1, read on the forward strand.
CGTATAATGCAAATGTGATTCTGGCTCCAACTACTCGGGATATGGCTATGTTGAAGTAGGTGATGGCCTCTATTAAGTTGTTTCCTATGACATTCCTAAAAGCCTTAAAAAAAGGGCAAAAGTCACTAATGGTTCATGTATTATATCACTTTGTTCATTTCCAGTCTTGTACTTTAAAAATGTTCAATACGGTCTTGTACTTTGTGTATTTTGTTCAATACAGTCCATTTTTGTTGACGTGGTAGCTGATTTGGCATACGAACGAAATACAGGCTTTTTTCTGATTTTTTGTATTTCCACCTGGGCGTATATTGCTGATGTGGGTGTATATACGGGCGTATACGCTAACGTGGATTGCCATGGGGCAAGCCACGTGGTTGTCCACGTCAGCATTTTTTTATAAAAAAAGCAACTAAAAATAAATGGGTAATGTCTAACGTGGTAACGTCAGCATTTTTTTTTTAAAAAGAAAAACAACTGCCACGTTAGCTTTTCAACAAAAAAAAATTTGTTGGTGAAAACTAAAAAAAAAAATTAGTTTTTTTTTAAATAAAAAATTGAAAAGCCAGCTTTTCAAAAAAAATTTGTTGGTGAAATTTTTTTATCATTTTTAAATAAAAAAAATTGAAAAGCTGATATGGCATGTTGATGTAGCAGCCACGTCAATATGCATTACCCATTTTTTTAAAAAAAATACAGACGTGGTTTGCCACGTCAGCATATACGCTTGTGAATACAGACATGTCAACATAATACGACCATGTGGAAAAAAAAAGAATCAGAAGAAAAGCTTGTATTTTATTTATATGCCAAATCAGCAGCGAAGTCAGCAAAATGGATTGTATTGAACAAAATACACAAAATACAAGAACTGAATTGAACAATTTTAAAGTACAAGACTAGAAATGAACAAAATGATATAGTACAGGGACCAATAGTGGCTTTTTCCCTAAAAAAAACCTCAATATTTAGACCATTCAGGCCAGATGATTTGCCATTTGGCATAAAGGAAAGAACCTGGAAGATTTCCTTTATAGTTATTGACCCGATAAGGCCTCTCCCTTGCTCTAGGGTGAGAAAAGTTAGGTCTCCTGGCATGTACTGTACCATGTGGTTATTTGTCCAATTGTCATCCCTCTGCCATAGCTTTGAGTAGAATTCATTAAAGCTTTTTTCTATACGTAACTCGTCAACGATTGTGTCCCCCCTATTAGTTAGGATTTGGTTAATTCCATTGTGTGAACTTTGGCTTTTTGTTTTTGGGTGCAAAAATTTGAAATTGTTATCTCTATTTTGTAGCCATTTAGTTCTAGTTTTTTGTGCCCATAGAAGAGTGTTTTGTCTTAGTAGAGCTTGGTGTTTGTTATATAAGGATCTAAGATTGTTGCAGTGAGGTGATGTTACATTAATGTCTGTATTTTTCTCTTGTAAGCTAGATATTTGTTCTTCTATTTCCTTAATTTTGCCTTCCAAGTTCAGTGAAGTAGGTGAACATTTTTTTCATGATATCCTTCCTAAGGTTGTGAAATCTGTGATTGGTGTCAATGGAATGGCTAAGCCTAGATTCCTCCATATATTCTGGGCACTATTTTAATATACATGAGAGTTAATCCAATTGTTATTAAACCTAAATAGTTTATTATCCCTTACTCTATCAAAGTTGCAAGTAAGCAGGAAAGGGTTATGATCTGATTGGCATTTAGGCATTTGTTTAACAAAATATGTTAAAATATCTTCATGCCAAAGTTTTGTTAGCTATAATACTGTCCATCCTAGCCCATACTCGTGCTCTCCTTCTCTGGTTGTTACACTAGGTGAATGGAGCTCCAGTGTATTTAAGGTCAACCAGATTATTGTTTATTAGAAAAGAATTAACTGTAGTTGTTTTTATATAGGTTCTTATTTACCCAGGACCTCTCAACCTCCCCTTAGGCTTCCTGATGGCATTGAAATCACCCAGCAAAATCCATGGACTCGGGAGAATTACTAGCTTACTTAGTTCCATTCAGGTTTCTCTTTGATGTTGAGCTAATTAATTGTTGTATACTATGGACACTATCCATGTCTTTGTGCAAAATTAAATGAAACAACTAAGTGCAATACATACCTTGATACGCTGATAGGCATGACTTGGCTAAGAGATTTCCTCAACATTCCTATTATGCCTCCAAAATACTCTTGCGTCGGAATCGCCGCCCAGTGCATTCTCAGCAGAATATCTTAACAAACCGATCAATTCTATACAAAGAAAAAAATTGATGCTTCTAATGATCTTACCATGTATTGGATTCTACTAGTGGTATCCCGACCAGTAATGCCTCCATAGTTCCATAATATTATTTTCATTGATCATTTAGATTTCATGCCATCGTCTCCCTCTTAGGCTCAATCCAGTCTTTCTTTTGAACTTTTTCATGCTCGAATGAAGTGCGTTTGCTCCCTCCCTCTTATCTTGGATTGTTATTGTTTCCCACATCCATCTCTTTGTCTACTTCTGGTGGTTCCTCCACTTCCTGCATATCCTCTTCTCTTATGCCCCCTCCCATCTTCTCCTTCATGGTCTCTATAATTCTATTAACCAAATCGAAGTGGTTATAATAGTTATGATTAGAGTATGGAGTATTGCTTATTACTTGGTTGATTGCAGCCCTATGCCCAGTGACCTCTAACTCATGGTGATCTAGTGAGGTTATGAGGGCTAGCTCACCTTGTTCCTCTAGGATTGATCGCGTGTCTTCTGAGTCATCTGGGGATCCCACATGCCCTTCTAGGTGTAACCCTCTTGAGCCTTCCCTACACCTAGCATAGACCACATGGCCACTACGACCTCTGTAGGTGGTTTGCGATGGTTCTTGAGAATTAGCTTAAGCCACGTGGCTACTATCAGCCATTACCTTTCCCTGCTTGCTTAAGCTACCTACGCTGCCAGGGAAGTGATGCCTCCTTAACACCCCTCCTTGAGCGCCTCGGGTGGTGTAACCAAGACCACTACCGCAATCTGCAACATGCCCGAGATCTCCCTCCTGTTGGGTGGCTACTTGGATCCTCCTCGTTCGTTTATCTGAATGTTCGGATGTCACTTGCTCCCCCTCCTTTTGGCACGTGACCATCATCATACTAGGAAAGTCTCCAGCGACGTTACGACTTTCGGTGACATTATGGTTTCCGGCTGTTGAGTTCCTCCCTCGGTCTTGTCTCCAATGAACCACCATCCATGGGCTATACCCCTGTTTATTATCGTCTCGATGTTCTCCAGTGGGTTCTTCTGGTATCTTGTTTCGTGTAGGAGCAGCTGTATTCCAGGACAGTGCACTGACATCCTCGACAAGGATTCCTTTCCGATTCGAGTCTGGGTGCCTTTGTTCGATTCTCGCGTCATTGAAGCGACTCCCAATGTGCTCCCCTTCACAAGCCTTGGCATCGTGCCCTACAATGCCACATTTATAACAAAAAACCAGGAATTTTTCATAAATAATCGCCACGAAAAATGTTAGAAAATGAGGAATTCACCCATACACCGCTCTTGAGAGGTTGATTCAGGTTGAGTTATATGCATATTTTGGTATATCTCACCCTGTTCAACGTTAGTTTTGTTTTATCTATTTTGACCAACCTCCTAAAAACCGAAGCCACAGATTCTAGTGTCTCTGGGACCCAGTAGTCCACCGGCAAGTGGTGGAGTTAAACCTATAACGTCGCCATTGTTAATTTTCGAATGTCGGCCGGAAGTGTTCTCTCCATCGAATAAGATGGAACACTAGTCCATTCACTGTCATGGAACCTCACGTAAGAAGGGTTTCCACCATTGTTTCTGAGGAATAATGGAATAGGAAAAAACCATTAGGCATGTCCGTGATGGTAAACTCTCCGAGACCATCACAGAGTCTAGAGAGACTTGCCTTCGCGAGGTCAAGGGAAAGTTATGTCGTATAACGTAGTACTCATACCCTGGTGGGCTCTAAGGATTACTTTGTCTTCCAGCGATAGTGTATCCGTCACCATCGCCTTTAGTCTCTCTAGTACTAGACTCGGACTCAATATGGAAGCTACGTAGTTGTGCTCCTGCTAGTTGCGGACGATGTTCACCCACGATCGTCCTTTACATTCGCCACTAAGAGCACTCCCACCCTCTTACGCCTGCAAGGAAGAGGGGTCATAGAGAATAGGAACCTGAAAGAAATTTGGATTTTCAGCCTCTCTATTAGCACAGGAAGGCAACAATCGTTTTGTCTGATTAGAAAACCCTCTCTCTCTCCCTTTTGCACGAGGATAACAGACAGGGGGCAATACTTCGGAACGATGTGACCTTAGAAGTGGGCCCTATGATTTAGAGATTTTCTTTCTTGGGGGCAGTAATAGCGTGCTCTTATGAAATCACGCTTGCCTCAAGAGCAAGAGTCAAATGGAGTGTGTGAATAGGCATAAGCCAGCCACTCCATTACTCTGTTCCCACCAATTGGAATTATGGGGGAGGTGGTGACTTTGGAGTTTAGCGATCTTAGGGCGGGGGACTAGTGACAGAGTTTAGCTAAGTTCTCGATCCTACCTCTCTTTGTACCTTTTGGAAAGATTTACCCCCCACAATATTAATCTAACTTTTGATTTGGGACCAACCCATTCTCTCTCGCTCTCTCCCTAGTAATCCAAATGCATGAACATGACCTCTGACTAGTGACAAAACCATCCAAATTCCCAATTGCCAAGCAAATACCCCACTCACACATCCTTATCCTTTCACGCAAAATTGCAGTGGGACCCACACAAAATCCATCATTTCTTCCTTGGATTTGATCATCTCTCACATTCCAACGATCCTATGTTAGAAGTTTGAATTCCTGCTGTTCTCCTTTTTCGGCCCCTCTTTTTCCTCACAAGTCCCTTGCTTTCTTCTTACAAATTATTAATATGCATGATTGTTTTTCAATTATCATCTCCTGCTTATGATTTTCTCACTTCAAGTGGGCATTAAAACCAACCAAACTACAGGGTGAAGTTATTACAAGTGGGTGAGAGAATCTCCTAAAAGTTGACTCCAAAGTCAAATTTTCTAATCTTTCTAAACATGTGAATGCTTCTCTTCTCAAACTTGTCATTGAATCAAAGTTTTTGGTCAATGGCTCATCACCATTCTTCAATCTGCCTTTCCTTATAAATCTATTAATATGCATTTTCCCACTTTTCCAAATCAAGATACATGAATTAAATCAACAAATTTCTTTAGGAATTCCAATTTAAGAATTGCTGCCAACCCATTCTCTCTCAATCCACCAAGCAATCCAAATGCATGAACATGACCTCACTAGTGACAAAACCATCCAAATTCCCAATTGCCAAGCAAATACCCACACCACATCCTTATCCTTTTACCCAAAATTTCAGTGGGACCCACATAAACACTCTTGTTTCTTCATTTGATTTGATCATCTCCAGCATTCCAACGTTCCTAAATTAGTTTTAATGCCTGCTACCATCCTTTCTAGCCCCTGTTTTTTCCTCTCAAGTCCCTTGTTTTTTTTTCTTTTTTTTTAAACATGGTGGATAAAATATATTTTATTTAGAATAAAAATATATTATTATAATTATTAAAAAAATAGATTTAATGTATAAATAAAAAGTTTAATACCCAATTTAGTCCATCTATTATATCGAACCGACCATTTTGGTCCATCTAATATAATTTGATATTTTTTAGTCCCTTTAATTTTATGATTGTAAAAATCCAGTCACTAAAGCCATATTTTTAGAGACCAAAAAGGCCTAAAAGGCATATGTATAGGGACCAAAAAGGCCAGCGTGAGAACTGACATTTATCATTCGGAGAAATAGAGAGACCAAAAAATATCAAATTATATTAGAGAGACAAAAAGGATTAGTTAAATATAATAAAAGGAGCCAAAGACCCGGTCGAAGCAAGCAGGCCCTCCGTGATCCCAGTAGTAGAGAACCGAAGTTCAATTCTTATGACGGAGTGCATCGTGTAGGATTTGGTAGAATACTCTGTTCAGATTATACGGGCCCAAGAATAGTCCCGTCAAGGTCCTATCTCTGGGTTTATCCCCTTATTCAAAAAAAAAAAAAAATATATATATATATATATATATATATATAATAAAAGAACTAAATTAGATATTAGACCTTAAATAAAATGGAGTGTTGTTATTAATTGTTCCGTATCCCTATATATAATAAAAGAACTAAATTAGATATTAGACCTTAAATAAAATGGAGTGTTGTTATTAATTGTTCCGTATCCCTTCTACTTATCCATTCCTGGTTTAGGCATCACTATGCGTGCCCTCATTACTACTAAGACATTGGTTTTCTCATATAAAAATTTATCTCTTTTTTATCAAGTGGTCCAATTCTTCTTTAGATTTTATATATAATAGGAGCTTTATAACACCGGGCTGCCCTTCTTTTCTATGATCTCCGCTTTGACTCGTCTGAACATGTCAACTTGTGACGTCGGTGATGCCGACGTCTCTTCCTGCCCATTAACATGCATGATTGTTTTTCAATAATCATCTCCTGCATATGACTTCAACAAGACTTCAATGTCGGCACAGAAACCAACGAAACCATATTGCGAAGTTAGTGCAAGTGGGCGAGAGAGAATCAATCTCCTTCCAAATTGACTCCAAGTCAAATTTTCTAATCTTTCTAAGCATGTTAAGTATGCATTCTTCTCCTCTCAAACTTGTCATTGAATCCAAGTTTTTGTTCAATGACTCATCACCATTCTTCCATCTTCCTCCTCTGTTTGCTTCTTCTCTTCTTCATCCCAGTCCATTGCAGAGTCTCATCCAGTAATCCTTCATTGTTGCTGAACATCCAAAGTGAGGCCTTGAATGCATTCAAGTCCTCCATCACTGATGACCCACTTGGTGCACTGGAGGACTGGACAAGCACTGTGCACCATTGCAACTGGTCTGGAGTTTCCTGTGATCCAGCAACCAATGGCATCATCTCCATTTCTCTCATTGAGAAGCAACTCAGAGGCTCCATTTCTCCATTCCTTGCTAACATTTCCACTCTCCAAGTCTTAGACTTGTCTGTCAATGCCTTCTCTGGCTCAATCCCACCACAGCTCAGTCTCTGTTCACAGCTCTCTGAGCTCACACTCTATTCCAACTCCCTCTCTGGTTCAATCCTGTTGGAATAGTACCACATCGGAAGATGTGGAATAATAAAATGTGTTTAAATATAATGAGGGGCCTCCATATCTCACCTAAGTCTTTGCTATGCCGCAGACCCTCATAAATACAAAAATTAACACATATAGTTAATAAAAATATAATTCTAACATGGTATCAAAGCTAAAAGATCCCACTGCACACCCCCAAAGTAAAAAGGACGCTTAATCGCATAAAATGTACCGACCAAGAATCATGCCGTAGACGCTACTCCGACCTAAGATACGACAAGCGCAGCCAATAGACGGCCTCCGACGCAAGCCAAAGTAGCTTCCCCACCACGCACTCGCCCCGATATTAGTTGAGCAGTTACAACCTACCAATAAGCACTTGAACTTCGAGGTGTGTTGAATAGCATCACATCTAAGATGTAATAAATGAAATGTGTTTAAATATAATGAGGGCCTCCATATCTCACCCTAAGTCGGCTATAGTGGTTGGCACCCTCATAAATACAAAAATTAACACATATAGTTAATAAAAAAATATAATTCTAACAAATCCCTCCAGAAATAGCAAACCTGGAGAACCTCCAGATCCTGGACTTGGGCACCAACTTCTTCAATGGAAGCATCTCACAAAGCCTCTGCAACTGCACTTCATTGTTTGCTCTTGGCCTGGACACCAACAACTTCACTGGCTCCATTCCTCCATGCATTGCAGAACTCCTCAATCTCCAGGTATTCCAGGCTTACTCCAATGCTTTGGTTGGCCAACTTCCTGCTTCTTTTAGCAATCTCAGAGCTTTGAGAACTCTGGATCTTAGCAACAACATGTTATCAGGACCATTGCCACCCCACATTGGAAATCTCTCCAGTTTATCTATTCTCCAGCTCCACTTGAACCAGTTCTCTGGTGAGATCCCCCAAGAGCTTGGCAGTTGCACCAATCTAACTCTTCTCAACTTGTTCAGCAATAGATTCAATGGTAGCATTCCTCCTCAGTTAGGACACCTTGAAAAACTCACTGTTTTGAGATTGTATGACAATCAGCTATCTTCTTCAATCCCTGGTTCATTATCAGGTTGCAAGTCTTTGATCTCTCTTGGCCTTTCTAAGAACCATTTGACTGGTCTGATACCACCTGAGCTTGGTTCATTGAGTTTGTTAGAATATCTTGGTCTTCATGAGAATAGATTGGTGGGAGAGATCCCTCCATCTTTGATGAACTTGACCAGCTTGACATACTTGGCATTGAGCTTCAACTCACTCTCTGGTACCATTCCTTCCAACTTGGGCTCTCTCCACAACTTGGAGGTTTTGATTATTCACAACAATGCTCTTCATGGTTCCTTACCCCTGAGCATCACCAACTGCACACATCTCATGAATGTGAGTTCAACTCACAATAGACTCACTGGTGTTCTTCCTTCTGGCCTTGGGAAGTTGAAGAACCTGACATTCTTTTCGATATCCAAAAATGAATTGTCTGGTAGCATTCCTGAGGACCTCTCCAATTGCAGCAAGCTCTTTGTTCTTGATTTGTCATACAATAACTTCACTGGATCTTTAAGCGCGAGTTTTAGCAAGCTAGCAAGCTTAGGGAGGTTTCTCCTGCGTTCCAACTCTTTGTCTGGGAGAATTCCACCAGAGATTGGCAATTTTAGCTCCTTGTTTGAGTTAGGCCTTGGTGGAAATCAGTTTTCAGGCAAGATACCTCCAGAGATATCAAAGCTATCATCTTTGCAGGGACTGTCAATGGATGATAACTCTTTGGAAGGTGTGATACCTGATCAGTTTTTCCAACTGAAGCAACTAGTTCGTCTAGAGATGCAAGGGAATCGATTTGTCGGTCCTGTTCCTGATGCCATCTCTAATCTTCAGTCTCTAGCTTACTTGGATCTCCATGGTAACATGTTCAATGGTTCAATCCCAAGAGCCATGAAGAATCTGAGACAACTGCTGGTTTTGGACCTGTCTTACAATCAATTCACTGGTTCTATCCCAGGGAGTGTTTTGGAGAACATGAAGTCCATGCAGTTATATCTCAATCTGTCGAACAATTTGTTGGTTGGTTCGATACCAGTTCAGATTGGAGGGTTGCAGATGATTCAAGCCATTGACATCTCGCACAACAATCTATCTGGGAGTGTTCCTGCTGCAATTCAAGGTTGCGAGAATTTATACTCACTGGATTTGTCTGCGAACAAGTTCTCAGGTCAGTTGCCTTCCAGAGTTTTCTCTAGGCTGGATTTAATTGCAAGCCTGAATCTTTCTGACAATGAGTTGGATGGAGAACTACCTTCCAGCATTGCAGAAATGAAACACCTTGTGTCACTTGATGTTTCGAAGAATCGGTTCGGTGGAAGGATTCCTGAGAACTTGAGTAATCTTACTAGCTTGCAGCAACTCAATCTCTCATTCAATCAATTTGAAGGTCCTGTGCCTGAGAATGGTGTGTTTAGGAACATCAAAATGTCTGGTTTGGAAGGGAATGCAGCACTCTGTGGATCCAAATTCTTCTCTCCTTGTGACAAAGGACGCCGACATCTGTTTTCCACAAAGGTGCTTGTGATCGTCATCGTTCTAGCATCTGTTTCTTTGCTCTTGGTACTCTCATTCCTAGTTCTCTGCGCCTATCAACATCGTTCTAGAAAGATAAAGGCAGCGAGTGTTAGATATCCCGATAACGAGCATTCAATTGTGCCGACATTGAAGAGATTCACACAAAAAGAGTTGGAGATAGCTACTGATTTCTTCAGTGAAGACTATGTGATTGGTCACAGCAACTGGAGCACTGTCTACAAAGGCAAACTTGAGGGTGATCATGAACATGATCTTGTTATGGCTATAAAAAAGCTGAATTTAGAGCAGTTTCCCAGTGTGACAGATAAACTTTTCATCACTGAGCTGAGAATTCTGAGCCGATTGAAGCACAAGAACTTGGTTAAGTTTGTGGGCTATGCTTGTGAAACTCAAAAGCTGAAAGCAATTGTTCTTCCATTCATGGTGAATGGGAACCTGGAAAACATAATTCACAACTCCAGCCAAAACCGATCGGGATTCACAACGATCTACGAAAGGCTGAGAATTCTCATCTCTGTTGCTCATGGCCTGGTCTACTTGCACTCAGGCTATGATTTCCCCATTGTTCACTGTGATCTCAAACCATCAAACATACTACTTGATAAAGACTGGGAAGCTCATGTCAGTGACTTCGGCACTGCTAAAATTCTTGGACAATCCACAACTACATTATTCCAAGGCACTATTGGATACATGGCACCAGGCAATCTCTTGATTCTCTCATCAACTTGTTTATCAAACACATTACTATTTCTTATTTCTGAGTGTTCTTTTCTTTTCCTATTTTGTTGTTACAGAGTATGCGTATATGATGAGGGCAACGACAAAGATCGATGTTTTTAGCTTCGGAGTAGTAGTGATGGAGTTCATGACAAAGAGGAGACCTACTGGAGTGATTGAAGAGGGTGGTGAGGCATTGACATTGCAAGGGTATGTTGGCAATGCACTTGCTGTTGGTGTTGAAAGTGTTGTTTCAGTTGTGGATCCTGAGATGAACCTTGCGACGGAGATAGAGGTAGAGAAGGTTGTGTGTTTGTTGGAGCTGGCTTTGTCGTGCACCCGGCCGGCTGCCGATGACCGGCCGGACATGAATGAGGTGTTGACCTCCCTGTTGAAGTTGCAGAAAGATTAACAGGATCATTCCTGTGTATACATTGTGCTTGGAAGATCAATAAGCATTCCTTTGGATGTTGTAATACTCTCACATAGATTGATGAAACATATATTTGTTTGAATACATAAATAGTATAATTTTTACAGAAGATTGTGAAAATTGAACCATTTGAAGTTAGAATACAGGAGATACTGGTGAAGATGAACTTTATCTTCCCTCCTTAGAGGATGGATCCAACCAGTGGCCAGTAGCAGTAGCAAGAGAAGGATGAGTTCAATTGTTTGTTAATTTCTTGTATTTTTTGGTTTTTGTTTCTGTTTTTCTTTTTTATTGTAGCGAGAGTAATTTTTAATTTAAATGAAATGAGATGGGATGCCAAATGAAATAATTCAAAGAAATTATTGCAAACTTATTTGTTTTTGTATTTTTATTGTCCTATTGTTTGATAGGATTGTTTTTTAATTAGTAAAAACTTTTAGTTATATTTATTAAATATTAGCATAAAGAAAAATAGTGGTTTTAATATAGGATAAAAAGATAAATAAGAATGAGGGAAAAATTATCATTAATTGAATTATAGTGGAATTCATATTAAATTATATTTATTTTATAAAAGTGGATAAAGTTCGATCATTGAAAGATAATATCAATAATATAGCTATTACATCACAAACATGTTCAAAAAGAAAAAAGATTAGCGGCATTTTGCATGGCTCAAGTACAAGGGTGGACAGCTACTCAAATATGTCATGGTGGGAGGTCTCCTTACACCAGGGATGTGGTGACTTGGTGTAAGTTGCATCAAATTAAGAAAGCATAAGGAACTTAATATCAGAAATTAGTTTTGAGTCTATTCTTCTCAAGTTAAGGGATGCGGGGACTTGGTGTGAGTTGCATCAAATTAAGAGAGCACAAAGAAGTCAATATCAGAAATTAGTTTTGAGTCTATTTCTCTCAAGTTAGAGGTTCCAAATAATGCCCATTATCGTCAACTCTTATCCCATCCGTAGTATTTTGCCCACACAAATGGTGTGACAAGGGCCAATGACCTCAAAGAGGTTGCAAAAATGGTCCTATGCTCTAAAAAATAGAATGAAGGAATGGCTTTTCAATCTTTTTTATTGGCTTCATACAAGTATATATAGATTTGAATTTACATAAAATTTCAAAATTTTGATTTAACATGCCAAATATACGGGATTGCGAATCTTGATTGATTCTGCCAATATAGTGGATTTTGATTGATTCTACTAATAGATCTTGATTGATTATGCTAATATGGTAGCTAATATGATAGATCTTGATTGATTTTGCTAATATTCCCCCTCAAGTGGGTCATGGAGATCCGTACTAATACCCAACTTGTGAGATAGATGATGAAAGAGATCAATCACTACCTAAGGCTTTGGTGAAGATGTCAGCCAGTTGTTTGGAAGAGGGTGAGTAGTGGTAAGGAGACTAGAGCCAAGTTTATCACGGACAAGGTGTCAATCGATTTCTATGTGTTTGGTGCGTTCACGAAAGACAAGAATGCGAACAATGTAGAGAGCATATTGATTGTCGCAGTAGAGAGTTATGGGACCTTTGTGTGAGATGTTGAGACCATGAAGAAGTTGTTGTAACCATACTAGTTCGCGTGTGGTGATAGCCATGGCACAATATTCTGCTTCTATAGGGGAGCGGGCAATTGTAGTTTGTTTCTTGGTGCTCCAAAAAATAGGAGTGGAGCCAAGAGTGATGAAGTAATCAGTGGTCCCAATCAGAATCTGTGTAAGAACGAAGTTGAAGATCATTTGAGAGGAAAGAAGATGCCTTGGCCTGGAGTGCTTTTTATGTAACGAAGGACACAAGTAGCAATTGTCATATGAGGAATTCTGGGAGCATGCATGAACTGGCTGAGGATATTTACAACAAAGACTATATCAAGTTTGGGGATAATGAGATAAATAAGACGTCCAACCAACCGTCAGTATAGAGCTGGATCAGGGAGCAAATCACCATCAGTGTTATTAAGCTTCAGGTTCTATTCCATGAGAAAAGGAGCATGACGAGAGCCAAGTTGACCACTATCAGCAAGGATATCCAACGGATATTTTCGTTGATTTAGAAAAATGCATGAAGGGGATCAAGTGACTTCAAGACCGAGGAAATATTTAAGGGGTCCAAGATCCTTGGTTTTGAAGTTAGTGGAAATAATATGTTAACCGGGTTTCAGGGAAAAGCAAGAGGGCACAAGGCCCAAGGCAAGCCACGAGGCCCAAGGGTTGAGCTCTCTCGGTTTTGAACAAAAGCAAAGATGGGGCTTCTTGGAGAGAGGGGGACAGAGAGGAAAGGCAGGAGAAGAGTTCTCACCTCCATGGCATTGAAGAGTTCTCCAAGGAGAAAATTCCTCCGACGGATGGCCAAGGCCGGCTCCCTCACAATGAAGCCTCAAAGGAGGAACTCGAACTTTTCTTAAAGCCTCCAAAGATGGCTCTTTCTCCAAGCTGCAGGTTATCCCTTCCATAAGTTGCTAAAGTTATGACTCTAAGCTCCCATCATGTGGTTGGTCCCCAAGAGAACTCCAAGGCTTTCAAGTTCTTTTTCAAGACCTCCAAGGCCTTCATCAAAGCTTCTTTAAGTCTCCTTGAGGGTCAGAGCTCAACAAAGCTTCTCAAAGCCCTTCCATGCCTTCTCCATCACCAAGTTATTCAAGCTTTGAAGATGGCCGGAGGCAATGCATGCAAAGCCCTCCATGAGGCTAGTCCTTCTCTTCTTCTCAATGGCCGGATCTCATCAAAGCTATCAAGCTATTCTCAATGGCCAGATCTCATCAAGGTCACGAGTCATCTCCATAGCCGGATCTCCATGAAGGAAACCTCCAAGTCTTCTCCAAGTCTTCAAACCACCAATGGTCCATCATAAAATGGAGGCCCATGTCGATATATTGAGAACAATGAGAAGCTTTGTACTCACCCTTACATAGTGGATTGCCCCTTGATGGGCCCCGTTGTTTTTCCCCGGATTCACGTGGTTTTCCACGTATGTTGGGTGTCTTCCTCTAATTATACTTGGATGCCTACTCTTCCTCCTTCTACGATCTGACCCCTCCAATACAAATCTTTAACCGTTAGCCAGGATTGGTGTCAATCCCTAGGCTATACTAATCAAACGGTTAATATAATAGTTTTGAAGAAAGTGATTTGAGAGAGATCATTGACGACCAAGTTGTTATCAACATATACCAAGATAATAGTGAGGCTAGTAGTAGTAATCAAGGTAAATAGAGAGTGATCAGCTTGAGATTGGATAAACCTTGCACTAAGAAGAACAAATGTTTGTTTAAAAAACCAGTTCCGGGATTCGCGCGCGCGCATGCGGGGGTGGGGGTGGGGGGGTTAAAAATGTATACTTCCTCATTAAGTTCGCCATGCAAGAATGCATTGTGAACATCCATTTGGTGAGTGACCCAATTTTTGGTGGCAACAATGGCTAGAACACAACGGATTGTTGTCATCTTGGTTACTGGAGCAAAGGTTTCATGATAGTCTACTCCTTCTATCTGAGTGTAACCTTTGGCTACAAGTCGGGCCTTGTAGCGCTGAATGGTGATGGTGCCATATGTGCAGAGTTTGGTTTTGAAAACCCATTTGCAACCGATGGCTTTTTTTTTTCCAAGAGGGAGATGTTCAAGTGTCCAAGTGGAGTTTTCCTTAAGAGCACGAAGTTCAGAGGCCATAACTTTACGCCAATGGCAGTGGTGAGTGGCTTTAGAGTAACAAGTAGGCTCAATAGATGCATTAAAAGCAGTTAAAAAAGAATGAGTGAGTGAGAAACAAGAGTATGACAGAAAAGTAGATAGGGGATGAGAAGTACCTGAGGACTATGGAGCGATTGAAGAGGCAATGGACTCTGTGGGTATAGTGGGGCAAACATAATCAAGAAGATATGCCAGTCGAGTAATGTTGCGATGGGGACGAGAAAGAATAGTGCTAGTGGGCACATTCTCGGGAGGTAAGGTTGGCGTGGAATGAGGGATAGGTTTTGGAATAAGTAATGAGAAAATAATGGAATTGTTTGGATGTGAAGTGATAATGTTTTGGAAATGGAATTGGTCTTCATGAAATTAAGGTGACATCGGGAGTAGAAAACGGTATTGGTGTCGAGGATATATAACTTATAAGCTTTACGTTTGCTAGAATAACCGAGGAAGACAAAACAAGATGCTCTAGGTGAGAATTTATCTCGATTAGCTAAGAGTGTCTGAGCATAGAAGAGCTAACCAAATACACATAGGTGCGTGTAGGTAGGTGGAGTGTTGAGAAGAAGTTGAAAATGAGTTTGATTTTGGAGGTAACAACTAGGAGTCCTATTGATGAGATGGGCAGTAATGAGAACACATTCGCTCCAAAATTTGAGTGGTAAATGTGCCTAAAACCGAAGGCTTTGAGCAACTTTGAGAAGGTGCCTATGTTTAAGCTCGACGAAGCCATTTTGTTGAGGAGTTTCAACACAAGTACATTTATGAATGATGTCATGATTATGAAAATAGGTTTGGAGATTCTGGAAAAGAAATTCTTGACTATTGTTTGTTCAGATAATTTTAAATGTTGAATTGAATTGGTTTTTAACAAGAGCAAAGAAATGCATTAAGTGACCAAAAGTTTTTGATTTAAAACGTATTAAATAGATCCATGTGGTGCGTGAGAAATCAATGATGGTTATGGTTAAGAAATAATGTGAACCACAAATAGATGGAGTAAAGTAGCCACCCCAAATGTTACAATAAAGTCTATTAAACAGAATCGTACTTTTACTACCATGATTTGGAAAAGGTACACGTGTGTGCTTAGAACGGGCACAAATATCACAATGAGAAAGAGTACATAGACTATCAAAAATAGCGGGAATAGTAAAGGTGGAAGGATGACCTAGACGTTGATGTCATAGGATCTTATTATCAAGATTGTAAATAGAGAAAGCAACGAACTGAGGGGGACGTAAGATGTAGAGTCCATTGCAAGCTTCATTCGCTCTAATCAGGCTCTTCAATTGAGGGTCCTGGAAAAAAAAAACAGTTAGAAGATGAAAAAGTACTACACAAGATAAATGATTAGTGAATTGAGGAATAGAGAGGAGATTATAACAAAAGATAGGGACAAATAAGACATTTGAGAGAGTAAGAGTTTCAGATAAAGTGATCAAGCCGATGCTTTCAACGGGAATTGTCTCTCTTGTGGGTAGTCGGCTTGTCTGGGGCATGAGTGATTGTTGAAGATTAAAAAAATAAATAAAAAGATTGGCAGTGACTCATATGGTCACTAAAGCGAGTATTAATGATCCAATCTTTTTGACAGTTGAAAAACCAAGGAATGATAGAGGAGTTACCCACGATATCATATGTAAAAAATAGAATGAAAGAATGACTTTTCAATCTTATTGTGGATTTTGATTGATCTTGATTGATTATGCTAATGTGGTGTTGATATGGTGAATCTTGATTGATTTTGCCAATACATACCATGCTGGCAAATGAGTAGCTTAGTAATAGATGATTAACATATTCATCCTTATTATCGCAAAAGAAACATGTTGTCCACCTCCCTCTCAATTGTGGTTTCTATGGGTTTTTTTTTCCCCGATAAAGTGGATAAACCGCATTCCTTTATTGAAGATAGAAAATAGAGAGTAATACAGTCTTACAGGGTCCCTTGTTGGGCCGGGTTTTACATATAAGGTACCAAAATCCCTATCTGGCGTGACCTGAAGGGGTCTTCATCCTCGAAGTCTGCTCCAAGAAAGCTCGGTCTTTGGTCCTCTCTTGTAAGGGTGAGACTGTTTGATGAGGGCGACCAGGGACTTTACTGATATCTCAAAGGGCAAAATTATATTTATAATATCAAAAATTAATCTTCACCCTTCATTTTGTAATCTAATCTAGATTAGTAGCATCGGTTGGTACAAAATATTCAACAAAAAAAAAATTCTAAATTATTGTCCTTCAAGTGTTTAACGGTATAATCAATAATAAAAATTATAAAATAAAATATAATAATTATTATTAATAAGAGTAAAAAAGAAGCAAGCTGATTATATAAAAGTAGAGAACTCAAGAAGAGCGAAGGCGGAGCAAAGCCAAGAAACGATGGCTAATTCTGACCCCGAGAAGCTAATCACCAAAGCCGATAAATTGTGAGTTTCTTTTCTTTATTGTGTTTTTCCTTTAATTTGATTTTCTCTTTTGATTTGCATGCTCAAAAGAATCAATAGATGTCTCACACCGTCTGATCCCATTTGGAAATTTGAGATTTTGATTTGAGATTTAGATGTTCTCTTGATCGATTTGGGTTTCAGAAATACATCAAACCCTAAACCCATGAGACAAAACACCGATTGACTGACACTAGACTGGGGATCCTTAATGCCGGGAATTTATAGTTTTCGTGAAAAAAACGGTTTTTTGATGACATCGTTCTCAACAAGGTTGGATTGATAGGAAATTTCATTTTTTTTAATCAGTTCTTGTTCGATCTTAATAAGGTTTTGATTTCTCTTTTTAATAGTTACTCCCACTAGAAGAATTCTAAATATTGGGTTTCGAAAAATATGGTTTGCATGGGATTTAGTGCTACTTAATTTTAGGTAATGGACACTCACTACACAGTAAGATATGCCCAAAATCAAGCATCTGTTCTTTAGCAAATTCATTGTTAATGGTTTCACAATAGGGATTTGTTGAGTGTGCTTATTGTAATCCTAGTAAAGGTGGAGGGATCAGGAGAGGGAAACGCATTACCATTTCTCTTCTTACTATATTTTCCCTTTTGATAAAGTAACATAAAATCACTATCAGTGTTTTTAGCATCTAACACCTATTCTGCATTAGAACAAAACTCAGTTTTACTAGATGGACTGCTGACTGGAAGGCTGCTACGGTTCTGTATGAGCAGGCAGGTTGATCTCTATACATATCTTTTCTTTCCATCTGCACTGCTTTGTGTATGGTTTGGCGCTGCCCTTGACATTAATTTATTTTTTTTCTTTTTCTTTTAAAGCTATTGCTTATCGGTTAAGAAAAGACAATGAGAAAGCAAAAGAGGCATTTGAGAAGGCTTCGAAAGGACAAGAAATGATTTCATCGTATCCTCGTCTCATTTAATTTATGACTTGAAGGCATCATTTTCTTTTTGCATTTTTTATGAAGTTTGAAATTGTATTCTTGACAAGTTTGATATGCCTTGGGATGCTGCCAAACATATGGAGTCTGCTGCTGCTCTTGCAAAGGAAATTGGACGATGGAATGAAGTTTCTGACCTTTACAGGAAAGCGTCTGAATTGTATATTGAATGTGGGAGATCACAACCTGCTTCAGATGCCCTTGCAAAGGGTGCCCGGTATGTGGAAGTATTCCAGAGGACATTACTATTAAATTCCTTTGAAGATGTATCAGATTTAAATCATTCGCTTTGTATCATTTTTCTTGTATCCAGTGCTTTGGAAGATGTGGCCCCTGATGAGGCTGTTAAGCTATACAATGGTGCTTGTGAGATTCTTGAAGATGATGGAAAGGAACAAATGACTTTTGATTTATATCGTGATGCTATGGGGGTCTATGTTAAGCTTGAGAAGTAAGAACTAAATTTAACCTAGTTGTATTGGGACCTATATCGGATTGATTTTCAGATACTGGTTTTGTTGAATTTGAAGTATATACTAACAATCTGTTAAATTCAAAAAGCTTTAATGGAAAAAGGCCACTGCATAATTGTTTTTACTCTACAGAAAGAAGGTATTGCTTTGCAAAAGAATCACATTGTGAGAAGTGAAGTTTCATGGAATTTAGAAAGTCAGATACTCTTTATATATTATCTGTATAGACCTCATTGTACTAGCCCATCATAATTTGCTGCTTCTGATTAACATTCACTGAATCATATGAACATGCTAATATAATAGATTAATAGTAAATTCACCTTGTTCTAAATAACCATCTTGATTGACTAGGAACTTTTTATGTCATTCTTGCAGGTACACAGATGCTGCTTCGTTTCTGTTAAGATGGGCCCTAGCTGCTGACAAGTGCAATGCTGTCCACAGTCAATGCAAGGTGTTGCTTGTATCATTTTATGATAGATGATCATATTTAACTTGTTCATGAGATACATCCCTTCAGTTCCTTCATGCATTGGGTATCCAGTGTATTTTATAACCATTTTTGTTAATTGGCAGTCATCCATGTTTGGTGCCAAGCGTTGTACATGAGGTGAAGATACAATACTCTAGATCTTCCTTGACTTTAAGGAGCCATCTAGGATCTGTCTTACAAGTTTGGCTATATTGCCTTATCAAGAATTATTATTTGAACCAGCCGGACCAATGTTTTAGTTTTGTGTTTAGAGTGCTCATTTAGGTCACATAAAAAAAGGGCAGCCTGGTGCTACAAAGCTCCCGCATGCGTGGATCTGGGGAAGGGTCGGACCGGGGAAGGGTCACATAATCATATTAAAATATTATTTTTGTGTGTATGCATCTTTCTGTGATTAATGAGTTATTCTTCCAATTCTGCTTGTTGAAGTTTACTATTTTAATTTTTTAGAAGAAAGGATTATGACTCTTTTCTCTCTTATTTCTGCAGGCTTATCTTAGTGCTGTGATAGTTTATCTTTATGCAAATGATTTCAAACAAGCTTCAAAATGTTATAACGATTGTTCTCAGTAAGTCATCTTTCTACTTATTGTATTTGGTTCTTTTGAGTTATTGATGCAAGTATTTTCTTTATCATATAAGAGTGGAAAACATATAATTCTTTAATAATTCTATTCTCCCGAATTTAAGTCTTTTCTTCATAAGCAGCGAAATTAAGCAATGAACTAGGTTGTGTTTTTCTTCTTTTTCAGAATTGAAGCATTCCTTAACAGTGATCAAGGTAGATGTGCGATTAAACTGCTTTCTGCTTACGAGGACGGGGACCCTGAAGAAATCAAGCGGGTCGCTCAATCAAGCACCATTTCTAATCTTGATCATGTGGTAAATCTACTTTCCATTTGGTATCTGTTTTGTTCATGTTTACAATTTAAAAATATGATGGATCAGCTCCCTCTTCTCTGATAGAGTTGTAGGTATCATAGAGTATATCTGACATTGTTGAATTTTTATTCTTTATAGTTAAGGGTTAGCAGAACAAGTAACAGAGGTTATGTTGAAACTACTAGCATGAAACTAATAAGTTCTATGATAATTCTGTCTCAGGATTTTCGTGGTCTGTATCCTGGCATCTGTTTTTTATCATCGCATGCTGTTGTCTGGACCTATACATTGTTTAAGTCATAACCTAATATCCTGAATGACAAATTGATTTGAAAAGCAAATTCTCATATTTTCTATGATTCTGGGAAGAAAAGATTTAAAAATAATTGTTCACCTTATCTTCCTTTGTGAAAAATGAACAATTTAATCAACTTTGTTGTTCGGACAACACATTCTCAATTTGTTTCCAACTCTGAAATAATGAAGAATTTAGAGTTTGGTTGCTCTGCTGGTTCTCTGTTTTAGATTTGAAGAACTGTGAATTAACAACCAGCTGCACCAAAGAACCTGGTCTTCATAAACAAAATTCACGTTAATTATGCCCGATTCTTCTTCATTGTTATCTGAGGCGTGACCTTCTTCAAGTTGTTTTCTTAGCTTTCATCCACTAGTACTTACTTTGGTTTTCTCAGCTATTTTTTGCCCATGTTTTCTCTTCCCTTTTTTCCTTGGTGGTTGATTTCGTCTAACTCTGATCTCTGAATCAATTTAATCTTTAATTAAATACAATTTTCTATCTCTTCTTTCAGTCATTATTTTTTTCCCTTCTCCATTTGATTAATAACAAAACGGGTTGTTCTTGTATATAGAAAATAAATTTCATGGGTACTATGACCTTGCTAAGCACAATGTTTTATTCCTTCCAGATATTTGACCTAATGATTTGGAGATTAACTGTTGAATGATTATGTTGAAATGTTCTGGTGTATGGAGAACCCACTGGAATTGGGTAGTTCTGAGCGCTTTGGCTCTCATAATGATTGCTCTAATAAGAGGTCTGGAAACTGAGGTTAAACTTGAGATAAGTTTAGCTGGTCAGCCTTTCAATTTAGCTCTTGTGCAAGAATGATATGAAGTATTAGAAAACACCTCTGGTTGTATTATGAAATGAATGAATTTCGATTTTAATTCCTTTGCAGTTTATAATGTATTGCATGAGCAATAATTTGTATATGTTATGACTACTTGCCTGCATAAACAATATATTCTATAGAACATGCCGATTATATTACATGTCACACTTGAAGCACATCATACATAAGACATAATTTTTTTCTCCCCTTTCGTTGTTCATGATGCAAATCTAATGGGACTCAATAAAACCAATGCAGATAACTAGGCTTGCTAGGAAATTGCCAACAGGTGACCTGCAAGATATCAAAATAGAAGGCTCTAGGGAAGAAGAACCTTTGGATGAAAATGACCTTACCTAGTTTAGCTGAATATTTTTATGGAAGGCCCAGCCATGGAAAATCAATGCTTTCATAGTACAATTTCTTCAAACAATGGTTATGGTTCCCAAGGCATGTTGTTCGAGTTCTACTGGAACAGTTGCAAATGAATTCAGTATCTTTACATTTCTGTGAGTCAACTCTCCTTAAAGTCTACCTTTTAATGTGTGTTATATATTTGGATTACAGAAGTGTGAGTTTGTGTATATACGTTATCAGCACTGGTGTTTTAAACATTTGCATTTTATTAATGTTAATGAATCTCTGGTGATGTTCATAAACCTGATAACTTATATTTGAAATTCCATGGTGTGAGATGTATATTTTTCCATCATTCTAATTAAAGATGTGTTCTCTGGTTTCCTGATGAATTAGGCTGCTTTCTTTGGTCGTTAGGGGTTTTGACCTGATTCCTCTTTTTGCCTGATGAGTTACATTGTTAAAGAATGAATTGTTATTTTTTGTACCACCATTTGTGTTTATTAAAGAGATGTTGACCAGACTACAGATATATAAGACTGGAATTATCGCAAACCTTCTATTATTTTATTTTGATCAATGTTCAAACAAATGGTACAATGGAACTCAACTACAACAATGGCATGTTTAATTGTAGATGAATCTCTCAACAATTTAAAACAATAAATATTTCTATACTTAATTTCAGTACCACTCAGTTTTGTAAGTTATATATTTAGTGGTTGCTGAAATTCATGGGCTATTAAAAAGAAGGTGGGGGTTTGATGAAGGGAAAGTTTGGAATAAAATGTGTTATTGGAATGATTGGCATGACTGGCAAGAGTTGGAAGGCAAACTTAGGCTTTGGTAATGGTGTAGGTTGAAGTAAGCTGGTTTTGTTGGCAACAATGGAATTGTAAGTTTAGGAAAACTTGGTTTCTTCCACGGGGGAATTTAGGAAGAGTTTGCATATGTGGCATTGGTGGTTATGTAGGCTTGCGCAAAGTTGGTTCTGTTGGCATTGGTGGTATTGTAAGTTCAAGAAAAGTTAGCAGAAGAGGTGTTGGTGGTAGTGTTGATTTAGGAAGATATGACATGATTGGTGATAAGCATGAAGAAGCCATTTTTTTTTAAAAAAAATTTAAATTTGAAAGTTGAGTATCTCTTGCAAAAGAAGATAATTTTTTAGAAGGTCAGAAGATTTAGGATTTTCTAAAAGATCAGAGATAATCTTTTAGAGTTTTTAGATGTATCTAGGTGATAATTTAGTTTATTATTTAATTTAAATCCCTACAAACTAGTAGTTAGGTATTTTAGAAGCCTATAAAGAGGCTTGTACCAAGGACACCAAGGATTTAAGTCAGCTAAGTAATTGAAATTCCTTATTTCTCCCTTTTTATGAGAAAACTTTTTCTCTTTTCTTCTTTTCAAAATCAAGCTTACTTTTTTTTTTTCTTTTAAACTTGTTCCTGTAGAGCATCTATCTGTTGATTCATCTCCTCCAATCTCTGATCAAGAAATTCCTTCATAATACAAAACTCTTAAAGGTTTAGAGAGCCTAGGGATGCAAGTGGGGCGGGTCAAACCCGTTACCCGCGGGGCCCCGCCCCGAACGGGGCGGGTAATCCCCGTTATTTTTACCCGCCGGGGCGGGTACGGGTAAAATTTTATACCCGTATGCAGTAGGCGGGTATCCCCATCTACCCGTTGGATACGGGCGGGATACCGTTAACCCGTTATATAAATAAATAAATAAATAAATAAATAAATAAATAAATAAATATATATATATATATATATATATATATATATATATATATAATATTAATATATTTATGAATTATCTTGTATGTACTCCATGTTTATTTGATAATGGTTCAGCCACTTTTGGAACTTATAGTTAAATTATCCTGATATTAATTCTATACTCTATAGGCAGATAAATTATCCATATTTATATGATATCCAAATATCCAATCTAAGGCCCTTTCTGAATAGCCATAAAATATTTATATATTAAAAAAAAAACCTGTACGGGTTAACGAGGATACCCGTCACCCGCTGGTAACGGGTTGGGGATTACCCGTTTGTTAACGGGGCGGGGATACCCGACGGGTAACGGGTATCCCCGCGGGGCAGGGACGGGGATAATTTTTTCTCCGTTAGCATAACGGGTAACGGGTCGGGGATTACCCGTTTGTTAACGGGGCGGGGATGGTAACGGCCGCCCCGTCCCCGACCCGCCCCGTTTGCATCCCTAAGAGAGCCTGAACTCCTTGTTGGTCATCAACTGGTTGGTTGTTTTGTGAGCCTCCTAATTGAGTCATCTGGCCATCGACTGGTTGGTTGTTTCGTGAATCTCATGCTTGAGCCATCATCACCTAAATGGCTAACCTACTTTGGTACCAAAAATGATGCAGCAAGAATTTTATGGAAAGGGAATAGAAGCTATTACACCAATTGCTTTAAAAGTAAGCTTGCCCAAGTCAAGCTTTTGTAAAGAAGAAAAGAAAAACAAGTTTTCTCATAAAAAGAGAGAACTAAGGAATTTTAAGTACTTAATGACTTCAATCCCGAGTCCCTAGCACAAACTAGGCTAGAAACCCCAAAGCTTATCTCTTGATCTTTTAGAAGATTCCAAAGATATCTAACAAGACTTTTATGGGAAGGGAAAAGAAGCTAGAAGTTATTACACGAATATTTTTAAAGAATGAAAGTAACCTTGCCTATGTCAAGCTTTTGAAAAGAAGAAAAGAGAAACCTAGTATTTGAGTTACATCTTCTAGAAAGCTTATCTTATGACCTTCTAAAAAATCTGAAAGTTATTTTGTTTTGCAAGAGATGCTCAACTTTCGAATTTTTAAAAAATGGTTTGCTTCCTCATCTACATTCTTCTCATTAGAGACTTGCATGGAGGATAGACATCTTGGGAAGTATAAAACCATTACTGCAGTTGGAGGAAGCTATTATTGGCCTCAATTGAAGATGGATGTTGGCAAACTTGATACTTGTCTCTACACTCCTTTGTCGGTCCTTGAGCATACTTGGGAAGATTTTTCTGTTGATTTTGTACTTAGAATGCCACGAACTTGGCGAGGTATGGATTCCGTTTATATTATGGTGGATCGCTTTTCAAAGATGGCCTATTTCATTCCTTGCAAGAAGACTACAAATGCTTCTAATGTTGCTAGGTGTTTTTTCAAGGAAATTGTTCGTTTACATGGAGTTCCTAGTCAATCACTTCAGATAGGGACACCTGATTCCTTATTCATTTTTTGTTGTTCCTTTGGAAGATGTTTGATTTATCATTGAAGTTCAATAGCAATGTTCACTTGTAGACTGATGGGCAGACTGAAGTTTTGAATCGGTCTTTGGGGAATCTAATTTGTACCATATGTGGAGAATAACCTAAACAATGGGATTTTGCTTTATCCCATGCTGAGTTTGCCTATAACAATGCTATTCATTGTGCAACTATAGAATCCAAGCAGGATGACTGAATTGGAGAAACGCCACGGGTGTGTTATGTGATAAGAAGATGCCTAAAAAAGTAAATGGAAAGTTCTATAGAATGACAGTTAGACTAATCATGCTATACTAGAGCAAGTGTTGGGCAACTAAAGTTCAACATATTCATAAGATGAATGTAGTAGAAATAAGGATGTTAAGGTGGATGAGTGGTCATACAAGACCGGACAAGATTAGAAATGACACGTGCGTCATAGACCCCTAGGTGCCCCAGTTCGAAAATGTGATAGTTTAGTAATAGAAGGTAAGAAGAAGGGTAGAGATAGGCCTAAGATTACGTGGAGAGAGATAGGCCTAGGATTATGGTGATGGTATGAGTTTTGGAAAAGCGGGTGTAATCAGCTTAAGCAACTTTGTTGAACCTGGTATTATAGGCTTAGACAAAGGACTCATTTTTGGAGTTGGTGGTAATTTAGGTTTAGGTAGAGATGGCATGTTTGAAATTAGTGGTAATGCAAGCTTGGGAAGAGTTGGTGGTTCTGGAATGGTTGTCTCTGGCATGTCCAAGAGACGATGGGCTTCGTTCCTGAGAAGAATACCACAACAAGCAGAAGTAACATGGAGAAACCTCAAATGGTGGATGCCATGGTTGAAAAGATTAAGCCAAGAGTGTGTGGCCTGGAGGTGGTTTTTGCAGGTTTTTAATTTCCAATGATACTGTTGTAAATGGAGTTGAGATTTGGTCATTTGGAGAAAGCATTATGGTAGTTGTTGCAAGTGTTTGTGTTAGTTCACCATTTGGGCAGCATGGGAGATCAAATGTCAAACATAAAGCTTAGCATAAGTTTATTAGAATATGAGTGTGAGTGGGTTAGTGTGTCAAATAGACTAATTTTGGATGTGAAACTTCAAAGAGACCATTGGGCAAGTCAAAAGTTTTAAAGGTTCAATGAAGTTATTGAGAGTGTCATCAGAGAGATCAAATCTGTGTATTGGATCCTCCATCTGAATTCACAGCAGTTTCTGCACTAGTCTTTGATGGATGACTTGGACTTTTTCATTGCAATTGTATTGAATTATTTGACACTAATGGAATCCTGACACAGAAACAGAGAACTAATATAGTGAACACAACTCTTTCTGTTTCTGCCGCATTTGATGACGAACATCTTACTCGAAAATGATGTATGCAAACATTGTTTGCCATTTGCAGTTAAATAATTTTGCAATTGTATTTAAGCAATAATCAATTGTGTGTTCTATGAGAACAAACTAAATAATGAATATCTAAACTTAGAAATGATACAGTATATTATGAAAAAAGGAAAAAGAATATAGGGGGAGAGGGCATGAGAAGAAGAATTATAGATCATGTTCAGTAAAACTATTATGATTATTTTTGAAAGAATGGTGTAACATGAATGGTTTTACCTTGAAGAAAAGTTTGAGAAAAAATTCAGTAATCATTTATGTATTTATCCATTTATCTGTTACTGTGATTAATTCACAAGTTTGCTTGAGATTGATGGCCAGAATTTCATCAGTTAGGATTGCATCAAAGCACTATGTTTTATTAGTATTATTATTATTATTGAAAATTAACCTTTTAATTTCCTTTTTTGATTATTTTGTACTGTGTATCTCTATTATTTTATCTTGTTCTCTCAGTTCATTTTTATGTTGCTATTTGATTTAATTTAATTTATTTAGAGATATATTTATTGTATAATGGAGGGTTGATCAACTCCATGAACCAGTTCTTGTTCCTTTCTGCTTGATTCTTGTGTGATACATAGCAGCTCAAGTTCATAACATGATTACAACAGACAAACAATAAAATAATCTCAAACCTTATTCTCATGTAAGATTTTATTCAATCACCAAGTGAAAGTACATTTGAAGTGAATAGGTACCAACCAGAACAGAAATCAAATGCTACAACAAAGTAGTATATTAATATTATAAGTAACTTAAAAACTATAACTATGGAACCCTCCTCAAAATTCTGCATGCATAGGTTAGAGTTTTGAACTAGCTCATGGGTTTGAAGTTGGTGGATCTGAGAGGAAGGGGAAGGTGGGCTTGAAGTAGTTGTAGTCCTTTGGAAATGAATGATCACCGGCAGGCATAGGAGGCAATGTAGGCTTCCACTTTGGTTTCCATGAAGGTTTGTGTGGGCAAGGATCTCTCTTCCTTGGTGGCAATGGCAGCATTGGTGGCCATGGTGTCGGCTTGAAAGGTGGTGGCAATGGCAGCATTGGTGGCCATGGTTTCGGCTTGAAAGGTGGCGGAAGTGGCAGCATTGGTGGCCATTGCCATTGATGCCCAGGCAGTGTTGGCTTGAATGGCTTGAAAGGAGCTCTGGGTATTGGTGGCACTGTGTGCTTTGGAGGCAATTGCACCGGTGGAGAGTTAGACGGAGAGGCGGCCGGAGATGAGATCTCTGGTGTGTGCACCAGTGGAGAGTTGGATGGAGAGTCGGCCGGAGATGAGATCTCTGGTGTGTTCACCGGTGGAGAGTTGGATGGAGAGGAGGCTGGAGATGAGATCTCTGTTGTGTCTGATAGATGCCGAGCTGCATAGTTGCTCGAGACGGTGAAGCTGAACAAGAGCACAATTAAGAAGAGGGTGGTGGATGCCATGGCAGTGTGCAGAGGAGGATTGAATGAATGGCTTGTGATCTTCTTGTGATGCTTTGTCACCTTGGCAGTGCATCTATATATATAGGGTGGATGGTGTGGTTGTTGTGTGAATTGAGTCTTGGTTCTTGATTTTTTCTGGTTTCATAGCACCATAAAAGTGATCTTCTTTTATGGTGGGTTGGTGTTTAAAAGGGTCTGTTTGACTTGTGGATAGGGGATTGAAAGTCTAATTGTGGCTTCAAGGGCCAACTTTTAACTTTCAAGGAGAGGAAAACTCTGTTCATGATTTTTTTGTTTTTTTTTAAAAAATCATTTGTATTTGTTTTTGATAATCTCAACCTTCTTTGTTTCTATTTTCATTTTATTCCTTTTACCGAAGAAAGTGAAAAGGTGATATTTTCGGATTTGAAGAAACCATGAAAGGTGTATATATATGACATAATATTTTCAAGTTGTGTTTTTTATTATTATTATTTTTACTTTTACTTACAAGAAACCATGAATGGTAAGAATTGGAGGAATGGGTGGGATATCAGGGATCTTTGGAATGGGAGTCAATTGGACATCAGGGATGGTTGGCATTGTTGGTGGTAATGTAGGTTTCGGCAAAGTTGGTAACTCTGCATCGGTCTCTAGATGTCGAGCTGCATTGCAAGTGTTGCCATTTGTGAAGACAGCGAGTGTAATGAGTATGATCATGGAAGAGAAGAGAGTGTTAATGAAAGCCATTGTTGTTATCTTTTATGTACTTTGAGAATGGAAGAAGCTTGGATGCTTTTTATATTTTGTTTTGATGAAGAGGTAGAGGAACTTTTGGTTGTTCTATGACTTGATGGATGTATGGTGTTCATGGAAGTTCTCATTCATGAGTGGTTTCATATCATCTGATCATCAGAATTGAGGGCATGCATATATATATATATATATATATATATGTTCATATTAAATAAAACATGAGTTATTTCTAATAAAACTCGGAAATTTTGTTATCAGTGGGATGACAAAACCTTATCATTTCATAACTTTATTGTATTTATTTTAGTCTTGTTTTAGATACTAACCATATTTTTTTTGCTCTTATGATTTAATAACATTAGAAGATAGTATTCAATTCTCGATAAAACAAATGAACAAAGAGAAGGAAGACTCTTGCAAGATTGATTTCCCATCTTAGAACTACTTATGCAGTTTATTCTTTTCATATTGGTTAATCTTGGCCATACTATACCATAAATGAATTTGAGGGGAGCCTTGGCCCAACGGTAAAGTTATTGACATGTGACGTGAAGGTCACGGATTCAAGTCGTGGAAACAGCCTCTTGCATAACCAAGTGATCCGACCCTTCTTCGGACTCCGCTCGCATGCAGAAGCTTTGTTGCACCGGGCTGCCCTTTTTTGTATTTTAAAAAATCATTCTTACAATTTGGTATTAATTAAAATTTAAAAGTAAATAGATAGTTGTTTTTCACTGTTACCTTATTTAGGGATATATAATCGTTGGATGGTTGCAACGCTCTGTCTTATTCTTCTAGAACAACACTAGTGTACTGTATAGGGACTTTGAGGGTTGTATGTATAATTTCTTACTCGGAGACTTTATGAAATAGAATTATATTATAAGGGCTAGAAGGTAATTTTGTAGGGATTCCATTTTAATTAGTATTGTTTCAGGAACTAATTAAACATAATTTAAAAAAAACACTTATTCTTAAGGATGCATGAAGGACAGAAAGCTTAGAGTAAACTGTTCTCCTCTATGCTTCTCTCTTTTCTCTCTTTCTTTAATTTCTTCTCTGATTTCCTCTTAATTTATTTATTCTTTCCCTAATTGATTTTTTTTCATGAACCTCTACAACTCCAATTCCATAACCTAATCCTTTCTATCCTGTAATTAAGGTTATAGATCATTTTCTTTGTTTCATTTGTTCAGAATAAAGGCTCAATTAAGAGAATGGGCCCTAGTATAATATAGATAATAAATATGCCAAAATTTTGTCTGAAATGGATTAATACAAAGAGTAGAGTATTTTTATGTTGGTATTTATATAGAAAGGGCCCAATAATGGTTACAATAGTGTGTATAATTTATGTATCTCAATTATTAAGACTATATTCTTCTTTTTCTAGATCATGTTACTAAGGTTTGAGTCGCAGATAACTTGAACTTGATTTTTTGGAAGTATTCCACATATAAATTTATGTAAGTATTTCACATATAAATTAATAAAAGTATTTCATGTGTAAATCAATCAAAGTGTTTCACATACAAATTATTATAAGTTATTTTTATATATAAATGTATCAGTTATACTTTTATATCTCTAAGAATCTGAAAGCTATTTATTCTCTATATAAATAGGACCATGCAAATATGTTTGACTTGAACTTTTTATGCCTGAGCTTTGGAGTATAAAACTTGCTTTTAGAAATTTATTGACATTAATTTGGATTTACTGTTGTCTGCTATTCTGAAATGTTAATTAGTTATAATTGTTCTGTTTGATATTGGATTTGATTCTATTGGATTTATTATGGTTTTCGTATATGTCTGTGTTCTGACCTTCATTAATGGGGGTTAGCATTGACCGTGTTGACGTGCCTCTGATATGGACTAGTTCAATACCAAGCTGTCGCTGATAATAATGGCATTCTGACTCGGGCCACTGAGGTAAAATAAATGTGATTTTGACTTGGGCCACCGAAATAAAATAAATGTGATTCTGACCTGTATTATCGGTGTTAATAGTGGTCATAGCATATTTGGGAGACTTTACTATTTTAAAATTAACACTAATTCTTTGATATTTCTAATAGAGTGAACTCTTTCTGTAACATCTGATGTACATATTTTAAACTACTTTGGAACTATTTCTGTAATAAATTATGATTTTTAGGCTTTTCAGTTGTTTCTACCATATATTGCAAATATTTTTATTTATGATATTAAAAGTTGGCATAGTTTAAATATTTTTAGTGGAAGCTTACTCGGCTTTCAAGCATAAAAAATTGTTGTTTTCCCTTTTCCTAGATCACGAGGAGTAGATATATAGTTGAGGATGGTAGATGGGGAACTATGATCCATATACATACCAACTTATAATTATGAATTAATTATTATATATTAGATCTGTAAGACCCCTAGGTATACCTTTACAGTTATTTACATGTGTATTATGTGATTTCGTTAATTGTTTTAGAACTTTAAGTATTGTAGTTATAACCTATATTATTTATGTACTTGTATTAGTAAACTGTAATTAGTTTCGAGGCCTTGCATGCACAGTGGGGCCCATCCCCATATTTATGTGGCTGGTTTACTGACGTCTTGATTGGGTTCATGGCGTGACTGTATGAATCTCGCATCCAAGAGTCCATTTAATTGTTTCTTCGATTCCAACAACTCAAGTGGGGACATTTGATACAGAGCCCTTGCTGGAAGTTTCGCACTTAGTTCGACTTCAATGCGGTAATCCACAACCCTCCGAGGTGGTAGTGTCTTGGGGAGGGCATTGGGCATCACATCTCTGTAGTCCTCCAAGATCGTCGCAACTTCATCTTGGACGTTAATCTTCTTGTCGGCCTTGATCTCCTATAGGGCCACAAGATAAATCGGCTCTCCCCTCTTCAATTCATGCTCTAGTTGCATGGCCAACAACAACATTGTTTTTTTTTTTCTTCCTTACCTTTGGTTGTTTCACCCCAACAATAAAGCATGGCTTTACTTCATCCATAATGAAGATCCTACCTTTATAAGGCATCACAACACACTTTGTAAGTGTGAGAAAATCGTTATCTAGGATGATGTCGAAATCATCCAACAACACTATCAGGAGGTTTGTATGCCCACTCAACTCTCCTATCTTCATCTGCATTGAGTATGCCATCCTAACAACAGTTCGCATCTTAGAGCTTACCGCCTTATTAATGCGGCTTGGGTCCTTCCTAATGGTCAATCCCAATGTAGAAACTATCTTTTCTAACACAAAGTTGTAGGTGACACCCGTGTCCATCATGGCCTTAACAACATTGTCGTTCATTTCCACCTCAATGAACAGAATTTGAGTATGGTAGTCTTTCATAGACTTGAGAGTGTTCAACAATTGAAGTAGGTTGATTTAAGTTGGTGGCTTCGGATCGCTATTCTTCTTTACGACCACCGTTAAGAGTTTCTCCCTTTTTGGAGATTCTCTGGCTCGATGTGGTCCATTACAAATGAAACACCGCATCATCTTCGTGCTTTGACTAGATTGCCTCCCAATGGAACTTTCCTGATCCCTTCGCTCGCCTTCTGTTTTCTTTGCAAAGTTCAACTTTGCAGTCTTACCCTTATTCTTGAATTTGGCCTTTGCCTAGTCACCTATGGAGCCATTAGTAAAAAAATGTCTTCCAAACCTTCGGCTACAACAATGGCACACGCCAAGACCTTTCCACCTTACCTCCACACTTGTAACTGAACCTAACCTTACAACCCATAGAGGAAGTTGAAAAGCTTTTCCTCTTCAAACATGTCTTTATATCCAACACGAGAGAGGTGAACTCCTTCACATACTCCCTCATCATGCTCGAATGTTCAAACTTCTTGAGCATGGTCCTCGCAACCCATTTGTATTTCCCAAAGGGAATTGTTGCAGGAGATCCTTCTTCAAGTCATCCCACTATTGGCTCGTTACTCGTCCCTCCCAAGTATAATTCTCTTGGCGAGTACTCCACCAAAGCTTTGTATCACCCATGAGGTACATTCTCACCAACAAGCCCGTTATGACTCTGGGACCTTTGTTGCCTAAAAGTTTTTGTTCATGTCCCAAATAAAGTTTTCCAAGCCCTTCACATTAATTCTCATACCTGCAGAAGTAATTGACTTTGGGACTTTTACCTTCGAAGTCGTCGTTGGTAAAGTTGTGCCCCTCAGCAGACTTGTTTTTTTATTTGTATTCACGCAGTTTATAAAGAGGTGATAGTCAAAAAGGAAAATCCTCTACCCCTTTCATTCCATTGGAAGATCCTTGAGACCAACCCTCATATTAAGTTTTTCAAATTTTCTACCCTTGTCTCCTTTTTCATTTTTACTGGTCAACCCATTTGATATCTTCGTATCTGTAGGGAGCATGGTAACCCTGTGTTTTCTAAGGACCTTTTAGAGATCTCCACAAGCCCTTACTAGTTACTAGATGATGGGACAGTCGTTTAAGCGGATCTTTTTTTTTTTCTCTTTTAGGTTTTTGCCACCAGTCCATAACTACCATTTATGTCACTTATCTTCTTTGACCCCTGTCTACTCCATAAACTTTTTGGACTCTAGGAGTTCGGATAGGGAATCATTTTTTCCCTATTTCGTAGAAATTGTCAAAAAAAGGCGAAGTAGATGGACACTTAACCTCTAAGGACCAAGGATGATCTAAAAAGCCGAAGTAGGAGAAGTAGTCAAGCAGGCGAGAAACCTGTTCAGCTCAACCTCAAACCGATCAAATTCTTCCTTGAGGATCTCCTCAAAGGCAACCTATTGATTGGCCATTTCATCCAGTCTATCCTTTGTGGAGAGCATGAAGGGGTGGAGTATCTCCTTTAGTGCCACCACTTCACTGAGAAGTAGGAGGTATCTTTCTGTCAAGGGTGTGATGGGCTCACCTTCAGGGAACACACCCACCACTTGTTCCAACAGAAACATATGTGCTTCGTTCTCTCCCTACTCTTAGCCATGGCTCTGATACTGGACAGTCATAGGGCATATCAAAACCTTAGGTGATGGCACTAAGTCCTCCAAGACTTAGGTCGAACCCAAGCTTAAGAGAACTATGATATGAGCGCTACAACGAATCGAGGGAAAAGAGAGAAAGAAGAAGTCAAAATCCCACACAAAAGGTACTGGAGGTTTTCAAAGGTTTTACACTTGTATTTCTCTCAGAGTGTGTACAAAAGTATATGCAACAACTTTGGTTGCCTTTACAATTGCCAGGCCCAAGCCCTTATATAGAGTTCTCACCCGTCAGGGTACATGTAGTAACAGTTGCATGTGAGTGCACATGTGCTCGTCTCACACCCAGACTCTTGTGCCCGTGCCCATGCATTTTCCCTTGCATGCGCTCTCCATATTTGCCTGGTCTCATGTGGTTGTTACAGTTAGCTCATTTAATCGTGAGGTACATCAACTATGCCTATAAATGGACTTGAGACCTCAACCATTTTTCCTTGTCTAAGTTGAGCACTTGTCATGACTTCTTTGGTCAAGGTGATTGTAAGAACTAGAGAGAGCAAAGGAGAAGAGTGGGTGAAATGGAATCCTAGGCATTATCAAGAGGGGAATACCCTATATTTGTACAAGTGTATGTGTATACCCATACATGGGCATAAAGGTAAATACATGGTCTAACACGCCCCCACAAACTCACGGTGGATACTGAACCGAGAGTTTGGAGAGCAAGTACTGAAAACGGGAAACTGTATGCTCCTTCGTGAAGAAATCAACAATCTGCTCCACGGAAGCAATGTGAGGAAGGGAGAGAGCACCCGTAAGATAATGACTACGAACAAAGTGTAGAGCAATCTCGAAATGCTTCGTCCGCTCATGAAAAACCGGATTGCCAGCAATGAGAATAGCACTTCGGTTGTCACCGTATAGAGGAGTCGAACCGGTGACAGAAACACCCAAATCGGGCAAGAGCTGACGAAGCCAGACAACCTCTCGAGCAGCAGCAGACATAGCAATATACTCGGCCTCGGCAGTGGAAAGAGCAACCTCCTTCTGTTTCTTGCTCTTCCAAGAGATAAGAGCATCTCCTAGAAAAACACAGAAACCAGTAGTAGATCGCCGATCAGTGGAATCGCCAGCCCAATCGGAATCAGAGTAAGCATAAAGCTCCAAGGAAGAGGAGGCAGAGAAAAATAGTGAACGCGTAAGGGTACCCCGAAGATATCGAAGGACACGCAGTAAGGCAGCATAATGTGGAGACTGAGGAGCACTGACAAACTGACTAAGAACTCGAACAACATAAGCAATGTCAGGCCGAGAATGGTCAAGTAAACAAGGGTACCCACGATCTTTCGATAACGAGTGGGCTCTGAGAAAAGCTCACCATAGCAAGAAGAAAGCCTGTGATGGAGCTCAATAGGCGTGGCTGCGGTCCGAGTGTCAGAAAGACAGGCTTGACTGATAAGATCAGAGGTGTACTTTTGCTGAGAAACTAAGTACCCTTGCTGAGCATAAGCAACCTCAAGACTCAGAAAATAGCGGAGATGACCCAAATCTTTCGCCTGAAACTGCTGCTGCAAGTGATGCTTCAGAGAAAGAATGGAATCAATATCATCCCCAGAGATTACCATATTATCCACATAAAGAAGTAGTAAAGTAATGCCCCGAGCTGTCCGACGAGTGAAGAGAGCATAATCAGAGGAACTCTGTGTGAAACCGATGGCAAGTACTGCACTGCGAAAACACTCAAACCAGACCCGAGGAGCCTGTTTGAGCCCATAAATGGCACGACGAAGCCGACAAACCTGCTGAGAAGAGTGAGGAAGACCAGGTGGAGGAGTCATGTAAACCTCCTCAGATAAATCACCATGCAGGAAGGCATTCGTCACATCCATCTGAAAAAGAGGCCGCTGACGAGCAGCTGCAATAGCCAAAGAAGACGAACAGTAGTCATCTTGGCAACTGGAGCAAATGTCTCCTCATAGTCAATACCAGACTCCTGAGTAAAGCCACGAGCCACCAAACGCGCTTTATAGCGCTCAACACTGCCATCAACCCGAGTCTTGGTCTTATAGACCCATCTGTAACCAACTCGAGTAAAGCCTGAAGGAAGGGGAACAAGATCCCAGGTATGCATCCTCTGAAGAGCACTGAGCTCCTCTGACATAGCCTGCTGCCAATGAGTATGCTGAACTGCCTCATGATAGGATCAAGGCTCCTGATGAGAGTGAATGGCGGCCAAAAAGGACTGAAAAAGTGGAGTATAAGTATGGACAGTGGAAAAGGCAAAGCTAGCAGGAGGACGGCACTGGCGGTCAGGGTTGCGGCGAGGAGAGGCAGGAACATCCACAAGTGAAGATGGAACCAGCGGGAGTAGAGGAGAACCATCGGAGGCACCAGGAGGCTCAGATACAGACTCAGGAACGTCAGAAGGCGGAGGGGTGACTGGTGACGAAGAGGTCGGGACAAGAGGAGCAGGCGGTGGAAGAGCAGCACCAGGAAGAACAATATGAGGGGCAACAGGATCCGAAACAATAGGAGAATCAGGTCGGTATAGAAAAGTGAGATCCTGCGACGAAGAAGAGTAATAAGGAGTATCCTCAAGAAATGTCACATGACGAGAAATGCGAAGACCCCGAGAAGCAGGATCATAACAACGATAGCCTTTGTGCTCAGGACTATAGCCAATGAAAATGTACATAGCAGAACGAGGGGAGAGCTTAGTGCGCTCAATGGAAGGAAGAAGCACAAAACAAGCACATCCAAAAGTCCGCAAGTGGCCATAAGAGGGAGCAAGGGAACGAAGACGCTCAAATGGAGTAACACCAGAAAGAACAGTAGAATGAGTGCGGTTGATGAGATAAACGGAGGTCTTGATAGCTTCAGCCCAAAAATGACGAGGACCAGAAGCCGAAAGAAGAAGCGCACGAGTAGTCTCTAAAATGTGACGATGCTTCCTCTCGGTGACTCCATTCTGAGTAGGCGTGTGAGGACACGATGCTGAGGAAAAGTGCCAAGAGAGGAAAGCAAATCACGAAAAGTAGTGGAGAGATACTCACGGGCCCCATCAGAACGAAAAAACCTTAATACATTTACCAAACTGGGTATGCACCATAGCGGTAAACTGACGATAGATAGAGAGGACATCAGAGCGAGAGAGCATCAAATAAAGCCGAGTGTACCGAGAAAAGTCATCAACAAAGCACACATAATAGGAAAAACCACCAAGAGAAGAACAAGGTGCAGGACCCCAAATATCTGAATGAACAAGATCAAAAGATGCATCGGAAACAGACTCACTGGATGAAAAAGGAAGAGCTGGATGTTTTGCTAACCTGCAACCCAAACAGTTTGACAAAGGATTCGAAGACACAGAACCAAGTGTCCCTGAGATGGTAAGTCGTGTCAGGCGAGCACGAGAAAGATGACCTAAAAGTCGATGCCAACGATCAAGGGAACAACCAACAGAAGATACATCGACAAAGGAAGTATATGTAGACAGATCGAGGTGCTTCAGATGATAAAGTCCACCAACTCTACATCCGGTCCCAATCCTTTGGCCTGTAAGATGATCCTGCACAACACAACTAGAAGAGGTAAAGGAAACTGTCAGACCATAATTTATAAGCTGGCTAACCAAAATAGTGTTTAAAGCAAGGCCAGGGACATGATGAACATTAGTTAAGACAAGGGATGAAGGTGAAGTAGAGGTGGTGGTAAGACGACCGGACTGAGTAATAGACAGTAAGGAGCCATCAGCAGTACGGACATGAGAATGAAGACAAACTGGGGTAAGGTCAACTAATTGGGTGGCATCAGAAGTTATATGATGAGTAGCACCCGAATCCAGAATCCATGAGGAAGAAGTCATACTAGAAGCAGCTGACATAGCAGAAGAAGTACCAGTCTGAAAGACATGCTGAAGAACCTGAAACTGCTCAGTGAGCTGGGCAATCTGGGTAGCTAAAATAGCAGGCGACTCAGAAGTAGAACTACACTGTTGACGCGGCTAAGGAACAAGGAAGTCCATAAGAAAAATCCACCAAAAAGGACAAAGGCACAACCACAAAAGCTGTCTCCAAATCCCTGAAAACAGGGCACAAAAGCAGCTCACAGAACAAATCACAACTTTGGCACCGAGTCCAAGAAGCCAAAAAAAATGACACGGATCTAACACCAAAAGTGGCACAATCTCCAAATTGGCAGCTGTTGAAAAGCTTTATAACCTGAAAAGCTTGTAAAGGCGATGCAAGCAAGCTTTCGCCGATTCCAAGGAATCTAACAGCTTGTAAAGCTTTTGAGAATGAAGCAAGCAAGAGCTCGTCACCAATTCCAAAGAATCTAGCAGCTTTTGAATCAATGGCACAACTTTTAATAAAACACTGCTGAGACTAGTCACCATCTAAACCACCATTTTCAAAAGTGAAGCACAGAGAACGCGAAGAGCTCGAGGAGAACACGAAGAGCTCACCGCTAAAGGTGATAACAAATCTCACAAAATCACCAAAATATGGGGCATGATCAATAAAGCTCACCAAGCCTAGGCGATGCAATCCCACAGCTCAGGTGAGAAAACTATTCAAATCCACCCAAGCACTGGAAAACCGAGAGCGCTCAAAATCCGAGAAATCCAGGCACGACATTGAAGGGAAAATCTGAGGATCTCGTTGGAAAGCAACCAACCAGAGCGGACAAACAAATCCAGGAGTCGCCGGTCTCGACCACTGGAAAAAGGGTCACAAACTGCAGAGACGGAGAAGGCTGCTTGGCTGCAGTGATGCTCACAAAACCGGAAGAGAACCAACGGGGTTGACGCTACGACGACGACAGACTCGTCAAGGGAGGATGACAAACTCCGGCAAATGAAGGATCCAAACCCAAGGCCCTAGAATCACAGCTTTGATACCATGTAAGAACTAGAGAGAGCAAAGGAGAAGAGTGGGTGAAATGGAATCCTAGGCATAATCAAGAGGGGAATACCCTATATATGTACAAGTGTATGTGTATACCCATACATGGGCATAAAGGTAAATACATGGTCTAACAGTGATGAAGATTTGCGCTTCCATCCAGCTTTTCTTTAAAGGTACCTCCACATCTCCAAGGACACTACAGTACCTCCGCACCTCCAAGGACCCTACCGCAAGGTCCTTCTCACAGGGATCCCTATGCTTTAGGATTTGTTCTATGTAGAAGTCCCTATGCTAATTGAAAAATTTTAAACGGAGAATGTGGGGCTCGGAGGGATGAAGCCAATGGTATGCTTATTTATTGTTGTTGGAGGTGCAAAGAGAGCTTGTGGGTTGTTGAATGACTTGGTCGGGAGGTTGTTTTTGCAGGTTCTTTCCAGTGATACTGTTGTAAATGTAGTTGAGTTTTGGTCATTTTGAGAAAGCATTATGGTGGTTATTTTAAGCGTTTGCGTTAGTTCACCATCTGGGCAGCATTGGAGATCAAATGTCAAACATAAAGCTTAGCATATGTTTATTAGAATATGACTGTGAGTGGGTTAATTAGTGTATCAACTAGCCTTTTGGAAGTGAAACTTCAAAGAAACCATTGGGCAAGAACAAAGTTTAAAGGTTCAATGAAATGATTGAGAGGGTATCAGAGAGATCAAATCTGTGTATTGGATTCTCCATCTGAATTCACAGCAGTTGCTGCACCAGTCTTTGATGGATGACTTGGACTTTTTACACAATTGTTTTGAATTATTTGACACTAATGGAATCCTGACATGGAATTCACAGCAGTTACAACAATGGGTTAGTGAACACAACTCTTTTTGTTTGTTTAATTTCTGCCGCATTTGATGACGTACATCTTACTCGTTAATGATGTATGCAAAAGTTGTTTGCCATTTCACACTACAGGAAATGTATCACCGTTATATATACATAACGGCGGATATTTGACTCCGTTAAAACTTCCGTCGCTATATGTTTTAACGGCGGAAAATCCAACTATAGCGGCGGATATAGGGTCGTGTGTAACAACAACTAAGGGATATAGTGGCGGATATATCCGCCGCTATAGTTCACAGCTACGTTTGATGCCGTTAACGGCACCCACCACAGTTAAATTATTTTGCAATTTTATTTAAGCAATAATAAATTTGTGTGTTTTATGAGAACAAGCTAAATTATTTTATCATTTGGCAGGTGGATATTAAGCTATAAGATGTTGATTATCATCTTCAAGAAAAATTATCAACATCTAAACATAGAAATGATACACTATATATTATGGAAAGAAAAGGAACATAAGGGGAGAGAGCAGGAGAAGAAGAATTATAGATCATGTAGCTCTTCAGTAATACTATTATGATTCTGTTTGAAAGAATAGTGTGAAATGAATGGTTTTATCTTGAAGAAAAGTTTGAGTAAAAATCCACTAATCATTTATGTATTTATCCATTTATTTGTTACTGTGATTCACAAGTTTGCTCGACATTGATGGCCAAAATTTCATCAGTTCTGAATGCGTCAAAGCACTATGTTATATTAGTATTATTATTATTATTATTGAAAATTAACCTTTTAATTTTCTTTTATTATTATTTTGTATTGTGTATCTCTGTTATTTATTTATTTATTTTATCTGGTTCTCTGTGTTCATTTTTATGTTGCTATTTGATTTAATTTATTTAGAGATATATAGCCGACCCTGCCTAGTATAAGATTACCGATAAGTCGGCTAAAAGGTTTTCCTTCATTAGCTTAGCTTTGTTTGTAGGGATACTGTGCTGTTTCTAACATCCCAATCTCTCATAGAAATTATCTGTTGTTATTATTATTTATTTATATATTTTTATTTTTCATTTTATTTCAGTTTATTTCATTTTATTTTATTTTATTTTTATTTTATATTTGAAAGCGACATGAAAACAGAGGATCCATATAGCCGACCTCATCTAGTATGGGATTAAGGCTTAGTTGTTGTTGTTGTTGTTGTTGTAGAGATATATTTATTGTATAATGGACAGTTGATCAACTCCATAAACCAGTTCATGTTCACTTCTGCTGGGTTCTTGTGTGATTCATAGCTGCTCAAGTTCATAACATGATTACAACAGACAAACAATAAAATTGCCCAGCAACTTCTTTTGTGAAAGAAAGCATGAAATAAAGACAATAATCTCAAACCTTATATATTCTCATGTAAGATTTTATTCATTAATCACCAAGTGAAAGTACATTTGAAGTGAATAGGTACTACAACAGAAATCAAATGCTACAACAAAGTAGTATATTATTATAAGTAACTTAAAAACTATAACTATGGAACCCTCCTCAATATTCTGCATGCATAAGGTTAGAGTTTTGAACTAGCTCATGGGTTTGAAGTTGGTGGATCTGAGAGGAAGGGGAAGGTGGGATTGAAGTAGTTGTGGTTCTTTGGAAATGAATGACCACCGGCAGGCATAGGAGGCAACGTAGGCTTCCACTTTGGTTTCCATGAAGGTTTGTGTGGGCATGGATCTCTCTTCCTTGGTGGCAATGGCAGCATTGGTGGCCATGGTGTCGGCTTGAAAGGTGGTGGCAAGGGCAGCATTGGTGGCCACTGTTTTGGCTTGAAAGGTGGTGGCAATGGCAGCATCGGTGGCCATTGCCATTGATGCCCAGGCAGTGTTGGCTTGAATGGCTTGAAAGGAACTCTGGGCGTTGGTGGCACTGTGTGCTTTGGAGGCAATTGCACCGGTGGAGAGTTGGACGGAGAGGTGGCCGGAGATGAGATCTCTGGTGTGTGCACTGGTGGAGAGTTGGATGGAGAGGCGGCCGGAGATGAGATCTCTGGTGTGTGCACCGGTGGAGAGTTGGATGGAGAGGCGGCCGGAGATGAGATCTCTGGTGTGTGCATTGGTGGAGAGTTGGATGGAGAGGCGGCCGGAGATGAGATCTCTGGTGTGTGCATTGGTGGAGAGTTGGATGGAGAGGCGGCCGGAGATGAGATCTCTGGTGTGTGCACCGGTGGAGAGTTGGATGGAGAGGCGGCCGGAGATGAGATCTCTGGTGTGTGCACCGGTGGAGAGTTGGATGGAGAGGCGGCCGGAGATGAGATCTCTGGTGTGTCTGATAGATGCCGAGCTGCATAGTTGCTCGAGACGGTGAAGCTAAAGAAGAAGAGCACAATTAAGAAGAGGGTGGTGGAAGCCATGGCAGTGTGCAAGAGGAGGATTGAATGAATGGCTTGTGATTTTCTTGTGATGCTTGTCACCTTGGCAGTGCATCTATATATATAGGGTAGATGGTGTGGTGGTTGTGTGAATTGAGTCTTGGTTCTTGATTTCTTCTGGTTTCATAGCACTATAAAAGTGACTTTTGTTTACCCTTTCAGAGTTCAAACTTGCAACATGAATTTTCACAGGCTGTATGAGTGGGTTGGTGTTAAAGGGACTGTTTGACCAATGGAAGCTCTCAGTAGAGATCACTTTAAGGGGATTAATGAAGTCTAATGAGAAAGATTGTGGCTTCAATGGAAGTTGAACCAAAAAGTAGAGGAAAAACTCTATTCAAAATTTTAAAGCCCAGCATATCCTTGATCCATTTAAACGTAGCAGTGCATTGTCAATTTTCTTGGTGAATTTTTTAGTGTCATTATTTTATGCAATTTAAGCCTGTCGTACTGGTGTGTGATGGTTAGATGATTGTGGTTTAAAGCCAAATAGTGTATTCTTAGTATCCTTGGTGTATTAAGGCACAACAACGTTTTGTTAGCTAGTGTTCTAGGTGCACCCTCTGTTGAATCAGAATGGAGAGGAATAGAGAATGGTAATAGAACTTGTTAGAGTGGAAGATAAAATGCTAATTGAATTGCTATATCAAATGGTCTGTACAGCAGTCTTCATGCCTTTTCACAGAGGCATAACGTTTCATAGAGAAGCATACCTTTTCATAGAGACATGCCTATTCAAAGAGACATATAACTGCATACAAATAACTGTAAAACTAATATGAATACTGTTAGTGCAAATGTGCAAATGCAAACTTGGTTGGCACTATTTGACAAGCTATTTGCCAAGTCACATAGTCAAAGTTGGTTGAAGTCAAGGCTTGGATGATGCAAACTTAGAAGGAGATTGCTACATGCGGTGAGCTAATTGTGGTTTAGATTGGTGAGTGGATTTGGTAAGTAATTGGTGATTGATGCTAGTGTTGATTGACGCCAAATCGAGATATGATTGAAGACCATATTTGGCATGCAAATATGTTGGAAACTAATGAAGCATTCTGGATGATTGGCTAACCAAAACTGTGATTGAGGAGATCAAGTTTTGGATGATATTCTTTTTGAATGAAGAATTTGTGTCTTGGAAGGCGTTATGTTGATGAAGCTAAGAACGTGACAGAGAGGAAGTCCAACTAGTTGCGGTGGTCGGAATCAGGTGGATCCGACGTAATCGACTCAGAACTCAACCAGGAGGGTTGCAGGTGTCTTGAAGTCGAAGAGTAATGGAAGCTGAAGTCGTGTTCAGTTCTTCAGCCGGGTCGTGTTGCAACCGTAGTTACAACTAGGTTGCAATGGCTAAATGTGGAAGAAATCCAATTTAATAGCTGCGGAGATTATGGCAATACTAAAAGAGGAAGGCGACATCTTAGGCAAGGTGTGTGCCTGTTGTAACCCCTGCTGGTAAAATTGACGGGTGACTGTGTGAGAAAACCTTGAGGGAGAGGTTAGAGTTCACCGGCAATTTGAGGGGATAGGGTGATGATGTTGTAGTGAGTGTGTGTGTCAATTGTTTGTACACATGTTGTTCACCCTCTTTTAGTGGATTTTTATCTCCGGGCTTGGCCCCCCAGACGTAGGCTTGGAAGCCGAACTGGGTTACCAACTCTTGTGTCCCTTTTATGTGTTGTTTGCTTTGTTTGTGTGTGATTGTGTTAGTTATTCTCCTTTGAGATATTCTGTGAGTAGTGAGTTACAATTGGTGTTGCAACACCATATATAACAGACGGACAACCTGACAGAACTTACAAATACACATGGATAAACACCAGCCAATTAATGCCACATCATATGACTTTTAATCA
This sequence comes from Dioscorea zingiberensis, assembly GCA_026586065.1. Taxonomy (NCBI): domain Eukaryota; kingdom Viridiplantae; phylum Streptophyta; class Magnoliopsida; order Dioscoreales; family Dioscoreaceae; genus Dioscorea; species Dioscorea zingiberensis. The sequence goes on from CM048821.1 coordinate 53,740,473, forward strand.
CCCTTCAACACTCCCCCTTGATTGAAAGTCAGTAACACCAAGTAGAGATCTGAAATAAACATGTTTATGAACTGGTAGAGGTTTTGTGAAGATATCTGCCAACTGAGCTTCAATGCCACAGTGGTTCAATGCTATCTTTCCTTCAGATATAAGATTTCTAATGAAATGATACCTTATATCCATGTGTTTGGTTGACCATGCATGGTGGGATTCCTTGCAATTGAGATTTTTGATTTATTGCCACACAGAATTTGAGTTGGACCTCCTTAATCTTGACCAAAGTCTGATAACAATCTTTGAAGCCATATTCCTTGACAAGCTATGGCAGTAACAACAATATATTCAGCTTCAGTTGTTGATAAGGTTGTCACTTGTTGCTTCTTTGAACTCCAAGTTATTGCTGCAGATCCCATAAGGAAGACATTGCCTGTTGTGCTCCTTCTATCCTCTATTGAGCCTGCCTAATTACTGTCAGAATACCCAACGAAATCAAAATTTGATACACTTTCATACCAGAGACCATAATTGAGAGTTCCGGCAATATAGCGCAGGATTCTTTTTGCCACACTGAAGTGATGTTTAGTTGGTTTACTCATGAATCTAGAGACCATTCCAACAGAGAATGATAAATCTGGCCTTGTGTGTACAAGATAAATCAATCTGCCAATCAGACTTCTATAAATCCTTGCATCCACTTCTCCACTGCCATCATTTAACTACATCTTTTCATTAATATTCATTGGAGTGAGAACTGTCTTACACTGCTGCATATTAAATTGTTTCAACAGACCCTCTGCAAACCTCTTCTGAGAAACAAAAATGCCATCTTTCCCTTGTTTTACTTCAAAACCTAGGAAGTAATTTAATAAGCCCAAGTCACTCATTTCAAAAGTGTTCATCATTCTTGCTTTAAATTCAGCAACTAAAGACTGTGAAGAGCCCATAAAAATTATGTCATCCACATAGAGACAAATCAAAATTATTTATGTACCTTCCTTGCTTTTCTTATATAATATTGTGGGTTCATTCTCACTTCTAATGTACCCATGTTGCTGAAAATATTGATCAATCCTGCTGTACTAGGCTCTTGGGGCCTGTTTCAAACCGTAGAGTACTTTCTTTAGTCTATACACCTTGTGTTCACAACCTTCAACTATGAAACCTTCTGGTTGATCCACAAAGACTTCTTCTTGTATCTCACCATTCAGAAAAGCTGACTTTACATCTAAGTGATAAACTTGTCATTTGTTTTGTGCAGCCAAAGCAAGAAACACCCTGACTGTCTCCATCCTTGCAACATGTGAGAAAGAATCTTCAAAGTCCACACCTTGAACTTGTGTTTATCCCTTTGCCACTAGACGAGCTTTATGCTTTTGTATAGAGCCATCAGAGTGATATTTAGTCTTGTAAATCCACTTCAACCCAATTGTTTGCTCGCCTTCAGGTAAGTCAGTGAGGTCCCATGTTCTATTTTTCTGTATAGCAGAAATTTCTTCTAGCATTGCTTTCTGCCATTCTTCCTTCTTAACAGCCTCTTCATATGAGTTTGGATCTGACACAGTGAGAGCAAAAGAACAAGTTTCATAAATTTCTCTCAAAGTTCTAACCTATGTATGTGGTGTAATTTCATCTGGGGAGATATTTGTGGAATGTGAAGAGGAACTCATATCAGAAGAACTTGATGAAGAATCAGAATTAACTGCTCCACTTGAACTTGATGAAGGTGGTATATCTTGTGTCATCTCCACTGGAATGTTCTGCAAAATCTCTGGATCACCTTCCCAACTCCAACATGCATCTTCATCGAATGTTACATTCTTTCTAATCAACATCTTTCTGTTGGCTGGATTGTATAATTTATATGCTTTTGATTCTAAACAGTAACCAATAAAGATGCATTTCTCTGATTTCTCATCAAACTTTTGTCTATCATGTGCATTTACAAGTGATATGCTATGCACCCAAAGACTTTTAGATGAGATACTAAAGGTTTTATACCTGACAAGGCTTCAAAGGGAGTTCGATTTTGTACAGCTCTTGTTGGAGATAAATTCAATAAGTAAACTGTTGTTGCTACTGCTTCAGCTCAAAAATCATTGGGAAGACACTTTGCTTTTAACGTACACCAAGCTATTTCTACAACTGATCTGTTCTTCCTCTCCACTACTCCATTCTGCTCAGGAGTATATGGAGCAGTAAGTTGTCTTTTAATGACATTATCATCACAGAAGTCCCTGAATTCAGATGAGAGAAATTCTCTCCCTCTGTCTGAACGTAGCATCTTGATAAATCTTCCACATTGCTTTTCTACAAGTGCTTTGTATTTCAGAAAACAGTCAAATACATGTGATTTGAACTTGAAAAAATATACCTAATTCATTCGGGTATAGTCATTTGTAAATAATAGGAAATATCGATTTCCACCAAGTGAAGTTGTTTGCATAGGACCACAAACATCTGCATGTATAAGCTCCAGTGGATTTGAGGCTCTCCAAGATGCACCAGAAGGAAAAGATCTTCTACTTTGTTTTCTATACATGCATCCCTCACAGATTGGGAGTTGATCAATACTAGGTAGGCCCTGCGCCATACTCTTTTGATTAAGTAAATGTAAAGCTTTTGTATGGAGATGTCCATACCTCAAATGCCAAAGTTGTGAGGTCTTCTGTTCTAAGATATCCAAACTGAGATTATTCATGTTGGAAACTTCAAGAGGGAACATTCGATTTGCTATCATCAGCACTCTGAATACTTGCTCCCTAGAATTTTGCTCTTTAATAATACATTCATCATTTGAGAAGAGGACTGTATAGCCACTGTGAAGAAGTTGTCCCACACTAAGTAAGTTGTGTGCAAGACTTTGTACATATTGTACATTGTGCAGAAGCTTCACTTCAACAGGAGATGTAGAGATAGCCACAGTTCTTTCTCCTTCCACTTGTAGTTCTTTGTCATCACCGAGTTTAACATTCAATTTCTTTGTGTCACCCAAAACTCTGAATAAATCCCTTTTTCCTGTCATATGATTTGAACACTCACTGTCAATCAACCATGCATTGTTAGTAACACCACTTATATCATAGTGTGCCATAAAAAGATTTCTTTCTGTTGCTGCTGCTGTGCCTTCTGCTATATTTGCACCCTTATCTTTGTACCAACATTCTATTTTCATATGACCAGGTTTGCCACAATTAAAGCACTTATAATTCTTCTGATTGTTGAAGTTTCTTTGAGACATTTCAGGGTTGCTACCTCAGCCTCTTCCACGACCTCTTGCTTTAAAGAAACCTCTGCCACCTCTATAGAAACCGCTGCCTTGCATCTTCATAGAGTCCTTAGAGTTTTTAGCCTCCATCTTTACTTGAAAAGCCCTTTCTTCTGACTTTTCTGCAGATTTATTCAGTCTTGCTTCATGTGCTTGAAGTGAACCACTTAGTTCATCAATTGACAAGATAATCAAATCCTTTGCTTCTTCAATGGCAGCCACAACATGATCAAACCTTGGTGTCAAGCTCCACAACACCTTTGCAACAATGATTTGATCTGAAATAGTATCTCCATAAGTCTTCATTTGGTTGACAATTCCAAGTACTCTTGTGAGAAAGTCTTGGATAGATTCATTTGCCTTCATGTGAAGTATCTCGAACTCATGCCGGAGAGTTTGCAACTTCACTGTAATGACTCTAGATGACCCTTGAAATTCAGTTTGAAGTATTGTCCATGCTTGCTTGGACGTAATGGCTGCTGCAATCCTTGAGAACACTGATAAGTGTTCAAATGAGCATCATTTATATATGAAATTCATGCATATTACTATAAGTTTTAGAGGAATATTGGCCCGCTTGTACTCAGAATGGCTTTGTTTCTGTAAACAGGGCAGAAAATAGAGATTCCAAGAGAAGGGAAGTATTTTCAAGAGAATGCGGGCCAAAACAGGGGAAACAGAGCAAGAGAACCATCCATACGGAGTCCCATACGGACCGTATGGACCTGGAGAATTATACGGGCCCCTGAACGGACTGACAAGACTCCGTATACGGACCCCAGAGAAGTATACAACCCCGTATGGGAGTCCGTATACCTGGTCGTATGGGTCGTATACGGGGTCGTATGCTATGTATATTGGGTCGTATATCGTAAATCTGCAGCTGCATTTTTAGTCGAACCGAGGGCAAAATCGGGAAATGAACCCAAAACCCTAGGGGGGATATAAATACAAAGCTTAGTGAGGGTTTTGGGTCATCTTGGAGTATCTTGGAGCAAAAGAATCAAGGTTTGGGGGGGAGGTTCTCATCATCTTCTTCATCACCAAGGAGGAGAAGATTGGAGGAGTTCCCCTTATCAAAAGGCTCATGAAGGAGAAGAAGGGGCAATAGAGAAGCAAGGAATCCATCAACAATCGCCATTAGGGGTTTTTCTCTCATGAACTTTATGATTTCCTTCTCTTTTAGCATGGATTGTTACTCTCCATTAATGGAGAGCTAATTTCTTGATACTTGGGTGTTGATGAACCCTTGGATAATGTTTAATTGATATTGTTTTCTATGTTAATTGCTTGGTTGAATGCATTGTGATCTATTGAATGTTATGTATGGTGGTATTAACCGAGAGCCCGGAGAGGTTTCTATAGTCCATATGGGGGAAGATGCGAGTGCCTCCCCGTGTGTAGACAAACTTCAATAGAAAAGGCTATGAGTACACCGGGAGCCCGGGTACTAAGGCGATCGACTCCTTTAGATGTCTTATTCCCTTAGCTCTTCCAAGAGATAGGTTCCCTAGAGCATAACTAGTAAGGGCACTAGGTTGAGTAATCACCCTCGAGCGAGGGGATGAAATCACATTAGGAACCTTTGGCCAATGATTCACCAAGAATTAGCATAGATATCATTATCCATCTCTAAGAACATCCAAGGGGGATTCAATAACCCGAGTATCCCCTTCATCAATTGATTGTCTTCAAGGTCAATTTTACTTGTTAATTTGCATTATTAATCTTAGAATTAGGTTTAGTCACCACCAACCAACCTTGATCGACTAGATAATAGATGAATAGTCACTACTAGTACTTCCTTTCTCCCTGAGGATCGACAACCCGACATTAGTCCACTTTATTACTTGATTCGACCCGTTCACTTGCGGATTTAGCGCATCAAACACCGTTTCATGCACTGCTTGTTGGATGAAAAACAAAGTTTTGGAGTCTCTTTTTCGGTTTTCCTTCAATCTATTCTCATCTTCATCAGGGTCTGCATACCCATTCGCGACCAAATCCCACAAATCTTGGGATTTAAAAAGAGTCTTCATCCTTATACTCCAATATTCATAACATTCACCTTTGAATATAGGAAGAGAAGGTTGAGAAACACTCAAAGTGCTACTGCAGGTTGCCATTTGATGAAGAGATCTTTTACTGTGCCTCTAATACCAGTATTTTGAATTAGAATGGAGAGAAAAGAGAATGGTAATCGAACTTGTTAGAGTGGAAGATAAAATGCTAATTGAATTGCTATATCAAATGGTCTGTACAACAGTCTTTAAATATACATCTTCATGCCTTTTTACAAAGGCATAACGTTTCATAAAGAAGCATACCTTTTCATAGAGACATGCCTATTCAAAGAGACATAAAACTGCATACAAATAATTGTAAAACTAATATGAATACAGATGGATAAACACCAGCCAATTAATGCCACATCATATGACTTTTAATCACCCTTCAACACCCTCTAGTGTTATTTGTGAGTGTTAATTTGAGACTATCATGCCCCGAACCCGGATCATCAAGTCCATGAATACGGCTGGGGCATACTAGTAAGCCCAAATGGCATCGCCAAGAACTCATAATGCCTGTACCGCATACGGAAGGCACTCTTCAGGATATCCTCACCCCGAATCCTCACCTAATGATAGCCAGATCTCAAGTCGATCTTGGAGAACACCTGAGCTCCCTGCAGCTAATCCATCAGGTTGTTAATCCTCGGTAGAGAATACTTGTTCTTGATTGTCACCTTATTAAGCTCCTAGGAGTTGATGCACAATCGCAGAGATTCATCCTTCTTCTTGACGAATAGCACTGGGGCTCCCCAAGGTGCCACACTCGGTCGAACAAAGTCTTTCTCTAGAAGTTGCTCCAACTGCCTCTTCAGTTCCTTCAGTTCGACAGGTCCAATACGGTGCCCTAGATAATGGTGTAGTGCTTGGAGCCAAGTCTATAGCAAACTCAACCTCTCTCTCCAGAGATAGACCTGGTTATTCTTCCGGGAACAAATTCAGGAATTCATCCACTATAGGAACATCAGCAACTGTTAGAATGTCATGTTTAGCCTCCACAATCGTAGCTAGAAATCCTATGCACCCGTTGTCAATCAACTTCCGAGTGTGCATAGCCGATAACTCCCTAACTAGGGCATAGCCCTTGTTGCCACGAAAGACGAACTCCTTAAAGCTAGGGAATCTGAAGTGTACCTTCTTTTGTCTGTAATCTACCACGATGTAAGCTAAGGAGAGCCAATCCATCCCCAAGATTACGTAGTAGTCTCTCATCTCCATCAGATGTAGATTAACAATGAGTTCGCGACCCTCGATTACTATAGAGCAAGATGGTGCTAATCTGTTCACAATCCTCGTCGCTTCCGTCGGGGTGTCAACGCACAGATCATGTGGTAACTCAATTACATACAATGAATTCTTTCATGCAAAGGAAGTATCAACGAAAGAATGGGTCACCTTGGGATCAAATAAAGTGCAGGCATAGCAAGAATGTATAGAAATAGTACCTGTAACCACGTCATGTGATGCCTGGGAGTCCTTCTGGGTCAGGGTGTAGACTCGTCCCTGAGCCATTGGTCGGCTAGAAGAAGAAGGCTGATCTTACATGGGTGCTTTCCCTTTCCTGTCCCTCGAACCTCCAAACTGGCCCCTACCTGCGGTGCCTGGGTGTCGTGACCGTCCAGAAAAGCTCGGTGGTCAGCCAGGTGCTACCTGTTTCCCGCCACTTTCTGGTGACCCTGGTGAACTATGTGGGCACTATGCCACATAATACTCCGTACTATAGCACCGAAAATACTCACTAGTAGCAAATCTGTACTCCTCCTGGGCTTGTGATCCATTACATCTGGAACATCGGGTTGGCTGAGCGCAACCGCCTGACGATCCCCTGCCTCCAAAGCCGGATGATGTGGTTGAAGGTTTGCCATATGGCTGTGATCAGTGAGAGTATACACTGGATTGACCTGGTGAAGACCGTATCTTTTATATTGTTTTATCATATGATAGTATACATTGGACTGACTCATTTCAAGCCTTATCTTTTATACTGAGAATCATATGATTACCCGGCATAGGCCGATGATTGTATACACTGGATTAACTCAGCGATAGCCTTGTCTTTTATACCATAGTTTCATGTTGCCTTTGAGATGTATCTTTTGTGATTCTTTTCACATTTCTGTGTTTCTTTTCTGTTGCTACATATTTTTGGCATTGTAGGATGTTTGTATGGCCATTCATCCTTTATTGTATGTAGATTCTGTTGTTCTGAACATGTGCATATTTATTATGATCTACTCTGTTATGTTTGGCCATACGCCATTAATTATTGTCTTTCCACGCGATCCTATACTAGGACTTTATTTTAGCTCGTGCCCTTGGTTGACTCTTTTTCCCAGTTGACAATGAGGATTAGGATCGGGGCGCAAGAGGTGTTATCTGTGTAGCTGCTGATGTTGTATTTGTATTTGCTACTGAGGTTTGTGAACATCTTATTTATTTTGTGTGTGTGAGATTCAGACTTGTATGATGTAATTGCTATTGACTTGTTGTGTTTGGTTGGGGGTTATACCACTTGGGGATAGGAGTAAGTTTTGAAAAATTTTGAACTTTTTTGGTGAGAATTTTTAAACCAAAATGATAATATAGTGATGTGTCCTCTATGTATTGGTGGGTTATATTTTTAAATCTTAATTAAAGGTTTTGGTGCAAATTTTTTTTTTTATGGGGAATTGTAATGGGGATAATTCTTGGAGATAACCCCCAACCAAACACGACTCATACTATCTGGATCCTTGTGTGGGTTGTGGGTGAGATTCCTCCTTTTTCCGAGCTCTCCGAAAAGCTTCCAAGGTTGAATGGATTGAGGAGTGTTGGAGAGCCTTCTAGAAGTTAAAGGAATATATGAACTCTCCGCCCCTGTTGACCAAACCTAAAACACTGAGACAATCTCTATGCATTCCTGGCCTCTACTACATATACAATCAGCTCGGTTCTTCTGAAGAAAGAGGAAGGGGTTCAGAATCCAATATATTACACCAGCAAGGTCCTTAATAACCTTAAGTTCAGATACCTCCAGATGTGAAGCTCATCATCCGATTCCACTGGCAGGATAACTTGGTGGTACCAAAGTCTTGGAACAAGGTCGATTATGATGCATGTCTTCTCAACCGCCAAGGCCGGCCATGCTGCAAAGGCCTTGGGTTGAGCCCGAGGCTTCTTGGTCGAATGCGCCTGCTCCTCTATTGGGCGTTTTCCTTGCTGTAGAGCCGACAAGTTGGAGGAACCCCTCGACTTCTTTAAGCGTTGTATCAGAAGTTGTTGGTCCATCAAGTTCTCTACAAACATCAGATCAACTGATCAATTATACTTGAAGTAAAAAAATTAAGCAAGTTATACACAACAAAAAGGCGTCCAACCCCTTGGAAGAAAGAGCTCTGATTCTTGGAGTTTTTCTACTGTGACCACCTTAGCTAAGGGTGGAGATTCACTACTTTGGAGGAAGGATAATTGTTTTCCTTAGCAGCAGATATCTCGGCATTAAAAGAGAAATAACCATTGGAGGGTCCCATGAGGTTGAGACAGACTACCCAGACTTGCAAGAAACAAAAAAAAGACGTCTTCTAATGATAGATGGCAGACAAGGCCTTCCCTAGGAAAGATCTATGAACTCGGGCGACAAAGTAATACCAACCACAGAAGTTCGAATGCTTTTTTAGATAAAAAAGGAGATGAAACCAACGAAGGGAAAGCTCCAGGCCAAGGTGAAGGAAGTGGATGACAAACCCACAAAGGATTCTCCATGAGTTTGGAACAAGTTGAGTAGGTGTTAGGTTATGGAAGGACAAAATTTCACAGACCAAAGAAGGAATTAGAATGCGAAAACTGACCCGAGAGGACTCTATATATATATAGTCAATTCTTTGGGCCGAAAAGAATTGGCTGGCTCCCTAGGTTTGGAAGCCTATACCTAAATTGTGGCAGGATAGCGAAGCCATCTCCTGCTTGGACAATCTCAAGAAAACTCAAAGAAGGAGGAATCGACTCAACACCAGAACCCTGCTCCCTAAAAGCTAAGGGAAGAACCTCCATTACCTTAGCAAAGAAGAAGAAGGAGACTGCTCGAATGAGAGACTAATGGCTTTCTTAAGCAGTAGTGGAGAAAAAGACAAGGATCACAAAAGTAAAATACTATTCTGCTCTAGTTCTATTTCTTGGTAGTACTCACGGACATAGAGGATTATTAGTTGAGATTCGAAGGCTCAAAAGGCACTCTAAACTGACGCACCCGCGGATATGTGACATGTGAGTCACTACCTCTAGACGCTTCGAGATGATCATATCAGAAGCCGCGTCCATGATCTCCTCCGTCGGATTTCGTCATTACTTTTTAGATGAAAAAACTTCAAAAGTTGGGATGTCATATCCCTTGAGAGTTACGACCCATTGATCAAGGTCGATATGGAGAGCCAAACTTGTCAGCTCAGCTGTATCCTAAAGATCAACTTATAGTCGAGTAGCCAAGAACTCCTATCATATTAGATCATCCCATCAGCAGATAGCTAAAGACTGGTCGTCCTAGAGAGTTAGCTGGGGATAGGTGTTATGGGGGAAAATATCTTAGGACGTGTGGCATGATGACAAGTGCCAAGATGAGAAATCAGCTATCATCATAATCGTCTGGAAATCCAATATGGAGAATGGATTTTAAAAGACGCTGAAAAATGGGACCTAACTATCTTCAAGCTGGAAGCCAAGGATCTCCAGCTTGGTACTAACGGTCTCCGAGCTATAAAAGAAGGTCCTCGACTCACAAAAGAGGTAAACTGAAACCTGAAACTTATATGATGTATTTTGATTCCACTGAGATTGAGCGCAAGCTTGAGCATCTCTCTCTCTCTCTCTCTCTCTCTCTCTCTCTCTCTCTCTCTCTCTCTCTCTCTCAGAATCCTCTATGTTCTCTCCCTCTCTTACTCCCTCTCTCTTCTCTCCTTTTTAAGTTCTTAACTTAAGCGTCGGAGGAAGTATGAGCGCTCGGATCTCCTCTCTTTAAAGTTCCTTTTCTAGACAAGGTATGATCTTAGAAAGCTGATCTTTGAAGGAGGCATTGGCCAGGCAAAGACAAAGGAGCAAACTAGAAAAGTCATCAATCATAGTCAATCTCTCCCTCAAAATCAACTGAAGCATGTCAACCTTTATTAACCTTTCTCACCTATTGATCAAGACCTACTCTGATCCGCAAGATGAGTTGATTTCCACATCTAATAGAATACTATCTTCTAATGGTATTAAATCATAAGAGAAAAATATGGCATCCCATTGATAACAAAATTTCTGAACTTTATTAAAAACGACTCATGTTTTATTTAATATGAACATATATGCATGCCCTCAATTCTGATGAGATGATATGAACCACTCATGAATGAGAACTCCCATGAAAACGATACAGTCAAACCGGTCAAATCTGAACAAACTCGCCGAACCGGCCGGTTGGCCCAAAACCGAGCAGACCCCGATTTTTGTTTTTGTTTTTTTTTTTATTGGTCCTTCTTGTGAGTCTGGAGCTTCGAAGAAGGTTGGCAATGGAAGAAAGGGCAATCCTCATTCAAGGAGAAGCGCTTATAACTTAATGAGACGACGTCGGGGTTGGACTTGACGGCGGCGCAGAGGGTGGTGTTGGCGCTGAGCGTGTCAGCTAGAGAAGGAGGGAGGAAGATGGTGGCAGTTATGCACCAGCTGTCAAGCTAGGCTTACCATGCATCTCCTTCACCGCCGTCCGAGCTCAGCCAGCTCCTTCACTACCGTGTGTCTGGGAGGAGAATTCATAATCTAATTAGGGTTCCAAGGACCAAGAAATGGAAGGAGATAAGAGTACGGCGGTAGGAGACAAGGGGAAAAGACCCGATTCCTTAATGGAGATTAAGTGTTCGGACTAATATCCTTCCAATATTTTAGAGTGGAAGAAAATTGAAGAAAAGTGGAGCTAAGATAGACTAATGAACTTTTTATTCTACTTCACTTCTTCAACAAGATAACAAGGTTAGCCCCTTTATACAGGCTTTAACAAGACCTTTCAACTTCCAAACACATGAGTCCCAACCTAATGATAACCATAAAACTCACACATTGATTCTTAAAAAAAACCCATAACTCCTAGACTCTTGAAATTCTATAACTCCTAAGACTCTTGAAATTCTATAACGCCTAAGACTCTTCATTCTCCTTTCCAGTTTGATTTTGAACCAACATTGCCCCCTCAAATCAAACCGACTTCATCCCGAGCATGTGTCTTAGCCTCATGAAGGTTTCACCTGATAATGGATAAAATGAATATGTCTGCTACTTGTTCAGTAGTGTGGCAATACTGGAGCTCTATAGTCTTCTGCTTCACATAATCTCGAAGAAAATAAAATCGGGTATCGATATGCTTGCTTCTCCCATGATGCACTAGATTCTTTGCAAGTTGGATAGCAGAATTGTTATCCACAAATATCACAATCAGTTCTTCTTGTAGATGATCCATCTTCTCCAAAATATTTCGTAACCAAATAGCTTCACAAACAGTAGATGCAACAGTGACATACTCCGCTTCACATGAAGATAAAGCCACAATTCCTTGCTTCTTGGATGTCCAAGAAAATGCAGTTGACCCAAGATAGAATACATAGCCTATTGTGCTTCTCCTCTCATCTTGGTCACCTCCTTAGTCGTTATCTGAATAGCCTACTAACTCTGCATTTTCACTATAACCATAGTAAGACCAAGGTTGAGTGTGCCTTTAATGTACCTTAGAATCCTCTTCATAGCTAGCCAATGTGACTCCTTCGGTGTCTCCATGTAGCGACTCACAAGTCCAACTCCATACACAATATCAGGGCTTGTGTTTGTCAGGTACCTTAGGCTACCGACTAGACTCTTAAAAAGAGTTGAGTCCACGGAACCTCCATCTCCTTCTTTTGATAGCTTCATTCCTGTGGCTACTGAGACATTCACAGCATTGCAGCTACTCATCTTGAATTTCTCCAAAATCTCCTTCATGTACTTCTTTTGGGATACAAATATGCCATCTTTTTGTTGTTTCACTTCAATACCAAGGAAGTAGGACATTAATCCATTGTCTGTCATCTCAAACTCCTTGAACATTGATAGCTTAAATTCCATAAGCATTTCACTGCTACTTCCTGTATACAGCAGGTCATCAACATATAAATAGATTATTAAAAAACCACCATGATTATTTTTCTTCATGTAGACAGCATGCTCATATGGGCATTTGGTGAACCCATTTTGATGAAGATAACTATCAATGCGTGCATTCCAAGCTCTTGGCGCCTGCTTTAAGCCATATAATGCCTTTTTTCAAGCGATACACCTTGCTTTCTTCTCCCCCTATTATAAAGCCTTTTGGTTGCTAAATATACACTTCTTCTTCAAGGATACCATTGAGAAAAGCCGACTTGACATCAAGTTGGTATATCTTCCAATTCTGATGAACGGCAAGTGCTATCAACAATCTTACAGTGTCAAGTCTTATAATTGGTGTGAAGACTTCTTCATATTCAATGCAGTATTTCTGTTTGTAGCCTTTTAATGCTAGCCTCGCTTTGTATCGAGAGACTTCACCTTCTGTATTACACTTGATCTTGTACACCCACTTGACACCAATAGCCTTGTGCTTTGTTGGAAGTGTTGTCAACTCCCAAGTATTATTCTTCTGAATAGCTTGTATCTCCTCCTCCATTGTCGAACACCAACAATCTTCTTCTATAGCTTCTTGGAAGGTGAGAGGCTCTTGGTCAGCATACAAACAGTAGAGATTGGTCTCTCTGTCTTCTTCTGTCTGCTCATAAATTTCCCCGAGGCTTCTCATTTTGATGGGACCTTGGTGCATGAAAGGTTTGCTGCTACTACCTTCCCAATAAGATGGAGAGCCTTTTGCAGGAGAGGGTATGGAATGTTGAGGAGATGGTGGTGTAGCTAGTGGATCTTCTGTCGAAGGCTCTTCGGACTCTTCAAGTACCTGTCATTACTTTTTGGCTTTCTCTTCATCACTCCAGTTCCATACTCTGTCCTTATCAAAGATAACATCTCGACTAACCACTATATTCTTTGTTAGTGGATTGTAGAGCTTGTACTCCTTCAACTCTTCACTATACCCAAGAAAAATACATTTCTCACCTTAATCATCAAGCTTCTTCCTGTTGGACTTGGGGATATGTGAATGTACAACACACCCAACGATTCTTAAGTGTGAAACATTGGGGTTGTAGCCGCTCCATGCCACTTGAGGTGTCATATGCTTGACACTTTTGGTAGGACAACGGTTGAGTACATAAGTTGCACAGGTCACATCTTCCGCCCAGAATTGCTTCGGCCTTAAGCATAGTTCTTGTCATGTTAAGAATGGTACGATTCTTTCTTTCAGCAATCCCATTTTGCTGTGGAGTGTATGCAGTAGTAATTTGATGCTTTATGCCATGTTCCTTGCAATACTCTTCAAGGACTTTTAAGGTGTATTCTCCACATCGGAGTGTTACAAGCTTGTGACCACTTTGATTTTCAGCAAGTGCTTTGAAATTCTTAAATACAATATAGGCAGCTAATTTTTCTTTAAGAAAGTAACCACAAAGTTTTCTGCTAAGATCGTTAATGAAAGTAATAAAGTATTTATTACCTCCTAATGACATGGGCTCTATTGGTCCACAAATGTCAGTGTGAACAAGTTGCAGCGGTGCTGTTGCTCTCCAAGATTTGCCGCTTGGAAAAGCAAGTAGTGCATGCTTGCCAAGTATGCATCCTTCACAAGTGCCGCTAGGTGGCTTGATCATTGGTAACCCATACGCCATGCTTGATGAAGATAGCAACTTTAAGCCACTAAAATGGAGATACCCAAAATGAAGATGCCACTTCCATGACTCCCCTTCCTTAAGTCCATAGAAGCACTTCTCTGACTTCGTGCTAAGATGTAACGGGAACATGCGATTGCTAGTCATTGGGACATGAGCTATAATTCTTCCACATGTATATCTCAAAATAAGAGAATACTACTCTTCCATATGTATGTTGTATCCCTTCTAAAGAAGCTGCCCAATGCTGAGAATATTGCTTTTCATGTTGGGCACATAATAAACATCAGATATGTACCCTTTCTTACCATCCTTTTGATATATTTGTACTGTCCCTTTTCCTTCAACTGAGAGTTTAGTGGAGTCTCCCAAATTCGCATGTCTATGAACTCCTTCCGTGAGTTCTACGAACCAATCTTTCTTGCCACACATGTCACGCCCCCGGCCCCAAAATCCCGGGCCTCGAGAACGTGAGCAGACCGGCCGTACCCAAGTAGAGACGGGCCCCACTCAGGTATAAGGCCTAAGTGATCATAAAGCAATAACATATATGCAGCGGAATAATAAAAACATTAATATAAAGCCAAAGTAATATCAGCGGAAGATAAATCCTAAGGGTACATGCACCCTATAATGTCAATTCCATAATTGGTTCACATGGACCAAATCAAAAGTGTCCTCACTCACAATAATGAAAATCAGATGTAGCCAACCTCAGCAGTAATCCCTATGCCCCTTACACAACGCTGGTAGCTTAAGTCCGCTACTCCGCGGGATCTGAAAAGGAGTGAGAATAAGTGTATGAGCTTTTGGAAGGAAAGCCCAGTAAGCACCACCGCAGGGATCATAAACAAGTCATGTATAAGAAGGAGATAAGCAAGTCAAGCAAATCAAATCATGACTTAGCCAAGCAAGTGAGGCTACACCCTGCACAACCCAATCACCTAGGAGTCTCAAACCTACCACAAAGGTAAACAACGATAGTGACACCTAATCACCACTACGGCCTTGAAGACCTGAAAGAGCAATCCAAAGAAGACTCTCCAAGTATCCCCCGGTCAGTCATCAGTTTGAGCTGGTATCAACCCTTGGTCGTAAATCGGCAGCGCTACCTCTTATACATGTCGACACGGCCAGTGTATCATTCCAATGACAGGTGGACGACTAGAGTATCCTCCCCTGGCATGGAACCATTAGAACGCTCCATGGGAGCCCCAACGCTCCACTGATTTGGGTAGAAGAATCCAGAAGAGTAACACATATCGAGTGGAAAAGAAACATCATACAACCACACACACATGCACAGGCATGGCATCAATGAGGTAATGCTCCAATGAGTTAATTAAGCATGAAATCAAGGAAGCAATAATCCAAGGCATCAAATAAGAATACATGTCTTCAACACACCAAGGAACCAACCAATCAATGATCAGGAAGCACACAAGCATGAGATTAAAAATCAACATGATAAAGGAGAGAGCCAAAGGCGCTTACCTGCAAGAGTAGAAGTGTCTAACCACCGACTGGTGTCTCTCCAGATGCAACCCTCTCCTCTACACTAGTGTTTGATAATAGAACCTCATCTTAGTATACACATAAGCATATAGTAGACAATCATTATATATATATATATATATATATATATATATATATATATATATATATATATATATATATATAGAAGCGTACTGGTCCGTGTACAAGTGTGGCCGGACACGTGTCAGCGCCCGGTTGGTTGCTTAATCATTAAGCAACCAGTAGGGACCTGACACGTGTCCAACCGCACTTGCGGCCAGCGGAACCATATCAGGTCCCTATATATATATATATATATATATATATATATATATATATATATATATATATGGTGCGGTCGGCCTTATCACTGTGCAAGTGCGGTCGCCTCTTTTTGGCCCACTTGCACAGTGTTTTGAGGAAATCCAACCGTATGGATGGAAAGAACATCGAAAAATAAGCTACATGTCAATTTTCATACAATTTGGGAACTTGTAGGGTCTTCATCTTAACGGGTGAAATTTTGAACCAGTAAGATTTCTATAAATTTTCACTCGTTAAGATGAAGACCCTACAAGTTCCCAAATTGTATGAAAATTGACATACCAGCTTAGTTTTCGATGTTCTTTCCATCCATACGGTTGGAAATCTTTCAAACTTGCTCCAGGTCACCAAATGGGAGGCATCAAGCAAATGAACAAGGTTTCCTATCGATCTACCTATACCTTATATGATATATATATATATATATATATATATATATATATATATATATATATTAACTGATTTACTCGCCGCGTTGGCCCACTAACCTTACTTGCTCCTAGCTGGGCTGCGAGCCCATTCCCTTAGTAGTTCCTAATTCACTTTTACCCTCTTATAATCATAATGCCAATTAACTAGCCCATATTCGATTGATAACATGAAATGGGCTAAAGTCCACTAGCTAAACCTCAACCCGTTAGATTACCAGTTCACTTTTCATTAATGGTATACCCATCATGCTTCACCAGATGTACTCTAGTATGCTTCTTTCCACATGGATTGTAGATAACCTAGGCATCCTCATATACATAACTGAACCCACTTTAATACCTTAACTTGGATCTGGCCCATCTGTTCTAGCTTTAACTTAAGCTTTAATGGGTTTGTAACTCTTCTCACTTATCAATTCATGCATCATGAATCCACTCATGAGATAGTCATGCTCCATCATCATGTATCTTTCCAACTTATCAATATGAAATAGACCCCTTGATTAGTCTTTCATAAAAGCCTCTACACCGTCTTGAGGGCCACGTATGTATATTGATAGGGGTAAAAGTGGAATGACACGTGGTCTTTTATTAGACAAACACATGGAAGAACCACAACCCATCATCCACCCAACATAATGTTGGGATAATGTCTAAGACAAGAGCTGATGTCAAGCCGGGATATCTTTGGCAGGAAGGCGATATCTTTGGTGATGTCAGATGTCTTTGAATGCGATATCTTTGAATCCGATGGTGATGTCTTTGAATCCATATGTTGAACTCCGATAAGTCGATGTCTTTGAATCGATATGTTGAATCCGGCGTGATGTCTTTGCCAATCCGATGTGCTGAATCCGATATACTGAATCCGATATGTTGATGTGCTGAAAGTAAGGCAAGCAAGGGAATGGTTGTTGAGTGTCACTCAAGTCAAAAGAAAATGTGTCTTGGAAAACACGCCAGGATGGTAGAAAAGAATGGTAGAACATGAAACTTGGGTCACAAGCTTCCTCCAGCCTATAAATAGAGGATAAGACCCCATCTACAGGGGGCTCTTTCCCAACAAAGAAGCACTTCCACTTTGAAAGCTCAACTCCTCTCCATCTTCTTCTCTATGGATTCTAGCTCCCAAGCTTCTCTCCCACTTCTTCTTCTTCTCCATTGTACTAAGAAATAAATAGTGGAATTAGCTCTCACCAATAGAGCTCGTGGTTTTTTCCCGATTTAAGGGTTTTCCACGTTAATTGACGCTCTCTTTCTTTTTGCTTTGGTCTTTCTTCTCGATTTTCTACCGCTTTTAAGTCTCAATCTCAAAACAAATTCAACCGTTGATGCGAAATTGGATTTGATCTCGAGGCGATCCCGATTTTAGCACCAACATATATATAAACATATGATCATTCAATTATTATTATTTTTCTCTCTAAACCCATTATGCATGTCTCTTTCCCTCTCTAAATCCCATCATGCATGTCTCTCTCTCTCTCTAAACCCATCAAGTAACATGCCACAACAGTGAGCCATAAGGACCACCATTAAACTCATATTGTTCATTATTTGCATTACTAATGAATCATACTCCAGGTCTAACACTTAAACAACCAGGCCTCATGCATGCAAGTGCTCAACAAGCCATAACGGTTCTACGAGGGTCAGAGGCTCACCGATTATGCTGACGACTCGAGGGGCTTCCGAGAGGAGAGCTCCGGTAAGTGCGTCGAGCTCTGTCTCGGCGTCCCCTTGAGATGAGGCTCCTCCTTCGCTGCCGCAACCTTCCCGGAGGCTGGCAATCATTCACAGGTGTCCAGGCTTCTCGACCTCGTGCTCTCATGCATCTCTCGTTATGGTCGGTGCTCAGTCGAGGCTCTCTGGAGAGGGAACAAGGCGCTGGCTTGGTCGGGAGATTGCCTCTCTATGGCCAGAGGCCATGATTCTTATTATATATTGAGGAGACGGGCGGTGGACTGGTGATGAGACCAGTCACTGGTGCATGCTGCTCCGCCTGAACAGTATATCCGGTAGAAGATCCGGGTCGTACGCGCGGCTTATCTCTTATTTGTGTTCGTCTACTGTTGTTTCCTACAAATAATGAAGGAGGGCACCATGCCACCTGGCGTTTCCTTGTGATGAAGACCCGGTTCCTCAAAAGGAACCGTTTTCCATATCCAAGAGCCATCTATGGGTTCAGTCCTAGAGAAGGACATTTGCATTCAATTACCCCAAACTTTGTCCATATTTTAATTAAAATATATATATCTGTCAATTCCCATCTAATCATGCCTTGAAAGCATTTCTTAGTCAAACACACAACTGAATATATATACATACATTTATTAATGCACCTATCCTATCAGTTATGCCATCTTTCAAAGCCAAAACATATATATATTCATATATATGTAATACAACATATTATATTACATTAAATAATATAATATATAATATAATATACTCTTCATGTAAACCATACACTAGGGTGCGTTTGGATGGGAGGATTCATTCATTTACAAAGGGAAATGAATCCCCCCAAAGATTGATACCAATGTTTGGGTATTTATTGATCGGAATGAATTCTTTTTATAAAGAATTAGGAATCCCCTCATGAGGGGATTGGTCAGGGGGGAATGGCCATTCCCCCCATGAGAGGAATGGATAAATTACCTATTTTCCCCCTTAATTAATTATAATAATTAATTATTATAATTAACAACTAATTATAATAATTAATTATTATAAGTAATATTAATTATAATAATTAATTATTATTATTATTAAAAATTTAAATATAATAATTGATTATTAAAATTAATTGTTAATTTAATAATTAAATTAAAAAATTGTTCTTAATTAAATAATTAGGTGAATTATAATCATTTTTGCATAACAAATTGTCCTTAATTATATTAATAAAATAAAAATGATTAAATATCAATATTTATATTTAATTATAATGATTTATTTAATTAAAATAATTTAATTATAATAATTAAATCGGAGGAGGGGAATGGACAAATGACCCATTTGCCCCCTCAATTTACTATAATAATTAATTATTATAATTAACAACTAATTATAATAATTAATTATTATAAGTAAATAATAATAATAATAATAATAATAATAATAATAATAAATTATTATAATTAACAATTTAAATATAATAATTGATTATTAAATTAATTGTTAATTTAATAATTAAATTAAAAAATGTTCTTAATTAAATGATTATGTGAATTATAATCGTTTTTGGATAACAAATTGTTCTTAATTATATTAATTAAATAAAAAATTATTAAATTGGGATATTTATATTTAATTAAAAATTAATTATAAGGATTAAATCGAAGTATGCTAATCAAAGTATTTTATAAAGAAATAAATCCATTTTTATATCAAGGGTATAAAAGTAATTATATCACAACATTTTTCTTTACTTTTCCCATTCCCAATACATTACCTTCCTATTACCTCTCATCCAAACAAGGTAATTATTACCCTTTCTATTCCTTTCCTTTCCATTCCCTTCTCATTTCCATTCCCATGTCCACTCCTTTCCTTTCCATTTCCCTTACCCAAACGCTAATGTTTCTCTTAACCAAACCGTGCATATATATATCCTTGAGTCTACATCTTCAAATAAATTCCTAAGTGGACCCTTAATTAACTCAAAATAATTATGGTCAAGTTAATGGTTTAATTATCCCATAAATTGTGTGGATTTTACAACACATGTGATTGCTTGCGCCAGAGTCGAGGTACCAACTTTCATATTGAGTATCTAATTCTTCATGAGCGAGAAGTAGGATAGCATTAATTATTACCTACTTCATTTGTTTTTTCTACAACATTGGCTTGTTCATAGCAATCCGAAGCGTAATGTCCAAAGTTCTTGCATTTATAGCACTGGATATTTCTTGTGGCTCCACGTCCATAGGATCTGCCTCTACCGCAGTTGCCTCCTCGTCCCTAACCTTTGAAGCTTTGATTCTCCTGTTGACTATGGTTAGGTCTTTGAAAACTACCATGCCCTCGGCCTCTATCACAACCACGGTTGGAGTTGAATTTTCTTTGATCATTTAGAGTCATTTTTTACTCTAATGCTTGTTCTAAGGCAACAGGGTTAGTATTCTTCTGCATCCACTACAAGAATATGCATCTGTTGCGGCAGATATTAGCGGCGGATTTACAAATCCGCCGCTATATTAAAATCTACATCGACGGATATCTGCATCCGCCACTACAAGTGGGTGGAGGGGAACCCGCCTTGCCTTGTAGCGGCGGATAAAAATATCCGCCACTATAAACTTATATATAGCGGCGGATATTATTATCCGCCGCTAAAAATCTTTTTGACAGCTCCCGCCTGTAACCTATAGCGGCTGAATTTTGTATCCGCGGGTATAGGTCCAATTAAAGCCATTCAAAAGCCTCGAACAAGAGATTCCGCGCGAGTACTCCTCCCAGTGCTCCGAGCTCTATTAGATTTCGAGATCCAAAGCAACGATGTCGTCCTCGGTGCTGAAGGGAAGCACAAAGCGGAGGGTTAAGGATCATGAAATCCTCAAATCGGAGAAGAGGAGGCGCGAGGATGACAAACGCTTCAACCCCGTTCCCTATCTCATTCTCTCCAGGTTGGAACTATTCTTTTTCTATGATTTCATTTGGGTATTGTAATGGTTAATGGATGAACGGATTGGAGTTGTGGAGAAATTACAGTGATATCAAAGGGATCATCTCGGTGCTTCAGCAGATCAGAGAGAAGGCCCAGAAGGATGACATGAAAAAGAACGAAGAGACGATCGGCAGGTCAATAACCTAAACTATATCCATTAGAGGCTATAAATCTCTTTTTGTTTTGTGGTTTTCTCGCAATCAGTTAAATCGAAAACAAAATTGGTAAATTAGATCATAGACGCATGTTTAGATTTGTTTTTTCTTAATTTGACACAGAAAATTGGCTTCATATGTTGAAGTTTTGGCACTCTTGGCTTTGAAATCTGTGAATTTTATTGTTAATCCCTTTGGTTTCAGTGTCGCATTAGACATTCGATCGATGTTAGATGATGCTAAATCAAGAATCAAAAAAGGAGAGGTCTGTGAAAACTAAATTTTCTCTTCTTGGAAGATAATTTTCTGATGAAAGAGATTTGTGGTGTGCACTTAGATATTGTTGCTAGATTGGACAATACAATCATTTCACCGTTTGATTTTTAGTTTTAGATATTTTTGAGGTGGAGGTCATGACAAACATCTCAAACTTTGCAGTAGATTGTTGGTTTCCTACTTTTTGTTGTGATTTTTATGTGCATTAGATTTTAGAACCGCTCCATTAAATCGATAGACTAGCCTGCTCTTTGATGTCCTTGTGAAATCACTTTTTATTATCTAGCTAAATGTTGGCAAGTGTAAAATACTCCAATCCAGTTAAGCAGAAGTGGCAAAAGCTTAAACTTAACAACAAAGTGGTGGGATCTGTAATAGGTTTTAGCTTGTCTCTTCTTGTTCATGTCTTTATACATTATCTCTGATATGACAGAATTCAGATTGTCAAGAATATTTCTGATTGTATTGAACTTATTATAAAGCATTGGAAAGGATGTCAGAAATCAGGGAGAATCTTGAATTCTGCAGAAAATACTTATGTGACCTTCTTATTGCATAATTTATTTGGCAATCCAACTTACCATCTTCAGAGAATATCCATTTCAATTCCTCTTGCAGCATCTGATCTGTTTAGTCTGTATTATGTTTTCAATACATATAACATCAAACTACATGGAGAAGGAGATACCCTTTGCTCAAATTGATTTGTTTGTGTATGTCTTCTGTGATATTAAGTCTTTCTCCTTTCTCATTAGTTCCCTAGTTTTATTATATATTTATGATCTTTAGGCACATCCTCAAGGTCATTCTTCAAGACAACTCATATGTGGAAGAAGGAGACACTGCTCAAGGTTTGTTCTCTTTTCAGGCACCATTGCTGTTAATTTGTTTGCGAAAAATTTTCATTTATGGATGAAGTGAGTGACTATATATTGCTCTGGATTCAGATGGAGATTGAGTAGCAGGAGCAAGCCAAGTGTAAATCTAATGGTGAAGATGGTAAAATTGAATTCATTTTTCATGGTCAGCAAGTCAATACAAGTCTTCTTTTTTAAGGAAAAAAGTATGCCTTCTTTTCTATTTGCAGTGGTCATTGGCTCCAGAATATGAATCTTTACTTGTTCAGCCAGAGAAATCCTCACTTGTGAGTGAGTCCAACTTTTACCTTCAAAATTTCTCACTTGTTAAGTCCAACTTGTACCAAATTTAATTTCTCACTTGTGAGTGAGTCCAACTTGTACCTTCAAAAGAACCAGTTTTCATCTTTTTATGTGGTGTTGGTTTCTCTTCTTATATCCTGCTCATGTGTGTGTGTTTGTGTATGTATATAGGTTCTGGAGGCAAAACATCCAGGATGAATACGTGGTGAAGTAGTCGAACACAGAGTTTTCACAGGTTTCCTAAGATTTAAAACAGAAAAACTAAGTTCATGATTTACACAGTTGATATTCAATGTCGGATAGTTTTTACAGATAGTTCTCTCATTGTTCTTGCAGTGACAGAAGATAAAGAGCTGGGTTTTTACAGAGTATAATTTGTAAATTTTTTAGGTAGGCCTTGGCAGGAGAAATAATCCTGGAGTGCTTTTATATTGCTAAGTTAGTCCTTTTTCTATTCTTTTCTGTGCACACAGGAAGGTATATGCACTGGATGTGGTTGGCACAATACCAGATGAGCTCTGCTTAAGAATGGCACAGGGTTTCCATTGATGGGTTGCAAGACAGTAGTTCTCACACCTCCATTACTAGGGTTCCAAGAATGTTCAGAGAAGGAAGGGAAAGAGCTGAGAGAGTGAAAGCTGATCACTTGGCCTTCAACAATGGTGCTATGGTGGTGGCTGGAAGCCATGGATGATTGGAACTGCAAACGCTTGGCATGTTGGTACTCGCGCTTGTGAAAAGGAGTGATCTTGAACTCTTTGGTTACCAAATTTGGTCTTTTAAGATATTATTAGTGTTGATAAAGTGAGTACGATTGGAATGTGAATGTATTTCTTAATTAAATAAAGTTTGTTTTCATTATCAATAAATTTGGTCTTTTCAGATATTATTAGGGTCATTTGTGTAATTATTATTATTATAATAATAATAATTATGATTATTAACCCTATAGCGGCGGATATATCCGCCGCTATAGGTCTCAACAGCTGGATAATATAGACCTATAGCGGCGGATATATCCGCCGCTATAGGTCTCCAGAGATTATTTCAGACTTATAGCGGCGGATATATCCGCCGCTATAAGTCCTATATCCGCCGCTATAAATCATCTTTAGCGGCGGATATATCCGCCGCTAAAAGTGTACAAATCCGCCGCTTAACTTTCACCGACGGGAGATTTAGTGGCACAGCTTTTATCTGCCGCTATGTCCTTATAGTGGCGGATAAGTACCCTATAGCGGCAGATATATCCGCCGCTATAGGGTACATTTCTTGTAGTGATCCTTTGCTTATGTACTTGAAGTGAACTCAACAATTCTTCCAGTGTAAGTTTCTCCAAGTCCTTAGACTCTTCAATAGCTACGACTATATGCTAAAATTTAGGGGTAAGTGGTCAGAGTACCTTTTCGATGACACGAAGGTCATCTACCATCCTAATTTTCCTCTTTAAACCATTTACAATAAACAACAATTTTGAGAAATAATCAGACACTGCTTCTCCATCCTTTATGTGAAGCGCTTCAAACTCGCCTCGTAGTGCTTGGAGACAGACCCGCTTCACCCGATCATCTCCTTTGAAGATGGAAACTAGAATCTCCCATGCTTGTTTGCTTGTCATTGCTTCAGTTACTTTTTCAAAGGTAGCCTAATCCAACCATTGATAGAGAAGGAACAAAGCATTTTTGTCCTTCTTCCTCCGCTCCCTAAGAGCCTTCAGCTGCTTCTTTAGTAGTGGGTTCCGAATAACCATCGGTGACGGTTTCCCACAGATCTTGAGAACCAAACAAGGCTCTCATTTGGATCGACCATGAACTATAATTATCCTTCGATAACCTAGGAATTTGATGTTGAACTATGTTGGAGCTCATTCTGGCTCTGATTCCACTTGATGGAGATTAAGTCTTCGGACTAATATCCTTCTAATATTTTAGAGTGGAAGAAAATTGAAGAGGAGTGGAGCCAAGGTAGACTAATGAACTTTTTATTCAACTTCACTTCTTCAACAAGACAACAAGCTTAACCCCTTTATATAGGCTTTAACATGACCTTTCAACTTCCGAACACATAACTCCCAACATAATGATAACCATAAAACTCACTCATTGATTCTTAATAAAAACCCATAACTCCTAGACTCTTGAAATTCTATAACTCCTTAGACTCTTCATTCTCCTTTCCGGTTTGAATTTGAACCAACATTCCTTAGGTACCACCGGTGACGAGGGCGATCATGCCTCGAAGAGATCATCTCTCCGCTCTCCGATGGCTAGTGGTGTTGGTGCTCTCCTTGGGGGCCATTATTGCACCTTCATAACCTTCCTCGATACGCCTCAGCCCATATATAATTAGGCCCATTACTGAAAGGTCTTTCTTTAGAGAGAACCACCACCTTGATTTAGTATATATATATATATATATATATATATATATATATATATATATATATATATATATAGGGCTGATATGGTGCGGTGGCGGCACTTGCAGCAGGCCCACCATATCTCCACATGATCAGGCCTGGCCCGATATCACATGAGATATAGCGGGCCGGCCGCAAGTGCTGCCGACCGCACCATATCACCCACGTATATGTGACTGTATGATCGGGTCGGATCTCGGGCGGCCTGGGCCCGACCTTGCTAAGTTGTCTCACGTAGCGAACCGGTAGCAAGTGCGGCCGGCCTCACACTAACATTTCCCATATATATATATATATATATATGACATCATCCGGTCCGATTGGAACGGGTCATCCGGTTAGATGGACTAACCCGTGACACAGTTGTGAAACTGGTTCGCTTCCCGGTCCGATTTTAAAAACATTACATACAACAACCACAAGTTGCTCTCCCTCTTCATCAAAACATAATACAAAAGCATGCAAGCTTCTTCATTCTCAAACATAAAAAATAACAACAATGGCTTCCAACACTCTACTCTTCCATGCTCATACTCATTACACTAGCTACTAGTGTCTTCAGATGCAACACTTGCAATGCAGCTCGACATGTAGAGACTGATAGAGTTACCAACTTTGCCGAAACCTACACTCCCACAAACAATGCCAACCATTCCAGAAGTCCAATTGCCTCCCATTCCCAAGATCCCTGATATCCCATCCATTCCTCCAATTCCTACAATTCCCTTATCTCACAAAACCTCCTTCAACGACAACACCATGATAGCTAGTCATCTCCACATTCATGTCTAGCAATGGCATATATGTATCTCAATTTCAACCACTGCTCATGGATTGTTAATGTTGGTTTGCACCATCACCATGTAATTTATCAGTTCTTAATTTGTGAGATGGATGCTAGCAAGTGAACTTTAACTTGTAAGTTAAAAATAATAAAATAAAATAATAAAATAAAATCTTGAAAATGTCATGTACGGTATATACCTGTCATGGTTTCTTCAAATCCAAAAATATCACCTTTTCACTTCAGTAAAAGGAATAAAATGAAAATAGAAACGAAGAAGGTTGAGATTATCAAAAACAAATACAAATTAAATAATTTTTTTTTAAAAAAAAAATCATGAACAGAGTTTTCCTACTTGAAAGTTTTTTTTTTTTTTGAAAAATACTCTTACTTGAAAGTTAAACGTTGGCCCTTGAAGCCACAATCATTCATTTTAGGCTTCAATCCCCTACCCACAACTCAAACAGTCCTTTTTAAACACCCACCCACTCATTCAACCTATGAAGTATCATGTTTCAAGTTTGAACTCTGAAAGGGTAAACACAGATCACTTTTATGGTGCTATGAAACCAGAAGAAATCAAGAGCCAAGTCGCAATTCAATTCACACAACAACCACACCATCTACCCTATATATGTAGATGCACTGCCAAGGTGACAAAGCATCACAAGAAGATCACAAGCCATTCATTCAATCCTCCTCTGCACACTGCCATGGCTTCCACCACCCTCTTCTTCATTGTTCTCTTCTTCTTCAGCTTCACCGTCTCGAGCAACTATGCAGCTCGGCATCTATCAGACACACCAGAGATCTCATCTCCGGCCGCCTCTCCGTCCAACTCTCCACCGGTGCAATTGCCTCCAAAGCACACAGTGCCACCATTAATGCCCAGAGTTCCTTTCAAGCCATTCAAGCCAACACTGCCTGGGCATCAATGGCAATGGCCACCAATGCTGCCATTGCCACCACCTTTCAAGCCGACACCGATGTTCCCGCCACCGATGAAGAAAGATCCAGCTTGCCCACACAAACCTTCATGGAAACCAAAGTGGAAGCCTACGTTGCCTCCTATGCCTGCCGGTGATCATTCATTTCCAAAGAACTACAACTACTTGAAGCCCACCTTCCCCTTCCTCTCAGATCCACCAACTTCAAACCCATGAGCTAGTTCAAAACTCTAACCTATGCATGCAGAATTTTGAGGAGGGTTCCATAGTTATAGTCTTTTAAGTTACTTATAAAATTAATATACTTGCTGTAGCATTTGATTTCTGTTGTAGTACCTATTCACTTCAAATGTACCTTCACTTGGTGTTTGAATAAAATCTTACATGACAATAAGGTTTGAGATTATCTTATTGTAATTCATACTTTCTTTCACAAAAGAAATTGCCGGGCAATTTTATTGTCTGTCTGTTGTAATGTTGTGAACTTGAGCAGCCATGAATCACACAAGAATCCAACAGAAGTGAACATGAACTGGTTTATGGAGTTGATCAACCGTCCATTATATAATAAATATATCTCTAAATAAATTAAATTTAATTAAACAACAACATAAAAATGTACTAGAGACCAAAGGCCTCTTGGCCTAGCGGTACTTGGTCCCTTGTGTGGGTGGTTCACTCGAGGCAAACAACAACAACAACAACAACTGAGCCTTAATCCCATACTAGATGGGGTCGGCTATATAGATTCTCTGTTTTCATGTCGCTCTCAAATATGAAATAAAAATAAAATAAAATAAAATAAAATAAACTGAAATAAAATAAAAAATAAAAATACATAAATAAATAATAATAACAATAGATAATTTCTATGAGAGATTGGGATGTTAGAAGCAGAATAATATCTCTACAAACAAAACTAAGCTAATGAAGGAAAACCTTTTAGCCGACTTATCGGTAATCCTATACTAGGCGGGGTTGGCTATATGAATTCTTTGTCTCCATGTCGCTCTGTCAAAAGCAAGATCTGGCTCAATATCTAAAATACGTAGGTCCTTAGACATCACCTCTCTCCACGTAATCCTAGGCCTACCTCTACCCCTCTTCTTACCTTTTACAACTAAACTATCACATTTTCGAACTGGAGCACCTGGGGGTCTCCGACGTACGTGTCCGAACCATCTTAAATGCCCTTCTCGTATTTTATCTTCAATTGGTGCAACATGCACCTTCTGTCGGATGTGTTCATTTCTAATCTTGTCCAATCTTGTATGACTACTCATCCATCCTAACATCCTCATTTCGGCCACATTCATCTTATGCATATGTTGAACTTTAGTTGCCCAACACTCACTCCCGTATAGCATGGCAGGTCTAACTGTCGCCCTATAAAATTTTTCCTTTATTTTGTTAGGCATCTTTTTATCACATAACACCCCTGTGGCACTTCTCCATTTCAACTATCCAGCTTTGATTCTATGGGTTACATCTTCATCTATCATCCCATCATCCTGGAAAATGGAACCTAAATACCTAAAATGGTTAACCTTAGGCACTACCACCCCCCTAGTGTCACTCTTATGATATGGGTTCACTCGAGGCAAACCGGGGTTCTAATCCCTGAAGGGTTATGCTACCATTGGAGTAGGTGTAGGTTCTCTTGGGACAAACCTGAAATCGAGCCCGACCTACTCCGGCAAGGCGGGGGCACCAGGTGTGTCGAGTACTTAAACTCCGCACCGGTGCATGCAAGCCCAATTTGACGAACCGATCCTTTTGGAAGCACTTGTCGCCCAGGTCAAAAAAATGTACTGAGAGAACCATATACTGACTTACACAGTACTAAATAATCATAAAAGGAAATTAAAAGGTTAGTTTTCAATAAGCAAAATGCATTTTTGGTCCCTATATTATGGTATATTGTTCATTTTGGTCACTATACTATGAAAATGCTCAATACGGCCCCTGTACTTTCAAACATTTGGCAATTACGGTCCCTAGGGCTGATGTGGCAGCCAGTTGGCATACGGGCTGAATACACGATTTTTTAATATAACGTGGCATCCTACTTGGCATGCTGATGTGGAAAAATATTTAAAATCATGAAATATTAATCACTTAATAATGACATGGCACGCCACATCAGCATGCCGCGTGGCAAAAAAATTCTAAAAAATTATAAAAATTCTATTTTTTTTTTAAATTTAAAAGTTCTAAAAAATTCAAAAAAATTCTAGAAAATTATTAAAAATTCAAAAAAAGTCAAGAAAAAAATTAAAAAATTATTAAAAAAAATCTAAAAATTCAAAAAAACTTAAAAAAATTAAAAATTCTAAAAAATTGTAAAAAAATCGAAAAAATAAACAGGACTTTTTAAAATATTCTAAAAAAAATCCGGTTAGAATTCTAAACAATCTTGAAAATCCTAAAAAATAAAAAATATTTAAAAAAATTCTGATTAGAATTCTAAAAAAATCTAAAAAATCTAAAAAAAATCTAAAAAAATCTAAAAAAATTATTTCAAAAGTTTTAAAAAATTCTAATAATTATTAAAAATCTAAAAAAATCTAAAAAATAAAAACAAATTTTTAAAATTTCTAAAAAATTCTAAAAAATTTTAAAAGAAATCCATTTTTAGTCCATGGCATGCAGATGTGGCATGCCGCATGTAAAAAAAATTAAAAAAATTTCTAAAAAATCCTGTTAGAATTCAAAAATTAAAAAAATTCTAAAAAAATCCCGTTAGAATTCTAAAAAATCCTAAAAAAATTCTAAAATAATTTAAAAATAAATAGGATTTTATAATGTAATCACAACAATAAACCTAGGAAAAAAGTAAAAAAATATGATTTGTAATTTATAAAATGAAATGGGCTTTGTAATCACAATAATCAACCTGAAAAATAATTAAAAAATGTAAAAAAAAAAACTATAAGGAACATCTTCAAAACTATTCCAACTTCTTCATAACCTTAATAGCCTTATTCACAACAAAGCACATTTTTTTTTCTATTTTTCTAGGTTGCTTGTTGTGATTACATTATAAAATCCTATTTATTTTTTAGAATTATTTTAGAATTTTTTAGAATTCTAACCAGATTTTTTAGATTTTTAAATTTTTTTTTTGACATGTGGTATCCCATAGACTAAAAATGGATTTCTTTTAGAAATTTTTAGAATTTTTAGAATTTTTTCGAAATTTTAAAAAATCCTTTTTATATTTTAGATTTTTTTAAACTTTTAATTTTTTTAGAATTTTTTAAAATTCTAACCGAATTTTTTAGAATTTTTTTTTAAAAATCTTGTTTATTTTTTAGAATTTTCAAGATTTTTTTAGAATTTTTTTAGTATTCTAACCGGATTTTTTAGAATATTTATTTTTTTGAAATTTTTTAGATTTTTTTAGAATTTTAATCTTTTTTTTTTAATTTTTAGAAGTTTTTATAATTTTTTAGCATTTTTTGACACGTGGCATGGTGGCGTGCCACATCATTATTAACTGATTAATATTTCGGGATTTTATATATTTTGCCAAGTCAGCATGCCACGTAGGATGCCACGTCATATTAAAAAAATTCATATATTCAGCTCGTATACCAGCTGGCTGCCACATCAGTCCTAGGAACCTTAATTGCCAAAAGTTTGAAAGTACAGGGGCCATATTGAGCATGTTCATAGTGCATGGACCAAAATGAACAATATATCATAGTATAGGGACCAAAAATGCATTTTTGCCTTTTCAATAATAATAATGTTAGTGCAAAAAGCACTTGTGTTGGCATTATTTGACAACAGGCTGATGCAACCAAGGCTGCAACATGGATGAAGCTCACACAGTTCAAGAGCAAAATGCGGAGGTGACAACTGATGTGCCAGCTGGTGACTTAGCGCGTGATGAAGCAATTAATGATGACCCGACGAGTAATGACATGGCACTCACGCACATGACATATGGCAAAGCAATTTGGGAGATATTCTCATGGAGCCATCATAGAAGATCTTTCACAAATCATGAAGATATTTTTGGAGCGGTGCTACTTTTGGAAAGTTAGATGTTCACATGGAGGAGTCTACATATATATTATGAAGATACTATGGAGTTGTGATTATTAAGGTGATATGTTTAGAAAGACCGCTAATGACTTTGAGAGCAAGTATGGCTCAGTCTATTCTTGGAAGGAGGTTGCAACATGAGCAAAGCTTGGCGCGTCACATTTTGGAAGGCAGCTACAACTCATATGGAAATAAGATTCAACATGGAAGGAAAGTAGATTGAAGACTATATTTAAAAGGATCTAAATATACTGATATGGATATGATATGGAGATTAATTATGGCAACACTCGAAGATTTGATTGAAGATATTGAAGACCCAAACTTGGATAAGTTTGGAAGGAAATCATGAAAATAATTTGGGAAGATTTCCCAGCCCAAACTTAGATGAATGGAGAACAAGTTTGGAAGGCCGAGCTAGAGCACCTAGGCGAGGTGTGACTTGAAGAGGACTGTTAACATGGCGTAGAGAGGTCCAGCCAATTGCTTGGTCAAGATCTGGAGGATCTGACGATGTTTTGACTCGGACTCAACCAAGAGGGTTGAAGGTGTCGCGAAGTCGTGTTGCAACGTACGCTCTAGTCTTAGTCAGTTTAGCAGTTGGCCCATGTTGTAAGTTTGGTCACAACAGGAATTACAATAGCTATTTTTGGAAGGTGTCCAAAAATAGATCCCGGAGAGATTTCGGAGAATCTTAAAATGGAGGTGATATTTTTAGAAGTGGAGACTGCTATATAATTAGGCCAAGCTCTGAGGATTTAGGATAAACCACCGAAGTGAGACCTAAGGGAGTTAGGTTGAGTGGTCATTGGTCAATCTTGAGTGAGGGTATTTATGTATGTTGTGAGATAAGTGACAAGGGATTTATGCTCATGTTTCTTCCTCTCTTTTAGTGGATTGTTCTCTCCAGGCTTGGCCCCCAAATGTTGGCTTGGAAGCCGAACTGGGGTACCAATCTTTTGTGTCTCCTCTCTTTGTTTTGTATTATTTTTATTGTGTGTGTGTGTGCAAGCGTGAAAGCTATTCTGTGAGAGAAAGTTGCAACGGGTGTTACAACTACACCACACAACAACCTCGGTAGAACTTTCAAGTGGTATCGGAGACTGGTCGCCATCATCACCTTGGTTTCAAGGTTGGTGAGGTTCTAGAAGAAGTTTTGCCATGGCTGGAAGAGAATGAGCGTCTATCAATCATCCGTCGCTGCTCAATGGAGCAAACTACCAGTATTGAAAGGCTTGCATGAGGGCTTTCATCAAGTCGATTGACGAGAAAGCATGGACAGTGATCGAAGAAGGTTGGACACCCCTATCATATATATGTAGATGCTGATGACAACGAAGTGAAGAAGAAGAAAAATAGTTGGAGCCAGGAAGAGCTAAGAAATCCATTGCCAATGGGAAAGCTCTTGGTGGAGTCGACGAGCTAGAACCAATTCAAGTATGTTGCAACATGCGACTCGGCCAAGGGAGCATGGGATATTCTCCAACAAATTCATGAGGGTACAAAGCTGGTACGTGAGTCTAAACTTCAGATACCAACCTCCAAGTTTGAGAGTCTCAGGATGGTGGAGGATGAAAGCATTGACACCATCAATGCCAAGTTTATGGACATATCCAATCAAGCTTTTCAACTAGGCAAGAAATACTCTGATGAGAAACTTGTTCGGAAGACCCTGAGGTCTCTACCCAAAAGGTTTGAAGCAAAGGTAGTTGTGATAGAGGAAGCTCGAGACATCATATCCATGAGATTGGATAAACTGATGGGATCTCTTCAAGCTTATGAGATGAAATAGAAGTCTGACAAAAAGGAGGAGAACCTGGTGCTTAATGCAAAGTAAAAAAAAAAAGGAGCTTCTACATGAAGATAGTGATAATCCTGATATTGTGTTCTTATCACGAAAGCTTCACAGGATGTTCAAACAACGCAAGTCAGGAAGGAAAGCCTTTCAGAAGGAAAACCCTAAAGCTAAAGAGAAGAAGGAGGAACCAGATCAAGAAAGTAGTAGAAGAAGAATCCAATGTAGAGAGTGTAAAGGATTTGGGCATATCCAGATTGAATGCGATAACTTTCTCAAGAAGAAAGGAAAATCCTTCAATGCTACATGGAATGATGATGAATCTGAGGAGAGTCTGGAGGAAAAAGAAGATGCAGGTCTGATTAGTTACCATGTTGCCTTTCCCTCTATGCTAAAACAGGCAGATGAATCAAACAAGTTCAGAGGTGCTGCAAACTATGTTGCAACCTCTGCTGCAACATCTGAAGATAGTGACAGTGACAGTAGAGAAGTGACTGATGAAGATCTCCTCAAAGGCTATATATGAACTCATAATAAAGAAGTTCGACAAGATGATCTTGCAAAACAAACATCTTAAAGAAGAAAAGGAAAATATCATGAAGAAGAAAGAAGAGGCATGCTGAGAAGACCATGGATTCCTTAAATAAAGGAAAAGCAAACGGGATGATATACTAACACTCGGAAGACTATGTGGGATCGAAAATACCCGCCTGACATCGTGTCCATGAAGAGACACCAGGCGATAAATCGAATCACAAATGTCGTATATTTTTATTTATTGTGGGTTCTTCCATTCCTAATAGAGGCAAGCCCCTATTATTCATTACCCCTAATAAGATTGCAGGAACCTCCGATTAAGGGCAAACGTACAAGTAGAAACAATGAAAAATAATTTATTTATTGCAGAACATAATAATTTATTACATATGGATATATGTATTCATATCTTATTTATTTATTTATTTATTTATTTATGACGCCGCTTTCCGCCTTAGAATATGTGCTTTGCGACTTTTGGAATTTATGATCCATTGGTCGCCTCAAGATGTCTATTTTGCTGCCGCCTTGAGGTTTGCACCGCTTTAAATTTTATCGATCATCTCGAAATAAGTGTCACATCGCCGCCTCTCCGAGATGCATGCTTTCGAAATTTATATCTATTAGCCGCCTCGAGCTGCACGCTCATAGACGCTTCCAGGTTCGTACCGCTTCAAGATTTGGGATAAGTGCTTTATTATCGTCTTAAGATATGTGTCGCTTTGAGAGTCAAATTTCATCGCCATCTCAAGATACATGTTGCTTTGAGAATTGGACTTCATTGCCGCCTCGTGATGCGTATTCCACTGCTACCCTGAGATTAGTATCACTTTAAGATTTGTATTTTGAGCCACTTCGACATGTGTTTCTTGTCATCTCGAGATACGTGCTCATGTATACGCACATGTGTATGAGTTCCAATTTCTCCTTTTGATTGCATCTTAGCCATAAAGTGCCCATGATGATAATTTAAATGATTTAATAAGGAAATCAGCCCTCTCCTTTTCTTATTATATATTCGGGAGCCTTTATCATTTCCTTTTTCTCAAATAGGCCCAATTTTCTCTTTGCATGATTTTTCTTTATTTTATATATCTCTTCCTTTATAATTTTCTTAAATGGGCCCAACTCCTTTTTTTTGCATGATTTTTCATTAACTTGTTTGATGTGTGCTAATTCCATAGGCTACTCATGTGCTCATTAAACTAATTGCATGATCCAATAGGTAAGCATTCTTTTTTTTAAAAGAAAAAACGTCCCATCAAACAAATCATGCCCACTGATTTCCAATGATATCCTTATATCAATCCACATGAACATTATATAGATGAAGTTCAACAATAGGGTAAAATGTTCAAACAAAGTACAACACAATCAATGCTTGACAGTAACAAACTTCCCATTTTCTTTATCTTTTCTTTTTTTGTTTTTTTTTTGTCATTTTTGCAATAGCAACAATAACTCCTCTCCCAAAACAGCAGCAGTTTGTACATGCACATCAATGGTCAAGGTACTCTGCCCTTTGGCTTCAACAGCTTCAGTAATATCACAACATTGCTCTCTTCTTTTATTTTGCAGCAGTGACATAAATTACATGCATTTGATTGGCAAGTAGTTGATGATGCAAAAATCATTTCATTGCCCAAATATCGACACTTCATTTAAGTTTATAACATCAACCATCAAACATTTCATGAGTGATGCAACTTTCTTACGTTCATTTCTTTTAATTGACAGATAGGGCCAAGGTAACTCTCATCATGGTAGATAGTGATGGCACTCATGTAGAATGCAACAACATAATTTCTACATATATATCAGTTGAAATACGTAAGAATGATATTTTAATTACATCACAAGATTCGTTGCTGTTAAAAAATCTTCGTGGGGAAGGAGATATCAAAGTGGTAAGACACTTTCATCCATAATGAGCTCCTTTTCAAGCGCAGTTTTCTCTACACATACGAATGGTATTTTATCCATGAGTTTCCATAGTAACCCCACCAAGTGTTCAACATCAGTAGACCCAGCAAACCAAGTGATGCAAGTTTCTGAATCTTATTATCAAATTGACTGTCTTCTCCTTCTTCTTTCCACCTTTTTGTAATTCTTCCAACCAGATTTTCCTTCAATTTGGTGGTGTTAGTAATAGCTTTTTGAGAATGCAAATAATTGAATACCATGTCTACGAGCTTGGAAACAATATCCTCATTTGCAATGACATTTGTAGACTTGCTAGCCTTACCATCAGTAGTTTCTAGCAGAAGTTCTCTTGGTTGCAAGCCTTTGCTGCACATGCTTCTGATATTAACAACATCATGGACATCTATACACACATCAAGCTTCTTTGGCACTCATCCTTTCTCCTTCCAGAAAAGTATTCAAACCAGCAACTTTGAATGTTGTTGTCCTTGCTTTGATCCTCCTTCGAAGCTAAGAAATCTGGCAGCAATAGCACAGCAGCAACTTTTTTGGTGCTTTTCTTCTATGGCATCGGTTCTTCTTCCTTGAACTGCAGCAACTTAGCAACAGTTCGGCGGGAGCAATACAGCAGCAGCAGCGGATCGGCAGCAACAGAAGCAATAATTTGGCAGCAATGGAGCAATGCAGCAGCATTAACGTCAACGCAGCGGCAGCCCAGTAACTCAGCACCATGGCTAGCATTGCAAACTTGTAATTAAAACTTTCATATAGTCTATAAAGTTTTTTTTTTATGTCTAAAGATTTATCATCATCACATATTCTCATTGCCCAAGGCTTCAGCTTTCCAGCATACAAGTACATGTTCAGACTCTAATATGGGAGCCAAACCCGTGAATTTGCATAGACCAATTATGATTATCTAACAATCATACTTATATCTTCTGTCAATAGTGCCATTGAAAATTGCCTTTATATTGATTTTTGGTTCCCATAAAATTATTCTTCATGATCAAGTAACAGCTATATTAGGAGACACCCATTCAATTGTTCAATAGAATAGTTGTGCAGCCTCAATGATTCAAAGACTTCCTATAAATGAACCAATCCATGCATATTTTATAGCAAGAGCCAATTTGGAACAGACATGTGCACAGTAACAAAAATTGGTAACAAAGATTGCCAATCCTTTAGTGTGAATCATGCCAAGCACTTTCCATTTCAGCAGAGATTTTTTTTTTGTTTTTTTCCTTGACAATAACTCCTCTTTTCATGTTCCAAAGTGTTTCCTTAGGACATTTAATCAAACAGGTTATATGCACTTACACCGGGAAGTATTTGGTATGAATTTTTAGAACATTTTTATATTGAAATATTACAATCATTCAAACTAATCAACAGATTATTAAAGAACAATCCTCTCATTCGTTTCAACATTTCAATTCCAGGCATTATAGGGCGTTTTACACAAGTATGATTTTTATAACATCCCCATAATACCAAAAGCTATAACATTCATAATACTTCAAATCATCTCTGCAGCAACCTGACCAAAGATGCCATGTCATAGTAGAGAAACCTCTTGCTTTTGAATCATCAATCTCTTGCCAGGCTTCATCAACATCATCTCCAAATTATATGTTGAATTCCTCGACAGAATACTTCACCAAACTTAATTCCTCAATTTGGTCTTCAAGCTTTAGGACCCGTCCAGTGTCCTTGACCAGAAATTAGTCAAAAGAGACAGCACATTTTGATTTCTTCGGTGTTATATCAGGGTGGCACAACGACCTCCACAAGGGAGCCATGGGCTTGACAGCGGGCAGCGACGGTGGCCTCCACAAAGGAGCCGTGGGCTTGACAATCGGCGACGACGGCCTCCACAAGGGAGCCGTGGGCTTGACAGCAGGAGTCGACAATCTCCACAAGGGAGCCGTGGGTTTGACGACGGACAGCGACGGCCTCCACAAGGGAGCCAAAGATTTGATAATCGGAGGGTGGTGACGGCCTCCACAAGGGAGCCGTGGGTTGGATCATTGGAGAGTGGTAACGACCTTCATAAGGGAGCCGTGGGTTGGATCATTGGAGGGCGGCGACGGTGACAGCGACGACGGCGGCCTCCACAAGGGAGCGGTGGGCTGGATCATTGGAGGGCGGCGATAGTGGCGGCGACGACGGCGACCTCCACAAGGGGGCCTACGACGAGCGACTGGCGGCGACGACGGGAAGAGAGATCAAAGAAAAAGAACATACCTTTTTTTTCTTGCTTTTTTCCTCTATGTTTTTTTTTTTCCAGAAATTCCTCTTCCTTGCTCTCTATTATCTCTAATCACCAGTCCCATCTATTTATATATATTTTTTAGTTAAATCCCCATGAGGCTCGGATGGTTGTAACTCAAGATAAAATCGAATTTGTTTTTTAAACCTGAACTGATCTCAAGATAAGATCAAACTTTATCCCAACATTTATATGAGGTTTTGAGAAAAAAAATCCAAATATTAACTTCATGCAACCGTCACTGATAAGATTAAATTTTAAACTCATATGAATTATTTATTTATTTATTTATTTGCCTCGGGATCAGCATTCTTAAGCTGCCTTAGGATATGCACTTGGAATTTTTTTATTGCATTTATTTATCTAGATCGCCTCGGGATATGTATTCTTTTGCAATCTTGACTTTGAGATCGCCTCGTGATATGCTCTCTCGAGCGATCTTGGAATTTGAGATTTGCCTCGAGATATGTGTTCTCGGACTATCTTGAGATTTGTATTTCTGGAAGTTTGCCTCGAGATATGTATTCTCAGGCCATCTTTGAACTTGAGATCGCCTCGAGATATGTACTCTCAGGCCATCTTGGAATCTAAGATCGCCTAGAGATATGTTCTCAGGGGCAATTTTGGAATTTGCGTCCTAAGTCAATTAAGATAAAGACATATTTTAATTCTAAATATATCAAAATTAAGATATACTTGAATTCTATATTCTTTTATTTAGATTAGGATTTGGGTTCTATTGGGACATGTGGTATATTTTATATATAAACAAAGGCCCCCTTCTTACTTTTCTCACGAAATCTTCTTTTGTGGGATTGAGTGAGAGAAGAAAGAATCCCCAAATCCCCTCTTTCATTATGGCCAACCAACCTCAGAGTGAGCCCTTCTGGGATATCGGTCAAGACCTTAATGAGTTCCCTTCAGGTCTAGCTTTCAATCGCCACAGCCTTGTCTTTAGTCCCGGGTCAGAGCTTGCGACCAGATATGAAGGAGAGGAGCACTCCGATTGGGTAAAGCAGTCCTCAACCTATGTAGCTACTGGCCGCCTAATCTTGAAGTGTTGTCGTGAAGATGGCAGTATTCATGCAGCATATCTAAAGCCTGAAGGAGATATTAAGGATTTGACAATCTTTCAACCCCTTGGACATAAGATTGTTAACCACCACCCGGGATGGAAAGGCAAGAGTCCCGTCCGGAGCGAATCAATCAACTCCTCGCGTTACGCAGATTGGGCTTGATTTATTGTCAAGAATTATTCGAAGGAATTATCTTATATAGAGCTGATTGGAGGAATCATCTCTTCAGTCGGGTATTATGATTTGGATTCCAACTTTTACAAGGCGTTGGTAGAGTTGTGGTGTCCAGACACCAACACTTTTCACTTGCTATACAGGGAAGTCGGGATTTCACTATGGGACATCAAGAGACTTGGAGGGCTTCCCATCAATGGTGACATGTATGACGAAGTGATCCCCAGCAACGCCATACTTTGCCAAAGAGGTACCTCTGAATTCTCTCTCCTTAAAATCTTGTTTGACGTTTTTCAATGGTTAGCAAGGCAGAGGTCATCTTCACGCCACAAAGATGTATCCTTTGAAGATTGGATAGAATTTTTCAGAAAGCCGAGGAGAGCAGAGTTTGACTCCCGACACAACTCCAGATCTGATCGTACTCCGAAACTCTTTCCTGCTACGGATTTGGCTGCCTTTGTGGCCCTCTGGATCTGCTACTTTATTATGCCAAACGGGCGTAATGTAATAAGACCCGGAGTTTTCCTTATGGCGTCCGATGTTGCTCTTGGAAGGAAGATTGCCTTTGCCCCCGCAGTTCTGGCGCGTATATATATAGGACTAAATGCTATAGTCAAACATCAAAAAGGTCCCAGATTCTCCACGACAGTCTTTTTTCACATTTTCTATACGCATGGGCCGGTAGTCATTTCCGTAGAATACATCTCCAGCGGCCAATTAATGAGGACACGTCTACCATCCCAGGTCTTTCGAGGATACCAGAAATGTTGCATTATATGAACGTTTCTCCGACTCCATTCAGCCGTTCTTCAGAAGTAAGGCTATTCATTAGGAAAGAGGAGAGCTTTACATGGCGTCCTTTCCCTTATTTATATCGTAATGATGAAATAGTGCAAGATTCTAGGCTTCTTGCGGGGCCTGAGGTGTTGGACTCCTACACTATGAAGTATGTGAAATGCCTTCGTTGCGGCGTCCTCCCTCTACGTTATGCTGGGAATTTTCATGCAGAACCCTACAATCCTCATAGGTTTGGGTGCCAGTTTGGCTACGACCAATACTTTCCCAAGCATATTAATGTTCCTAGGAAGGCCCCTTCTCTTGGGGTTCTTGCAGGATATTGGCTACATTTTTCTCGCGAAAGGACTTCGAGTTCATTCTATATTCCTGATCATGATAGGAGTGGGAAACTTATACTTCTTTATGCGCAGAAATGGTTCAAAAGCGTCCAAGCTTTATTTAATCAGGATGTTGCAACGTTAACTCCGGAGGACTTTGGTTACAAAGGATCCTTTACAAGAGATACGGATCAAGGTCAATCTTCAAGAAAACCGCTATTCATTTACGAAAGTATTTTTCTTAATAGTAAACGAAATCGTTCTCCTGCGGACCCTCCCGTTCCAGCGAAGCGGCAACAAGTTCAAGGTATGCCTCTTTTTTTTATTATTCTTTTTTTTATTTGTTTTTTTTCTTTTTTCTTTTTTTTTTGAAAATTCAGACTTTTATATTCTGAAAATTCAAAAATCTGAGGTTTTTTTTGTTAATTCAGATTTCTTTTATATTCTGAAAATTCAGAAATTTTATGATCTTCTGAAAATTCAGATTTTTTTTATTATTTCGAAAATTCAGAATTTTTTGAGGATTTTTTTATTCCGAAAATTCAGATATTTTATTTTGAAAAATTCAGACTTTTTATATTCTGAAAATTCAGAATTTTTTGTGGACTTTTCTGAAAATTCAGGTTTTTTTAATTCCGAAAATTCAGAAATTTTGAATATATATATTTTTTAGTCTGAATTTGTAAAAATTCAGAATCTCTATCTTAAAGTCTGAATTTTTATTGTAAAATTCAAAATTTTTATTTAACTCAAAATCTGAATTTTATTTGACTCAAAGTCTAAATTCTTATTCGACTCAAACTCTGAAATTCAGAATTTTTTATTTGACTCAAAATCTGAATTTTATTTGACTCAAAGTATTTTTGTCAACAGACATACGAATTGATGATACTCCATTGGCGGATGTAAGGGCTGCTTCCAATTCTCCAATTGGTAAATTTTCTTTTGTCTTGTTTGTTTTTTATTTTTTTTATTTTATTTTGAAATTTGTAACTTTCAATTTTCAAACAGCCCCAAGGATTAATAATGCACTCCCATTAGACTTAGGAATATCTCATGACTCTTCTACCGGTAAGGAAATACCCCTCACAAATGTTTAAACATATGTAACGGATTTAATAAAAACTTTTGACTCTAGGTCAAATAAACCCACAAGATCGCAATATTGTGGTTGAAGGAGTTGTTGGAACTGAGGAAGCTCCTCTCAATGCACCACATGGTATCATCTTTTTTTTTTTTTGATTTTTTGATTTTTTGATTTTTTGATTTTTTGATTTTTTGATTTTTTGATTTTTTTTTTTGCACTTTGGATTGGACTCCAGCTGCTAAAGATGATGATAGCTTTTCATCTTTGGGGACTTATTCTGTGGACTTCATCAGAGATGCCCCCACCTCCACAGATAGTGATGGCGCTAATGCTAGTGCAGATGTCGAAGTTACATCTTCACTAAAACAAACTGAAGGTTTTTTTTTTATGTTTTATGAAGGGAAACATGAGTATTGACAAAGTTCTTTTTTTTTTATTTTTTGAAACTTAGTTGCCCACAAAGATGACGATTCTCCGCCTTCGAGGCAAGGTTCTTCAAAAGAAATTGTGAAAGATGCTCCCTCTCCTATGAAAGAACCAGATGGTGATGGTATTAATGCCGATGTTAACATTGAATCCCCATCAAGGCAACATAAGAAGGAGAAGGGTCAAGAACTCATTTCAGAACGCCATCAACTTCAGAATGAAGCTTGTGACATTTCAGATGCAATAAATCAACTTCAATCCAGAGCTCATGAAATTTCAAATAGGGTAAAAACTTTGGATGAAGAAATAGAAGCTTTGGATAAAGAGATAGCTTGAATTTGTAATTTATTGAGCATTGAAGGACCTTCTCATTCCACTTTTTTTAATTTATTTTCAGCTTATTTTCCTAGCATTTTTTTTTTGCTTCGGTAGTTGGTTTTGAGACATTTATTATAAACATAGGATTTATGAATATGATTTGATCTTCTTTATTTCTGCCCCTTTTTCATCAGGTTCTTTCTATCAAGAGACTATTATTGCTTTCTTTATATAGCAAATGTGAGAGAAATAAATTCCAAATATAAAGAACCATGGGGAATAAAATCCATTGACTCAATGACATCCATCAAAGTCCCATATTCATTTTTCAATCAACAATATTCACAAGACTATTACTAATGAGTACATTGTCATAATAGTATATAGTCAAGAACTTGAGCATTCAAATGATTGGAACTAGCATCATGCATATACTTGAGCCTTTAATATTATATGATGAGTGGGACATCTACATACTTGAAAACCAAAGCATTAACATTTTTTCTTTTCCTTTTCCTTTCCTTTTCTGTTTTTTTTATTATTTATTTTCCTTTTTGCTTTCTTTTTTTTTTAAATTTTTTCTTTCTATTTTCTCCTCTTTTTTTTTAATTTATTTTTTTTAAAAAAAAGCATAAGGGGTCAGTGTATTTGCCTCAGGAAGCACATTTAATTGTGCATGACCGATCTGCCCCCAACTAGGAGCCGGACGTTCCATCATAGACAAACATATGCCTCTTTATTTCACTGAATGAACTTGATACAATAGTACATAAAATTAATGTTTTGCCTCGAGAAGTACATTTAATTATACATGACTAGTCTACCCCTATAAGGGACCAGACGTTCTATCATATGCAAACATTTTTACATTAAGCATAATATTTTTTCAGAAAACGACCGTTGATGGGTGGCATTGGTCTTTCTCCATTAGCATCAATGAGCTGGTACGCGTCTCCTTCGTAGGCGATCTCCACGACGTACGGACCTTCCCAGTTTGCTTTGAACTTGCCCCCAGCCCGTTTATTGGTGATGATAGGTCTTCTAAGGACAAGCACCATTTCCCCTTTGGTGAAAGTCCTAAACCGAACTAATTTGTTATAGACCTGAGACATCTTGGCCTTGTAAACTTCGAGATTCTGTTGCACTCCTATCCTGAGAGTCCAACTCATCCAAGCGAAGTCGAACATTATCTTCATTTGAAATTTTATTTTGTACCGCCATCCTCAATGAGGGTATTTGGATTTCGAGGGGTAAAACCGCTTCAGTTCCAAATACTAGG
Organism: Dioscorea zingiberensis; assembly: GCA_026586065.1. NCBI lineage: Eukaryota > Viridiplantae > Streptophyta > Magnoliopsida > Dioscoreales > Dioscoreaceae > Dioscorea > Dioscorea zingiberensis. The sequence goes on from CM048821.1 coordinate 53,783,334, forward strand.
GAGTATGGTGTACACTGGGTTGGAGTCCTGTAGGTGGTACGATAAGCCCACAGCATCTCTGGGAGCCTTTCATGCCAGTCCTTTTTATTTTTGGACACAACTTTCTTTAATAGCTTTGAGAGGGTCTTGTTGAAGGCTTCTGCCAACCCATTTGCTCTAGCATTATAGATGGAGGTATATCTCCAATTATTTTGTGGTGCTGCGCAAATCTCCCAACTTTGAAGCTTCTGAAAGCGGGGCCATTATCTGAAATGATTCTCCTTGGGGTCCCAAATTTGTATAAGATGTTCTCCCTGAAGAATTTGATAACATTTTCGGTCTTCACTTCTCTCAGCGGAATAGCTTCTGCCCACCTGGAGAAGTAGTCGGTTGCAGCCAGTATGAATCGGTGTCCCAAAGATGATGGAGGTTCGATGGGACCGATCACATCTATTCCCCATATCTCAAAGGGCCATGAAGAGACCGTGGGGTGTAGAGGATTTGGCATAGATGGCATCTTCTGGCATAATTGATGCAATCTCCAACCATGGTCGGCCAGTAATATCCCAAGCGCTTGATCTTAAGTCGCATCTTGGGCCCGGATTGGTGTGCACCACATATTCCAGAGTGTACATCATGCATAACTTCTTGAACTTCTTCATATGAAAGACATCGCAGGAGTAATTGATCATATGACCTGCGGTACAATATATCATTTATGAGGGTGAATCTCAGGGCTCTTCCTTTTATCTGAAGACCTTCCGATTTGTCCTCTGGGAGTTTACCATATTTCAAATGTTCTATGAACGGTTGCCTCCAATCTTCCTCTGGCATTTCGAGGGTGAAGACTTCCGCTTTGCCCCTAACACTTTCCTCTTCGACATCATCAAGGATCGTACTTATGGGCCTTCTATTTCTTATGGTTATATGGATTTCTTCATAATTTGGATTCGCCAGCTCCTTTGCAACTTTCGCCAAAGAATCAGCTTCTCCATTTTCTAATCTTAAAACCCTCCTCAATTGTACTTGGGGGATTTTCTTCATTAGATCTTTGACCTTCTTGTGATATTTAAGAAGTTCAGGTTTATATATTTTTTAGTCTCCTTTAACTTGCTTGATTATGAGTTGTGAGTCTCCAAATATATGCATGTGTTGGATTCCCATCTTGATTGCTAGTTCCAAAACAGCTATGAGAGCTTCATATTCTGCCTCATTGTTTATGCATGGCTCTGTAAGGGAGAGTGCATATCTGAGAATTCCCCCTTCCGGTGTGACGAACACAAGTCCTATCCCAGCTTTAATTTGGGGAATTGTAGACATGAGTGCCGGCTTTATAGATGACGCTCCATCAAAATATAGTCGCCACCTTGCTTCTTCCACTGTTAATGTCTCTTCATCAGGGAGTGTAAAATCTGAGGATTTTATGGAGTAAATTTTTTCTTGATTTAGTCAACTAAAAGGAAGGTTCCCTGCGTATTTAGTGATTGAATTAAGAAGGGAAAATAAGGTTTAAAAGGATTAAAACCCTAATTAGGGTTAATGGAGGGTCAGAAGGACCTTAATGTAATTTTGAAGAGTAATAAGGACTTTAGGGAAATTTTCCTGTCTCACATATGTGGACTAAAGTGTAATCTAAAAAGAAGCAGGGATCTCTAGTTAATTTGTCAGAGAAAAGTCCATATGGAAGCGAATCAACGGCTGAGATCTAATGATCTCAGATCGTTGTAAATCACGGAGCGTTATAGTGGCCACGGTGAGGCCACGTGTCAGTCCGGAATTAGATCCATCTGATCGTGTTTGGATCCGAGGCATTTGGTGATAGTGGCAGTAAAATAGTCTCACGGTGCGGGTTGATGAGGGTCGCTCATCTTGTAATTTTCACAAGATCGAGACGGGAAGGCAAGATCTGGCCGTTGATCACGATTAGATCGTGACCGTCTGACCAAGTAGTGAGCATGATACGAGGTATATGGACGTGTTTCTGGCCGTTGGATGGATCAGGGTGATCCTCATCGTCCATCTGGAAAACCCGATCACTATGCAGGCCGCCTTCTTCCTCAACTGGCCGCGAATGCCACCGTGCGTCTCGCCTCCTTCCCCGGCCGTTACACGCGTGAAGGCCGGGCGTCGCCAACAGCCTTGCCCCTTGTAAGGCGATTCCTCTTCACTCCCTCAGCCTATAAAGGTGGTAGCCACGACTTGAGAGGGGGCATCGAACGCAAGGGTCAGTGAGCGATAGTGGGAGTGGAGCTCCGACAAGTTCTGCTGGAGAGAGTAAAGGGGTATTTGCCAGCGTTTGAAGCACCCATGTCCATTGCTGGCGTTTTCCGTCAGAGGGGAGGTCGAGAGAGGAAGGAGAAGGTGGTGGTAGTTGGTCACCAGTGCACCCTCTTGCGCCGGAGAAGACAGAGCGCTTGCAACTGCTGAGGGAGCTCTCAAGTGGCGGTGTTTGTCAGCGGAGACCTTCTGGTAAGTATTTTCCTCCTCGATGTAGCTTTTTGGACTTAGTTATATGCATGCCGGCGTTTCACTTAAGCTCGACGGAGGGGGAGAAGGTCTTAGCCGGGACTGAGAAACTTTGGAGTAGGTGTAGGCGTCGGTCGCCACCCCCGGAGGGAGTTCTGACTGACATGATCGCAGAGGCATGGCAAGCCAGTCCCGGTGGGCTGTGTGCTTACCGATGGCGGCTCCGGTGAGCTCGGCCGAGAAGAAGAAGAAGAGGGATTAGGGGGATGATTATTTGAGTAATTAGTTTAATTTAACTTAATTAATTAAATTGGATATATAATTAAGTTAAGTTGATTCAAATTGGCTAAACCCAATCAAATTTTAAAGGGGGTTTGATTCACTTAGTTTAGTTGATTAGATTGAACCATTATGTGATGATGGTTAGGTTCAACCAATTAGGGTGAATCAATGTTTAAATTGGGTTAAATCTAAATTAATTCTATTGATGTTGGCAAACCATTAGTAATTGAGTGGGGTTCGGACCTAATGAGTTGATTGGGTCAGTTGATTGTGAGCTTGATTGATTTAATTAAGTTGGTTAGGTCAAACTGATTAGTTGACTAGGTTTAATTAAATTGGGCTCACTCAACCTGTTAAACCTAATCAAGTAGACTAGCACAATGTGGTTGGGCTAGCCAAGTGACTAAGTCTAATTGATTTAAAAGGTTAATTAGTTAATCGATTAAGTTGATAAGTTGGTTAATTTAGTCTAATCAATCAAGATTTGGGTTCAGGGTTGGGTTCAACCAACTAGTAACAAAGTGTGTCCAAGGGATTTGATTGGACCAAGTTTAATTATGTTGAATTTGATTGCTTGGCCTATATGGTTAAGTTTAATAATTCAAGCTAGTTAATTAAGGTGGATCAAATTGGTCAAACCCAAATGATTTATTTTCTATCCATGGTGGTTTTGAGAAGAGTAATGGAATATGAAAAATGCCATGGGGGTTATAAAGTTGAAAGGTTGGAATCAATTGGATGTTGTCTTGAGGTTTATGAGGGAGGTTTAGAATGGGAAGGGTGCCATGGGGGTTATAAAGTTGAAAGGTTGGAATCAATTGGATGTTGCCTTGAGGTTTATGAGGGAGGTTTAGAATGGGAAGGGTGCCATGGGGGTTATAAAGTTGAAAGGTTGGAATCAATTGGATGTTAGAATGGGAAGGGTTGTAGAAGTTACACTTGTAAGGCCTATATAAGGTATGTAATCTTGAAGCTTGGCATAGAACAATAACAAGTTTGAGAAAGTTTATGGGCCATTGGGAATCAAGAAAAGAGGTGAGAGGAAGGAAGAAAAGAGAAAAACTTTAGAGACTTGGATTTTTTTGTTCAAAGGTATGTTGAGCATGCTCTATGTCCATTAGCATTCCGACCCTTTTCACCATTGGACCGTGCTGATTTTTGGTGATACTGTTCTTAGCTCTTCATTCTTCATTTTGAACGGTGAAGATTGTTTTTGGTAGCCGGGAGAGTAGGGTTCTAGGGTGTGAAACAGAACCTATCACTGCTGGTTTCCTGCACCGACTAGTTTTATCATCTGCTTCAATCGGATGATCATTCCAAGACTGATCGAGCTGATTTTTGGTGAGCGTGGTGAAGACTTGTCCTGATCCAATCTAAACCGTGGAGATCTGGTTTGGATGGTCAGTTTGTCTTCAGTATCTGTCGACATCTATACTCGGTGAGTTTCTCTAAATTCCTGCATCTCAGCTGTGTGTGGTGATAAATATGAGGATTCATATATGCATGCATGCATGGGTTATAAGGATAGATGGGGGACTGAATGAGTAAAGAATTGGTCCAAGGGTTGGAGTTTGACCTCCATGGGTGGTTTCATGAATTGAATTTATATACATGATCATGAGAAGTATAAAACCAATCTATCCCTATCTTTGAAGGTTCATGAAAACATGGACATGAGTGACTTGAGGTTGCGGGTTTATGGGAATGATTTAAGGATTAGCATAGGTGTTGTTTGATAAGAGGGATAGAGAACTTGGTTACTGTTAAAGGTTATACATGTAGAGGACAATAAATGGGTTAAGTTAATTCACTTCAAGCCCGAGTTGGTTTAATAGCAAAGTAGTGAGATTAAAGAAGGTTGGGGTTTAGTCATGTTAGGTTTGATCAAACCCAATGAGTTGGGTCCATTGTTAAATCAAAATGACTTAATCAAGACTATTTAAGTTTAATGGACCAAGATTGGTCAAGATGGAGACAAAGAAGGGCCTGCAGTCTGGTTGCCCACTTCGAGGGATAGTTGAGTAGTCTGTGATTCCCCGATAGAGACATATAGTATACCGTTGGAAAGATGAGGAAAAGATCTTTCCAGCGAGCTTTGGTTCAACTCAAACGGGTTTCGGAATCAGAAGTTATAAGCAGCTCTTTGAGGTTTGCGTAGAATGATCTGAAATTTTTACAATAACATTAACATGAACAATAAACAAGTTATTTAGGTGATAATACTAAGTCAGGGTTATTGTTATCAGATTTTGACATGGAGCCTCGTTAGGAGGAACACGGATCAGTCGGTTGGTTTATTAGTTGAGGTAAGTTACTTCTGCCTAGTACCCACTCTACGGAGTGTTTATTGGACTTGTTGTTGCCATGTTTATTTTGTAAGATACTCTTGCCTAGATTCCACCCATTTTTTGGGTTTCTTGTTTTGCTGAATGCTGGTTGTTGGCATGTCTTTCTTTGTGATACCTGCTGTTTTTTGGATACATGCACATACATGATAGTTATTGCTCTCTTTCCTCATATGTGTGTGATTGATGTGCTTGTGGTAGTATTGTTACTACCTGTTTGTTTGAAATGCTCATTGGACATGCCCTCCCGGGGGCCGACACTTAACTGTAGGCACTCGTGGTGCTTGTGTCCAGCTAGGTAGGTATGCGTCAGTGGAGTGAGCAGGCTCGCTGAGCATAACCTCCTGTTGTCTGTCATGAGACCAATGAGATACGCGGTACTTGTGTGCTGGCCGGGTTGGTGTGCGCCAACTGAGTTTGTTCTTCCGCCCGGTTCAGTGGAGCGTGGGGGCTCCGGTTTGGGGAACATTCAGGGACGGGACGGGACACCCTGAAGTTCCGGCATTCCATGCTAGAGGGACGATACTCTGGTTGTCCTGCCTGTCAACGGGATTGATACGCTGGCCATGTCGACATGTGAGAGAAGTGGCGCTACCGAGGAGTGACAGGTTAGTCGCTGGCAGAGCATCGTGTGTTCTTCGGGATGTTCATTTGAGTTTCTTTGAGTTCCTTCTTGAGCCCGAGGACTGCCATGGGATACGAGTCGTACCGTTGCTGATGGTTGTGGTTGACTCCTAGGGTTTTGATTATACGGGGCGTAGCCCTGATTGTTTGGCTTCTACTGATGGATGTTTTTGATATGTCTATTTTGACCAATCCATTATTGTCGGCTTTGGCTTCGTTGTGTTCTCTGTAGGGTACTTACTGAGCTTTCCTTTCGAAAGCTTATGCACTTGCTTCCCTTCTTTTTCAGGTCCAGATGAGTAGGTGACTCGGACTAGGGCGTTATGAGAGGGGATGGGCTGGCTTTGCTGAGGTGCGAGGACCTCAGGTTTTTGTTGAGTGAGAGATTGTATTACTGTAGGACCCTTATAGGGCCTTGACCATATGTAGGGCATGCAAACCCTAATTGATTTTATTTTCGTTGTGACTCTGATATTATTCGATTATTAAATTTGAGTTATTTGTTATCTGCTATGATTTCCTTAGGCCTTGTATCCGAGTGAGGTGCGCCTCTACTTGGGTACGGCCGGTCTGTGCGCGTGCCCGAGGTCCTGGGATTCGGGTCGGGGCGTGACAGGGAGATCATAATTAAGTGGTGAGTCATCAGGGAGAGGATGTGCCGCCAGGAAGTCTGCTAACGCCTACCCTTTAATAGCCTTCTGTGGAGTGTATGTAATATCAAATTCCATCAGAATCAGCTCCTATTTTGCAAGTCTTCTCGTAAGCAATGGCCTCGTCATAAGATATTTGAGAGGATTAATCTTTGATATGAGTATGACTTTATGTGCTAGCAAGTAGTGTCTCAACTTCTTGACTGCAAACACTAAGGCTAGACAGTGTTTTTCAATTGGGGTATATTTACTCTCAGCTCCTATCAACATCCTGCTGAGGTAATAAAGTGCATTTTCTTTACCTTCTTCATTGTTTTGGGCCAGCATAGCTCCTAATGACCCTTCCAATGCAGCAGTATATAGAATCAACGGCTTTTCGGGGATTGGGGCCGCCAACACTGGTGGACTCAGCAAATAGTATTTGATATCTTCAAAAGCTTTCTGACATTCATCATCCTATTTGAAAGGCATATTTTTCTTGACCAACTTGGAGAAGGGCCTGCATCTTCCAGAGAGGTTAGAGATGAATCTTCTGATACACGCCAAACGCCCTTGAAAAGACCGCAGTTGCTTCAGCGTCTGAGGAGGTGGCATTTCCAAGATTGCTTTATCTTGGATGGATTTATCTCTATTCCCTGGTGTCTTACTATGAAGCCTAAAAACTTTCCAGATAGGACTCCAAAAGCACATTTCATGGTGTTCATTTTCTACTTGTATTCTCTGAGGCGTGTGAAAACTGTCCTCAGATCATCAAGATGCTTATCTTTGGAATTTGTCTTGACCACAAGATCGTCCACATAGCATTCGACGACTTTGTGAATTAGGTCATCAAATATTCTGGTCATGGCTCTTTGATATGTTGCCCCTGCATTCTTCAGACCAAATGGCATTACTCTGTAACAGTATATGCCCATGGGTGTCCGGAAGGCTGTATGCTTTTCATCATCTGGATGCATTTTAATTTGATTATATCCAGAGTATCCGTCCATAAAAGAGAACATCTCGTACCCTGAGGTGTTATCGATCATGATCTCCATAACGGGTAAGGGAAAGTCATCTTTGAGACATGCTTTGTTCAGGTCTCTGAAGTCTACTCATATCCGTATCTGCCCATTCTTTTTCTTCACAGGCACTATGCTGGCTACCCAATCAGGATATTTCTCCTCTCTGATGAAATTTGCTTCAATCAGCTTCTTTGTTTCTTCTATCATCCTTTCTTCAAGGTCAAATTTCATCTTTCTTGGTGCTTGCTTGACTGGTGCAACGTTGGGGTCGATAGCTAACCTGTGAATGGCTACCTCATTGTCCAACCCTGGCATTTCATTATAATTCCAGGCGAAGCAGTCTATATGCTCCTTCAAAAGGGCCTTAAATGATGCTTTTTCTTCTTCTGATAGCTGTGTGCTTAGGAAGGTTGGCCGTGGGTCTTCATCGCTTCCCAAGTTGACTTCGACTAACTCATCAATTGTCGCTTGCCTCCCGTCTTCTAGTTCGAGTAGCGCACTTTTCATTTTAATTTCTTCTTCTTCCTCCTGGGACGTTGTCATGTAACATGAGTGCCTGGAAGGTTTAGAGTAGCCTATCCCTTTCTTATCCACATGTGCAGGGTTCCATAGCCGACGAAAGCTCTGATATGACTTACTCGACCATTTGATCTTGCCCCCATACCTCTCAACTATTGTCTTGAGCTTGTCGGGATAATGGTTGGGGAAGTTTATGAGTTGAACTTCATCATCTTCAAATTCTTCAATATTTATGATATCATCCTTTGAAATTTCATTGCTTTTGGCTTCATAGAAGAGAATACCTCTCCCCTTCTTATGTCGAGCTGGGACGTAGAATGTCTTCAACTGCTCAACGGTGTTAACATTCAGATCATCCAAGGATTTGTAGAGCCCATCAGGAATCCTTGTGATGTGGAATGTGCTTTCTTGGGCAGACCCTTTAGCTTGTTCTCTGCTTTGGTATGTGTCTTCATCACTTTCATCTTCCGAGGACTCAGTGTCACTACCGAAGTGAGGCAATGTTGAAGCTTTCCCTTTGGAGACAGGAATAGACTTGGCTATCTTCACTAGAGACTCTACCTTTGGGCCTGGGAATTTGCCCCCTTTTGATGGCTTAAGGTAATATCTCGCATCTTCATAATGGACTTCATGGATGCCGAAGGGTTGAATCTCTCCATCAATCCTGAATTCTTCCCCATCCACCATGTACTTCACGCACTGATGAAGTGTTGAAGGGACCATTTGATTTTCATGGATCCAAGGCCTCTTCAATAGGGCTTTGTATGAGGCATCTGCGTCGATCACATGGAATTTCACATCAGATGTCTTCTTTCCAAATTTAATTGGGAGAGTGATGGACCCCAATGCCTTTTGGCTATGCTGATTGAAGCCCTGAATGATGATTTTCTCCTGAGATAAGTGGCATATTTCGAGAGCCAATGCCCGAAGAGTGTTGAGGGTCATTAGGTTCACCGAGGACCCTGGGTCAATCAAAACTCGGTTGATTCTTATTCTATCACAATAACCCGTCACATATAACGGTCTGTTGTGTTCTGTTGTTCCAAGCAACAAATCCTCATCCGTAAAGGATACTGAGGGTGCATGAAATGCGTAAAGGGCCTCTTTCATTTTAACTTCAGCAAAGTAAGCCTGATACTCCTCAGGATTTTGCAAGGCATGTATTAGAGACTCCCTAACTTCAGCTGACATCATCAGTGCATCGTACGTACTGAGAAGTGCTGGGACTTTCTTCAAGTGTGCCAAAATATTATAGTTCGACTTCTTTAAAGGCTTCTTTGGTGAAAGGTTTCCCCCTTCAATCACCTTTCCTTTATTTCTGTCATGGGGGTTGGATGCCTGTCTTGACCGAAGTACCTTCCCAGCTCTGAGCTGCATTTGATGCACATGATAGGGTATTTCATCACCTTCATTATCTTCTTCATCTGGGAAATTTAATTCCTCCTCAGAATCTTCTTGGCAAGTTATGGCATGACAAACACCTTTCTCTTCAAAGTAGTTGTCTGTCAGCATTAAATTTCCCATAGAAACTTGTCTTTGTACCCACTTCTGAAAATTTTGGCATTCTTCTATGGTATGCTTCACAAGTCGGTGATATGGGCAATAATTTGGGTGGCTGTCGAGATGCATCAAACACGGCCTTTTGGGGTTAGGCAATTCCAGTCCCATTTCCATGGCTTGATTAAAAATCTCCTTCCTCTTGCCTTTCTTAATCTTGATGCTTTGGAGAACAGACTACCCCTTATCATTGGCTGCTTTTGTTGGAGGCGAAGAATCCACGACCTCTGAAATAAAATTCTGCCCTGATACTTCCGGAGGGTATGTTCCAGACTCATCCCACTCAGCATCTTCAATATGTAATTGCAGTAGCCTGTTAGCTGACTCCTTTGTCACCCTTTGAATGAATGCGGGAATTTCTTCAGCAGGCATAGCTTTCCTCAAGACCTTATATTTTGGGGCCTTGGGGGTGTAGTATGGTTTCTTTGGCTCTTCTGGTTGGTGTGGCTCCAAGAGTCTGGCGTTCGCCTTCTTCACTCTTTCCCTGAAAGCTATCTTCTTCTTCTGCTTCTTGCTGATATAGGGTCGACCGTGACGGTCATACGACTCTTCTGGCTCAGAGAAGCTGTCATTGTCATCATCGTCATCTGGGTTATACAAAGGGTATTCTCCTCCAGAAATAACCCTGCAAGTTTCCACTTGCATATCTTCATCATCTTCCTCGGCCAATTCCCCAAGTAATTCTTCGACCTCTTCGGGGAAATAATCTCTGAGAGTGATCAAGACCCTTTCCTTCTGCTCATATTCATCGAGGGACTCAATATACTCTTCTATAATAGACTTCCTGCGTTTTGATTGTTCGCGCTTCTTGTTTTTCTTCTTATTCTTCTTCTTTGTGTGTTTTATTGGGAGCCCTTTAGGGGGTTCTTGGGAACATCTCCATGTAATCCCTGGGAGCTCAGCCAACTTTTGCAGCATCTTCTTTGACTTCTTGGATATGAATACTTCCCACAATCCTTCTGGAACAGCAGGAGGTTTATCGCCTTTTGTTGATGGGAGTATTACTTTATTACCCACTACTATGACTTCCCCTTGGGATGATCCCTCCTGGTCTTGGGTGGTCACATAGCGGATATGCTCGGCTGGTTGCTCCAACAAAACATTCTTCGAGAGTATAATCTTACCCTCTCGATATTGTCGTTCAACCCAATCCTTGAAAACATAACAGTCTTCAATTGTATGTCCCAACACTCTATGGTATGTGCAGTAACTGGGATGATCCTTCTTGTTCTGCTCTTCTGGCCTTTTGCATTCAGGAAGTTGCAGACCTTCTTTCACAGCATCTTTAAAGATCTTCAATACCTTATCTCTCCTGAAAGAATACTTCTTATTCATCCTTTCTTTCAAAGAAGGAAGAGGCTTGGATTCATTACCAGCAGCACCTAAGGTGGGTGGCTTGACCTGTTCCGGCTTGTGAGACTCTGCAACACCTTTTCCTTTATTAATGTTGAAGGTTGTAGCAGTATACTTGACACCTTCTGTTCTTTTGGGTGTTTCTCTGTCATTTCTTGGAGCTTGAAAATTGGAGAATATCTTCGGGCTTGTCCGTTCTAATGTCTTAGCTTGTGAAATCAACTCCTGGAATGTAGTAATATCGGATGTACTCAGAAAGGGTGCCATCCAACTATCGATATTCCCCAGCAATAAACCAACCGCCTGTGGCTGATCAAGGGGTTGCTCACATTTGATGCTCAGGTTTCTCCATCTCATAATATAAACTACTACCTTTTCATCTTTATTTTGACGAGTGGCGGCGAGATTGGCAATTATGATTTTGTCACTTACGTCGCCAAACTATACCCGAAATGCATCTTTCAGCTGCTACCAGGTTTGAATTGACTCAGGTTGCAAGCTGGTATACTACTCAAATGCCACTCCTGTAAGAATTGCAGAAAACTGTCTGAGGAGAAGTAAGGGCTTAGCACTTGTATCTCCACAGGCCGTCACAAAATGAGCCAAGTGCTGATCAGGGTTGCCAATCCCACTAAACTACTTGAACTTAGGTACATTATACCCTTTGGGATAGGGTACCAAGTCATGATAACTGGGATAAGGTTTATCTCCATCAACCTTTATCTCCTTCCCTTTAGCTTGCTTTAATTCAGCTGCCACCATCTGTTGTATCTCCTCCCTGGTCATTGCAGTTGACTGCTCTGGAATATGAGCATATGAGGTCCCCCCTTGCTCTCCTGACCTAGGGATTTCTCTCACAGGTGCATATGAAGTTCCCTCTTGCTCTCTTGGCCTGGGAATTTCTCTCGGTTGTGGAGAGGTTCCTCTTTGCTCTACTAGCCTAGGGATTTCTCTTGGTTGTGGGTTTGGACTTTTAGGCCTTTGTGCTTTTTGACTTTCCATCAAGGCAACCATTTGTCTCTGCGTCTTCACCATTGACTCCATCAACATTGTCATGTTTTCATTGAGCCATTGATATTCAGCTTCTCGGTTTTCCATGTGCCGGAGTCTCCTTGTAATATCATCCCTATTATAAACAAAGGCAGGTTCATCCTCCGCTTCTTCATTTGGCATGTCTGCTTCCTTGTAATTTGTTGACATGCGAAATACTGGGAGACTCCCTGTTCTGTGACCCTCATGTGGCATCTGGCTTGAGCCTTCATCTCCGACTCCACTGTGAGAGTCTGTGGCCCTTCTACGAGACCTTGTGATCACCCTTGGTTGTTCTGGTTCGGGTATTGGATCTCCTCGAGCTTTAGTAACCATCCGGACAGTGTGTATTTCCATGTCCATATCGGATACCTCTTCATCCTTCATCTCTCTCCTCTACTGAAACTTCGAGCGAGAGGTTGTAGCTTGAGTTTTTGCAGAAGCTATGCGATCAAAGACAGTCTTCCGTGCTTTTGATATTAGTTGCTTCTTCTTTTGGTAGAATTCTCTTGGAGTTATCTTTTCTGATCCAGCTTCTTTGATGCCGCGTAGGTCTTATAGAGATTCTGGCCAAAAGAGTCCCTATGATGGGACCTTGGGGGTCTGCCACTTTTGTTCTCACTTGGTTGAGGACGCAACTCTGCAGTAGTTGAATTTTTCTTCACCAGTTTGAGTGGTTCAAATGAGTTATTGAAGGAACCCATTTGATTACTTTCGTGTCCTTGGAATGACACAAAATCAAGCTTCTTTTTTGGAATTTTTACTTTCCTTGGTGTGAGTCTTGAAAATACAATCTTCTTTTTAGGTGTATCCTCATCAGATCCAAATATCCCACTTTCTCTCCCTTTCGCAGTAACAGTGAAAGTAGGCTCGTCATCTTCGTCGTTCAGAGACACTATCTTTTTAGGGTAGGACAACCTCTTGAACGCAGATACCCTTGTGGGTTCCTTACCAGCAACGTCTTCACCAGTCACCGGAACAATCACATTCGGGCGGCGACCCCTGGATGGAAGACGTGGGCCATCAAGTTCTCCTCAGTTGGTGGAGACCTCTTCACGAACTGCACTAATTCAGAAATTGTGCCAAACCTTAATTCAGCTCCAGCAGCTCCGGTGTTGAAGGTGCAGCTGGGCAGTTGGACTTCGGCTCCTTCCCCAATGAAGATCGTGAGCTTCGGGCTTCCAGGTGTGGTTGAGTTCTTGGATGCCATTTAGCCTGCAAAAAGAAAAATAAGAACGTTAGTTTTCTTTCACATGATATAGGAACAATGCCTCTACTTGTATTTTGTGTAAAACCCAAGGGCATTTTTAGTCTTTTTGAATAAATTGGTGGAATTTTCTGATTTTAACTATTTCCTATAAATTGGGAAAATTCTCTAATTTGGTTTAAATTGGAGTAAAGGATGGATAATGGAATTAAATTTGTTATGGGGATTAAATGAATTAATGAATTAATTAGTGATAATTAAAGGCTTTGAAGATTGTTTCATAATATAAGAAGAATTAGAGGACCCAACAGGAAACTGTTTTTCCTCTCACAGATTTTGTATAGGTAGGGACCTAAGGGTGATTTTAAAAGTTGGAGGGGTTTCTTTGCATAAATGGAGAATTCCTCAGATTCATGCATGTTGATAACATTTATATTATATTATATAATATAATAATAAGTATTATACTATATTATATTATATATAATATAATACTATATATAAAAGGCAAATAATTTAAATGATAATAGTTAATTTATAAATATGTATATAAATTGGCGGACATGCTCGTGAATGATATCTTGAAGATAGATATTTAAATATAACTAAGTTAGAGAGTTAGAGAGGCTGTTAAATTTTGAATCAAACAGATAAGGTATGAAATTGATTTTAATCCCGTTACGATCGTGTGGAGATCTTCTTTATGAATCTATAAATAGGAAGTAAACTAAAAAAAAAAAAAAACCTAGCGAAATACCTCGGGCGGCGGTGGTAGCGGACTATTTCCATGAGTAATAGAGAGAGACGGTGAGGGGGTGGCTGTGACGTTGGTTTGATCGCCAGAGCTGGTTCGAGGGTACCGAAGGGGGCTGTCGTTCGCCGGTAAGTCCCTAAACCTCTGGTGTTTATACCCAGTTTTGCATGCATGGTTTCATGATGTAGAATGGGATGAAGTTAGGTTTGTATGGGCTGGGGGTTTGTGGTTCATGCATGCCTAGTTATACTTGATTTTTGGAAAAGAGTAGCTCATATTAAAATATCCTTGGATGATACTTTGGTTTTAGAGAGTGACAGAAAGAGGTTCTGATCTATGACGAGGTTTGGGAGCACCGTTGCTAGTTTGTGGAATCAATCTAGTATTGTATGAATACAAATATTTGGACATGGGCTACTATAGTTATTTAAATGATCTGTACTACTTGGTGATGAGAATGCTTGATAGTATAGTGGGGGTTATTGTGATAGAGAGTATGGACATGTCCCATTGGTTATAATGAGAATAATATATTTACAAGTACATGCAAGGCAGTAAGCATGGTTTAAGTTCACGGTGCATGAAACTATTTGATATTATAGTGCCTGTCCAGAGTTGAAGGTTGAGGAACCCAGCATGCATGAATAAGTTTAAGACTCTAGTTGGCAAAGTCTTCAAAGACCAGATCGGGAGAAATGTGGAAGCATATGTTGATGACATCCTGGTGAAGAGTGATAAGGCCGAACGACATATCTCCGATCTGCAAGAAACTTTTGCTGCACTTCGGGCACACGGGATGAGCCTCAATCCCAATAAATGCAAGTTCAGAGTCCGATCTGGAAAATTTCTAGGATTCATGCTCACACATCTGGGAATTGAAGCAAACCCGGAGAAGATACGAGCAGTCCTAGAAATGAGATCCCCAAGAACAATCAAGGAAATAAAGAGACTTAATGATCAACTTGCAGCCTTGGGGAGGTTTATTTCGAAGTCAGAGAAGAATCTTCCCTTCTTCCGAGCATTGAGAAAAGCTCCCAAGGTTGAATGGAATGAAGAATGCGAGAAAGCATTCATGCAGTTGAAAGAATATTTGCAATCACCAGCTTTGTTGGCAAAGCCTCAACCAGGGGAAGAGCTTTATGTTTACTTATCTGCAACCGATGCTATCGTCAGCTCAGTATTAGTAAAGATTGAGGATAATTTGCAAAAGCCAGTGTATTACACAAGCAAGGTTCTCACCGATACTGAATCAAGATATCTTTCCCTTGAAAAATTGGCCTACGCTTTAGTGGTTTCCGCTCGTCGACTCCGCCCTTATTTTCAGTCACATCAGATAAGGGTGTTGACCAATCAGCCATTAAAGCAGATCTTACATCGGCCAGACACATCGGGACGCCTCGCCCGATGGGTGCTTGAACTTGCAGAATATGATATCAGCTATGAGTCGTGTACTTCTATGAAAGCACAAGTACTTGCAGACTTCATTGCTGAGCTTACAACCACCACTGATGATGATCCATCAAACATCAAACTATCTGAAACAAGGAACGACTCTTCATCCCAATGGGTTCTACACACAGATGGATCCTCTACAGGAGACAATTCGGGAAGAGGACTGATCCTGCAGTCACCATCCGGATGGAACACTTCTACTGTTCTGAAGTTTGGATTCAAAGCAACCAATAATGATTCTAAGTATGAAGCTATGATAGCTGGGTTGTAGTTAGCTCGCGGTCTTGGAGTACGGAATCTGCAAGCTAACACTAATTCTCAGTTGGTTGTGGGTCATCTGAATGAAGAATTTGAGACGAGGGAAGACCATATAGTCAAATATAAGTCTTTGCTGCAGAAGCTCACCACAAGCTTCGAAGAATGCCACATTTCCAAAATCCCCATGGTGGAAAATCAGAATGCAGATCTCCTATCTAAGTTGGCCTCAGCAAATGCCAATATTGAGCAACCAGTCAATGTTCAATACTTGGCGACCAGGACAATTGATTATCGACCACTTGAAGAACTCATGGATATCGATTAGGAGCCATGTTGGATCGATCCAATCCTGAGTTATTTGAAAGATGGAACTCTTCCAGAAGAGCCCAAAGAAGCTCGAAGGATCACCATCATAGCTTCAAGATATAGTGTGGTGGATGGACAGCTCTATAAAGGTCCTTCACCCTCCCTCTGTTAAAATGTCTCCGACCATCAGAATCAGAATATGTCCTTCGAGAAATCTACGAAGGAATTGTTGGGGATTATTTGGTAGGAAGAGTATTGAGTCACAAAGTTTTGAGATAAGGATATTATTGGCCAACATTGAATAAAGATGCCATTGAATTTGTCAAGAAGTGTGATGCTTGTCAACGCCACTCCAATATTCAGCGGGGTCCCCCGATACCGCTCACCGTAGTTGTGAGTACAAGGCCTTTTGCTTTATGGGGGGTGGATATACTTGGGTCATTCCCTGTAGCCGTCCGACATATGAAATTCTTGATTGTGGCGATCAACTATTTTACTAAGTGTGTAGAGGCAGAACCACTAGCGTCGATCACAGGGAAGGCCTGTCAGAGTTTCTTATGGAAATCCATTATTTGTCGTTTCGGATTACTCGTGGCTTTTATCAAGGACAATGGTCGCTAGTTCGACAACCCAGCCTTCAAGAAGTTCTATACAGATCTTGGTGTAGAATCAAGGCTAACTTCTGTTACTCACCCACAAGCGAATGGACAAGCGAAAGTGACCAACAGAACTCTCATTCACAGTCTGAAGACAAGGGTCCTCAGGAATGGGTCGAACTGGGTGGAGGAAGTTCCAAGTACTCTATGGTCATATCGGACAACTGCTCGAACCCCAACCGGTGAGACTCCATTCACATTGGCATTCGGAGTTGAAGCTGTGCTCCCAGCGGAAATCAATTTACCCACACCAAGAACACAGTCCTTTGATCCAGTAAGCAATGAAGAACAACTCCGGGCAGAGCTTGATCTCCTTGAAGGAAAGAGGGACTGTGTTAATGTTCGAGCAGCAGCATACCGGCAGAAAGTCAAGAGATACTATAATGCTAAGGTGAAGGAAGTGACCTTCCAAGTTGGAGATCTTGTGCTGAGAGAGAACATCTTTCAAGGCAACAAGAGTCGAACAGGGAAGCTGAATACCAATTGGGAAGGCCCATATATTGTGCAAGAAATTGTAAGGCCCGGTACATACTGGCTCTCAAAAATGGATGGGCACAGACTCAAACTTCCATACCATTCAGAACATCTACGGAGGTACTATCAATAAAATCAGTTACTTCCTATACATTTATACTTTCTCCATTTCTACTTTATTTCTAGAAAATTCATTTAATGACAAAGACAAAGGGAATCGACACCAAGAGCCATACCGACGCCAACTGATCATATAGATCCCAACGGATCATATCGATCTCAACGGACCATACCGGTCCCAACAAACCATACCGGTCTCAACTGATCATATCAATCCCAACGGATCATATCGATCTCAACGGACCATACCGGTCTCAATTGATCATATCGATCCCAACAGATCATATCAACCTCAACGGACCATACAGGTCCCAACAGGCCATACCGGCCTCAACGGGCCATATTGACCCCAACAGGCCATACTGGCTTCAACAGACCATACTGGTCCCAAGAAATCAACGAGACATACCGGTACCATGAAGAAGATGATCATACCAATCCTTCATCTCAAGAGTCATCACACAAACTTATCATATAGACGAATCACATCAACTTCATGCAAACAAGACAAGGTACTACATTTCAGCAGCAATATAACAACTTACCACTTTAAAGGAAAAGAAGGGAAAAGATTCATTCAACACAAGAATGCTGAAGTACCTCAAACATGAAACGACCAGAAAGAAACATATTGACAGAGAAAGAAATTTATTGATCAAAAATACGAAAGTACAATGGAAATGTGAGAATTAAGAAGAGTCACAAGAGTCATAGAAGTCAAAATCAGAAAAACCATTTGGAACTTGTGCAGGAGAAGTCGTAAGCGCCGACGCCTTCTGGTAACCATTCTATCCAAGAATGTGGACTTCAAAACATACGTCCTCACGAAGGACGAAAACAAGGAGATCTCCCTCTTCTAATCGATGATCTCTCGCGAAGTCCTCCCAGCCGTCGGTGAAACGAAATTCTCCAAGTTCCGTTGACATTGACAACTTCACTGACCAAAAATTTCCACTTGGCCCACGCAGTCTAACAGGTCCTTCCTCAAAGATCATTCCCATATGACTCTGAAAAGCTCTCGGAATCCATAAGCTGCGGAGTTGTCCCCAACGCAGAAGTACTTGTAAAAGGAAGGACAGCTATTATCACCCATGACGAAAGAAAGGATGCCCTAAAGGGATCATCACCGCCTCTATTTATACTGATTTATACAAAAAAATCAGAAGCAGTTAATACACATCCAGAATACCGAGGGACGCCACACGCTTCGTTTCAAACCAATAGAAACGCCTTTTGACTCCTCGTAGAAAATGTTTCATTAAAACTGCCTCGGAAATGCATCAGAATTTAAGACTCAGTAAAGAGAAATAACTGCTCTTGTTTCCAAGGATCATGTAAGTTGAACCGAGGCGAGAACGAAGAACCCGTCCCTTCACAAAGCTTTTCTACCTACTCACATGAGAGAATCCAAAAACATATCCGATCCGATGTCGACATCGAAACGACAAATATCATCCGGTTTGATATAAAGTCCTTGGAATGGATAGATATCAAGAACATCACCCGATCCGATATAAACTCTCAGAAATGGATCGGCGTTAGACGAGTCATTCTTTAGCAAACATCGAAGGCAAATCGAATAGCAATTTCATTCATTCTCGAAAAGGAAAAAGAGACAGGAAAACAGTCATAATGTTCTTATAAAAGACACAGTCAGAACAAGCTTTACAATTCTAATCAAGCCTTAACAGCAAAACGAAGAACCACAAAAATGACTACAAGTTTTTCCTTCAAACAAAGTTCCAATTTCTTAATTTAGCTGCACTCTTCAAACGGGCCTCTGCGCGTCCCTTTGCTTCAAGAGCTTCTTCAGATTTCTTCACCCGATCGCTCAAGATCTTCTCCTGAACCGCCTTCAGCTCTTCAATTTCACTTCGGAGCCATCTTGCTTCGGGTCGATCTAGCAAAAAGAAAGAAAAAGAGTAAAATGATTAAATGTAAGCAAAGAAGGACGAAAAGAATCCAGCTAACCTGCCCCCCTACGCACAACAGTGGATATTTTCCCTTGATCGATTCCCGAAGCTTCCTCTCTGATCGGATTAATAGAGGCAGCTTTGATCAAACGAAAGGGAGACAAGTGAGGAAGCATTCATCAAAATATCAGAGAAAATGAAATTTGAACACACATGTACCAGCTGTGACATCATCTTCAATCTCGATAACAGCTTGAAGAGTCCCATTGGGAGGAACACATCCTCTCTCTTCACGGATCGGTTCTGGATCCGATATTATTGCTTCAAGGATCGGCTCTGGACCCGGTATGAGTATTTCACGTTCTGGAGTTTTACCTGGGTCCGATATGGTCGATGGAGGGGTTACCTTATCAGAGACATCTTTTTCCTATGTAATTATCGCCTGAACCTCCTCCAAGCAAGGAACATCAAGCCTCACTTCTTCAGGAACAGAATCTTTTTCTCCTTCATTTCCACCTTGAAACTTATCGAAGTACATCTCCACTGCTTCATCATAGGGGGTCCGATAAAAATTCACCGAAGGGTCGACGGAGTGGATACAGCTCAGAATTGAATAAACTTATAATGATACTCTGCAAACTTCATCATCAGATAATTCTCTTTTTTCTGCAGCAGCGAGCTTTTCCTCCAACTCCATGGATTTTTTCCAACTTTTATTCAAATCCGATAGCAAGGATGACAGTTCCTTGTCGGTATCATCCTTTAATTGTTGTGCACAAGAGACATCATCTTGGGCACGAGAAAGAAGATTATCTTTAGCTTTCAACTGTTCAGACAATCGATCATTATCTTCTTTCAATTTACCAACTGATTTTTCAGCAGCTTCGAGTTTCACTCTCAAGATACCCTTCATCTCTCTTTTAGAGGAAATATCTCGTTCAAGAGCAGACACCTTTTCAGAAAATTTCTTCTTTTCACTTACAGCAGAATCTCTCTCATCCTTGGTTTGGATCAAATCTTGTCTCAAACTGGTAACAGTTTGCTTGGATAGAGAAAGAGAAGCCTGCAAACTCTCGTAGTCGACTTTTAGTGCAGCGTGTGCTCCTTCGGACCTCCCTAATTCAGTAGCGATGGAATCGTTCTCCCCGTTCAGTCTAAATATTTCAACATCTTTGAGGGAAAGACTTTCCAGAAGCATCTTATTTTCTTCTTTCAACTTGGAGATACGAGCCTTCATCTCAGGATCTCCTTGCTCGCAGAATCATGCAACTCGTTCTCCCCATAGAGCAGCCTGCAAAAAGGATTCTCATTTAGAGAAGCAAGATATAAAACTGAACTATCAGCCGATGAGGAAGTTAAAAACATACTGAAGCAAAGGACAAACGAAAATGGGCTCAGGACTCATCCGGACTGAATTGATTGAGATAAGTATTGATATTGTCTTGCCGCTAGGAACGAAGAGAACTTCTAACAAGTCTAATATCGACAGGCAAGGCATTATCTTTCAGATGAATGATCCCACGAGTCCCAGGTCCTTGAGGATTTAGACCACCAACAAAGGGATCCACAACTCGTACCACCCCTGAAATCAAAATAAGAAGGATGAATCAGTCAACAGCTAGGAGGGTCAAGCATAAGTCAAGTAGTAAGAACACAACGAGAGACACCAAAATAATACCTCGCCCCCGACTGCTACTGGATCCCGCCTCCGAAGAAGTATTTCCTTCCGATCTATGAGGTTCACCCGATCTGCAAACAACCGACACATCGGGAATCTGAACATCAGAACCTGATGTAATGGGGGGAGGATGAGAGGGGTCGACAGACACATCAGGAACTGAAACATCGGAATCCGATGTAACAGGAAGAGAAGAAGAAGAGATAGCAAGCCTTTCTTGAGAAGGACCAGTCGAGACTTCAACAACTACCTCTAGTGCAACGTGTACGGGCTGAACAAAAGCAGAACCGGATTTCTCCGCAGCCTTTACTAACCGCCTAGTCTTTACGATTGGAGCATCGGTGGGGACAAGATGGGGAAGGCTAACAATAGTAGGAGCCACTACAGTCTCGAAATTAATAGCAGCATCAGATCCAGTCCTTCGACTCGCACCAATTTGTTGAGAAGGAACATCATTAGAAGGGGCCTTCTCGACTTCTCTGCCCTCTGGAATGGGAACTTCTTTGCTCGACTTTCCTTCCCTTTCTTCTTCGACTTGTCCGAACGAGAAATAGCCCGCATTCTTTCAGCCAGTGTCTTCGGAGCCATATCGTCGTCTGGAAAAGAAAGATAAAAGAAGAGGCAGATCAAGATCAGACAACTGATCGGAGTCATCAAATAACATGAACCAGGGATTCGAAATAACCCTACCTAAGGCTATGTATAGTTCACACTCTTGAAGTCTCTTATCAGACATGAAGGATTTATCAAATGGAGTATTCCGGAACTCCTTGAATTTTTCGAACCATCCCTCTTCAACCGATATTATCCTCTCTTTGGAAGCCGCATGAGTACAAGGGGTACCCCATTTGGTGCTAAAACCCCAACTCTCACTATTGGAAACAAAGAAATTTTGCTTTTCCAGTCTTTAATCGAATCCGGGACAGAGCCAAAAAAAACCCTACCTTGTTTGGCCCCAAAATAAAACCAGTCGGATTACCTATCTTGGTTAAGGCTAAAAAGGAGGCTGAATAGATGGACAGATGGTTCAACTTCACAAAGAATCGAAACCACTATGAAACCGCAAAGGATTCTCCAAGAGTTTGGAGTCAACTGGGAAGGATTCAAACTAAAATGACGAAAGATGTCTATGAAGATCTGTGGAAAAGGCAACCTAAGACCGGCTATCAAGGCATCTTGGTAAATAACCAAATCTCCTCCCTGAGAGGGAGAACAAACATGCTCGGAAGGAGAAGGAACTCTATAAGAAATACTAGGAGAGGAAAGATGATATCTTTTCACTAAATAATCTATCCTAGCTTTGGAAAGAGTATTGACAAAGGAAAAGGAACAATGCTTCGGATCTCTAGTGAGCTTTGGCATCGTGAAAAATCGGAGAATGAAACCCTAAATGAAGAAGGTCCAAATTCAAGAAGAAAGAAGAAATCTGGTACATGGAGTGAATAAGATCCTTCTAAGAACCAAGAGATCGATGACTGTTTGAGGAAGAGACAAAACGAATCAGTGAACAAGACAAGGAAATCTCCGCAGAAAAAGCGTCGTTCACAAATGATTTCGAAATTCAAGTTGGTTTCCTCAATGGTATTTAAGAATAGAGTCGACGATCAAGATCAGTTCAGAAACCATACGAAACACTCCATCTAACGGATAGGAATGGATAAGAATTCACAGCGTTTCGAATTCTTGATGCGTGGAAGATGAAATTAAAGTTGATGTCAATCATAAACCCTACGTCACAACAGCCCCCAGAAACTGAATTTTGATAATGAGAGATGATGGATAATCAATGCCAAATAGTAAACCATTAAAGCCTGGGAGGCGATAAGACCCCTAAAAGGAGCGGTCATGCACAGATTCCAAAATAATCTGCGTGTCTGATTTGACAGATCGGACAAAATCAACGAATTAAATACCCGAGGAAACAAGAGAAGGAATGTTGGAACAAGTAAGTTGCAGAAGTACAGTACAGAAATAAGAAGAATTATTAAGAAATACCTGGGCAGATATCGACATGGTAGGCCCCAGAATGATCTAATCACAGCGATGCTTAGCTTCATTAACTCGAACAATGATCAAAAAATATTTGATCATCCTTCAAATTAATTCGCAAGCATATTTGATGAGGGACTATTGATAGGGATGAAAGTAGTGGGACACGTGGCCTTCATCTAGGCAAGCCATGTATCAAGATAACAACGCAAAATCCTCTAAGTACTAGCGCGTTGGATCATGATTGGATCGTTCCGATATAGTCCTCTCACCCAGATCAGATCGACACAATATGATATGTCTTACCGATCCGATATGTAAAACCGATATATCAGAATCAT
Source organism: Dioscorea zingiberensis (assembly GCA_026586065.1). Taxonomy (NCBI): domain Eukaryota; kingdom Viridiplantae; phylum Streptophyta; class Magnoliopsida; order Dioscoreales; family Dioscoreaceae; genus Dioscorea; species Dioscorea zingiberensis. The sequence continues at coordinate 53,806,290 of CM048821.1, forward strand.
TGTGAAACTCATCGGGATCGGAAAGAGCTTCATCAAACCAACACGTGTCCATCAGGAAAGGTACTCCCGAACTGATAGCTATTCATATCAACCCCAACCTTCTAGAAGAAGTACAGCTGTAGACAGCCTAGCCTTCTAGAAGAGTTACAGCTGGAGACAGCTTGGACGCTTAGCTGGTGCTTAGCTGGACAGACAACTGGCACACACGTGACTAAATTGAGAAGCGTGCTCAGCACGCAACCCAAGCCTATAAAAGGCAAGGATCACAGTTCATTCAGACAAGTTGAATCCTAGCAGCGAAGCTCTGCCTAATTGGAATCAGTATCCATTCTCTCTCTTCTCTTCCTGCTTTCCATTTGTGGAATTCTTGTAAGATCTCTTGTACTTTCAATGATTGATAGTGAGATCTCTCTTTCCCGTGGTTTTTTCCCCGTTGATTAGGGGTTTTTCCACGTAAATCTGGCTTTTCTCTTCTTCTGTTTGGATTCTTATTCGATTTCTCACTAGAATAGCCACCCAATTAATATAAATTCAATTGTTTGGTTGAAATTGGGTTCTCAATCAAATTTTAGCTCTAACAATATATATATATATATATATATATATATATATATATATATATATATATAGCTCCATGAGAGTTCATAAATCTAACAAAAGATTTTTATTCGTAAGAAACAATACATGAAGGTATTTAAAAATCTCAAGTACACTGAGTATAAAGATAAACTAAAACAAGCCAACTCCTAACCTTATAATCAAATCATGGACTAGCTTTTGGAGATGGAGTTTTTGGGATAGGAGGATAGTAGGAATAACATGGATGGGAGGAATAACATGGTGAGAAGATAATTGTAGTAATTTTAGTATAGGAAGAGTTGGTGTAGATAACATCGGTGGTAATGCAAGTTTTTTAAGGAATATCAGGAATAGTCATCTTTGGCGGCGGTGTAGGTTTTGGAAAAGTTGGTGCAATCGACAATGGTGGTTGTGAAGGCTTAGGATGAACAGGCACCAAAGCCTTTGGTGGCAATGCAGGTTTTGGAAGAGTTGGCACCTCTGGTTTTGGAAAAGTTGTCAACTCTGGTTTCGGTGGTAATGTAGGCTTTGGAAGAGGTGGCATAGCAGGCAACGGTGGCAGAGTAGGTTTCGGATAAACAGGCACCTCTGGCTTCGGTGGCAATTCAGGTTTTGGAAGAGTTGGCACATCTGGCTTTGGTGGTAATGTAGGCTTTGGTAGAGGTTGCATAGCAGGCAATGGCGGCAATGTGGATTTGGGATAAACAGGCAACTCTGGCTTCGGTGGTAATTCAGGTTTTGGAAGAGTTGGCACATCTGGTTTTGGTGGTAATGTAGGCTTTGGAAGAGGTGGCATGGCTTGCAACGGTGGTAATGTGGGTTTAGGATGAGTAGGCACCTCTGGTATCGGTGGTAATTCAGGTTTCGGATATGTTGGTGGCATCACTGATTGGAGAGGCTCCCCTTTGTTGGGAATTTCACGAGCTGTGCCGCCGCTGAGGATCAAAACAAGCACAAAAGGAATGAACATCCCTTCTTTAGAAGCCATTGGTTATGAAGACGAGAGACCTATCTACAAAGAGATGTGAGAAGTTCATTAACTCATGGATTGGTATTTATAGAAAGAGAAAGTTAATTAGTTATTAGTTTTAGTTAGCTTCCATGCATTCCACGTTGCATTGTTCTTATTCTTAGTTGAGGAAATTTGGGAAGTTAGGTGGCCTAAACCGAAAGTGATCTTCAAAGCTAAGACTTAAAACATTGAAAAATGTGGAGATTTAGTTGGTTCTTATAGATTTTCCAAACTAACTCTGGGCTTTTTCTTGATGTTTTGTGCTACATTCCATGATAATTAAGAGTCAAGAAGACTATTAATCAAATAATCTAAAAAGAACCTTCTCTAACATAGAAAAATCTTGGAAGTCGCATACATTTTAAATCTAAGCCAAAGAGAAGGTTTAACAAGCAACATATGTAACTAAAGTCACCAATATTTTGTCATCAAAATTGATGACCCTTGTGGGTGATTCACACATATGGTTATCAATCTTTATTGAGTTTTGAAGATTATTTCTTTTCATATTTATTTGTTCAGCTTGAATTCAAGGAGTTACACGTAAACTCGAACTTTAAACATTGACATTAAGCGCTCACAAATTACATAGTGATAGTACAAATTAACATTTAATGTAGAACAGTGCTTGAAATTGAGTTACATGCTATTACTAGACATGACTAGCTATCATGGTGTAGTAGTTGGAGGTGGTGGTGAGATCAAAGGAATGATAGGAATTGGGGGAATGGATGGGATATCAGGGATCTTTGGAGTGGCAGGCAATTGGACTTCAGTGATGGTTGGCATTGTCGGTGGTACGTATAACGTAGGTTTCGGCAAAGTTGGTAACTCTGTATCGGTCTCTACATTTCGAGCTGCATCACAAGTGTTGCCATTTGTGAAGACAGCTAGTGTTATGAGTATGAGAATGGAAGAGAAGAATGTTGGAAGCCATTTTTGTTATCTTTTATGTTTGAGAATGAAGAAGTTAGCTTGCATGCATGCTTTCATATTTGATGAAGATGGAGAGGAACTTGTGGTTGTTGTATTAATGTGTGTGTATGGCTTCCATGTGATGCATGGGAGTCGATCTCAGTTTGGTCACCAAATTAATAAAAATAGACATGCTAGCTTATTTTTCAATTATCTTCCCATCCGTACGATTGAAAATCCTTCAAACATGCTCTAGGGGCCAAAATGGGAGGCGGTCGGATCACTGTGTTGATCCGGTCGACCTAACTGTAATGGGCCTATATATATATATATATATATATATATATATATGTATATATATATATATAGTCCTGATATCACGCGGTGGGCCAGGATCATGCATTCATTAAGCCTCCGTTTGGCTGGGCGTGTTTGAAGGATTTCCAACGTATGGATGAGAATATCATCGTAAAATAATTTAGCATGTATTTTAAATCTGATTTGGTAGCAGATTTGTCCTCCCAACTTAATAGTTGAAATTACGGACGCCTGATTTCTATAAAATAAGAACCGTTAAGTGGGAGGACCAAATGGTTACCAAATTGTATGAAAATAGACATGCTAGCTTATTTTTCGATGATCTTCCCATCCATACAGTTGGAAATCCTTCAAACATGCTCCAAGGGGCCAAACGGGAGGCGACCGGGAATACACAATGATCCGGTAGACCGCTTAATACCACGTCGGTATATATATATATATATATATATATATATATATATATATATATATATATATATATATATCATGATTATATATGGGTCATGATATGGTGCGGTCGGCCTTATCATTGTGCAAGTGCGGTCGCCTCTTTTTGGCCCACTTGCACAGTGTTTTGAGAAAATCCAACCTTATGGATGGAAAGAACATCGAAAAATAAGCTAGCATGTCAATTTTCATACAATTTTGGAACTTGTAGGGTCTTCATCTTAATGGGTGAAATTTTGAACCGATAGGATTTCTATAAATTTTCACCTGTTAAGATGAAGACCCTAAAAGTTCCCAAATTGTATGAAAATTGACATGCTAGCTTATTTTTCGATGTTCTTTCCATCCATAAGGTTGAAAATCCTTCAAACATGCTCCAGGTGGCCAAATGGGAGGCGTCCGTAAATAAACAGTGTTTCCGACCGACCTTACCTTATCATGGTTATATATATATAAGAGGTGTTAGGATCATGCCATGTCCGGCTGCATGATCCTAAGATTCCTAAGACTTATATTATATCTTAAATATATGTAAAAAATATATATTATATTTTTTATAATGTTTTTAGATATATTTTGATTTATCTATAAATTTTAAACAGAATATAGATATGTATATATATTTTTTAAATTATCTTATCTTCAGAATACTTGTATACATGTGCATATAATTTTAATATATATATATATATATATATATATATATATATATATATATATATATATATATATATAAGAGGTGTTAGGATCAGGCCATGTCCGGCTGCATGATCCTAAGATTCCTAACACCTATATTATATCTTATATATATATATATATATATATATATATATATATATATATAGAGAGAGAGAGAGGAATCATCATCTAGGGACGTCCCTAGATATGAAATCTAGGGATGTCCCTTGATTGGCCGTTGGATCACGTTGTGTAATATGGTAAAAATCCATCAAAATCCAGTCGTGCCAGGGTGACGGGTGGCTCCGGCGAGAGTTCGGTAGCCAGGAAGGATGCTGGCAATGGAGGGAATCATAAAGGGGATGTTCTCGGAGGACGTAGACCGGTGGATAGGGGTCGGCTAGGAGATCCCTACGGCTCACAAAGATGTGACAAAGCACCTGTGCAAATTTCTCCGCACCATAGAACCGCTTCATTTTGATGTCGCTACAAGGCGAAGCTGGAGCCAGAAAAGTCGCTATCCTCGCCCTTAACCTCGCTGCCAAGGATGAAAGGTGAGCTTTGGATCCAACTTGTTTTTCAAATGGAGGAAGAGGAGGAGGAGGTGCGGTCTACGCTTAAGATTCATAGTCGCCGAGAAGAGGTGTATGGAGAGGATAACAATGTTCGCTCTCAACTCTTAGGTGCATGATTCTAGGAGGTAACAAGGTCTTGTCTTTCTTTCTTATTTCTTGCTTTGAACTTTCAGAGTTTGATTTGTGTGTTTATATTCTTCTTGATTGTATCGGGGTTAAGATATCGAGATTGATGCCTTACCTGTTGGGATATTGATGATATTAACTTGAAAACTACCAAGTTTGACCAACTTGCATTACATGTGTTGTAGATTTCTCAATATGGACTAGAAAATACCAGAAATCCAAACACCGTGAAGCAAGGAAATTTGATTCATTGATGTTATCAGAGATTTAATGCATGGGCAAGGCATCTCTACTTGGAAAAGTGATTGAACAAGTGAAAGGATCACAAGAGGAAGCGTGGATATCGAAGTAACGCTTTTAGGATTGTTCATGGGGAAGCTATTTTTTTATCTTGTTACGATGACCGAATCGGATTTGCTTGCGGCATTTGATTCAAGCATTCCAAGGATTAAGAGAAAGTCAGAAAGCATGATATCTTTAGGAGGGAGAGTGTGAAATGTTTTCATACTTTGCAAGAAGGAAAAGGTAGCGGTAGTGTACGACCTCTCTTAAGGATTTAATTAAAGAAGTCTTGGCTAGAATTGTTTCTTCTAATGTGGTGTTCGAAAGAGACAAAGGCTAATTCACTACCACAACATATCCTTTTAGTTTTCAAATTTTCATTGTCAAATTTAATTTCATGTAGGAGAAGAATAATGCAAGAGAATAAAGTAGAGACATGCGAAATTAGGTGATTAATGTAACAACATTGGTCATTAGTATAGAGTATCACCTCAGATTTGAACTTCTTTGATTTCAGATAGAAAAGTATTTCTGTGATGATTTAGAAGCTGATGTTGTTGATCTCTCTGGTTTTGTATTTCAGTAATGGTGAAGCAGCAGTTATACAAGTTGAGGTTTCATGTAAATTTCCATGCCTTTTTCTTTGATAAAATGTGGACAAACCACTAGAAGAATTTTCTCATATATATTGTACAATTTGAGTGAAATTAAGATTTGTGGCTTCTCAATCGCATTTTCTCAATTGCTTAGTCATAGAATTGAAATATATAGTTAAATGCCTAATGACAATTCGATTTACCAATAAATAAAAAGTCCTTGGAAAAGCCGCCACGCTTACTTTGAGCATGTGGACACTTCCAAACTCAAAGTGGTGCTTGGCCTTGATGGGAAGATTCTCGAATTCCAATGTTGTTGAGCACATGCTCAACTTGAGGAAAAAAAGGAGAGTTCAATTTTATGCTTTTTTTATTTGGTAAAACTTCAGAAGAAAAAAAATGAAACAATAAGTTTAGATTCTTTATACAAAATCCTATAATGTGAGACCGAATTCAAGTCAAGTTCAATTTTGGGTTGTATATTTGTGGAGAAATAAAAAAAAAGTTGAAGACTACTGTTCTTTCATGACTTCTCCAAAATGGCAGGCCAATTTGAGTAATTAACTGTTTGATATACTTTGTCATCTTTTTTCTGCAAGAAAAAACTAAAGAACATGATACCAAAAAGAAGTTGACATTGAAGAAAACTGGGAAATAGAAATTTTTAACACATGTAAACCATGCTGAAGACTTGGTTATATTTGCTGAGTCAAAGGACATGATACCAACTCTCAGTTCTATTGAGTTTCAGAAAAACAGGATTATTGAAATAATCACCGAGAATGTCAAATTAATTCATCACAACATTACAATAATTAATTTCAAGTTATAATTAACCTGAAAAATATTTCTGAGTCACAAGACCAGTTGGAGAAAATTCCACAAGTCAAAGTTTTTGAGAGAGAATTCCAAACTCCAAGCCTTTTCAACAAACAAGTCTTCTCCAAGACTCAAAACCAAAGAACACAAAACTCACAACCAAGAACACAAATTTTGTAATTGTACTCCTATAAGTCTATAGCCACATACTTACAAATACACCTCTCAGAGGGAAAAATTTATGAAAGAAATAAAATTTAATGAAGTAATCCTTTTTCAGAATAAATCAAATGTTTCAGATAATCACAACATTCACCAAATACGATGCATCAATGAAATTTTCAACTTGAATCTATTAAATTTACATTTCTTTCTTTCAATATTTACATTGTTCTTGGTCAATAAGTTCTCTCATCCTACTAAACTTCAAAACAAATCACCAAGCTATCCCTGCCTTTGCATCAATTGAATGGAGCTGAAGTCGGGCCATCTTTGTAAAGTATTCATCGAATGATTCCACATCCTCATCCCCTCAAACAAAACACAACCTCAAATTGCTCTCCCTTTGAGATCGCCATAAACCTCCAAGGCCAACTCCATAAAGCGTAGAAGAATTCCTTTTAGATCAGCTAATCTTAACACGTAGCCTGTTTTAAACCATTTTTCTAGAAACTAATTGGAAATTTAATCCAATTAAACAAAAACTTGAAAGACAAATTAAAACCGATTTTCGTATATCCACAATGAAAAGTACAAGTTGGGATCCGAAGCTCTCAACTTTCGCCCTTGGACCGCGAGGTTAAGGAGTGGATAGCGTACTCGGTGGCCTCCTCGCTCACCACAACGCAGCATCAAAACAAGCGGGTTCAATGGCGCCAGTCAGCCACGCTTTGTCGACATCTCTGTGAAAGCCGCCTGATCTCCCTAGTCAATCTTATCCACCGGTCTACGCCCTCCTCCAGAACATCCCTCATGAGTCCCTCCATCTTCACGGCGATCCTTCACCATCAACCCTCGCCGAGCTACCCATCACCGCACATCGGATTTTGATGGATTTTACCATATTACAAAATTCGTTGGATTTTGATCCAACTTTGATCCAACGGCCAATCTAAGGACATCTCTAGATTTTATATCTAGGAACGTCCCTAGATGATGATTCCTCATATATATTGTTGGTACGAAAATTGGATCAAACCCCAATTTCGACCGACACTTTGAATTTATATTGAAATGGAAAGGAGAAAATCAAGAGATCAAAGAGAAAGACTCAGAAAGTAAAGGAGACTCAAATGAAATAACGTGGAAAACCCCAAAAATGGGGAAAAACCACTGGCCATCTCCATGGGAGATGAAATTCACTAGATCTTCCTCCATGACATACAAGATGAAGCTCCATTGATGACAGAGATAAAATTCAAGAAGAAAAGAAGGAGGAGATAGAATGAAGCTCCAATCGCTGAGAGACAGGGCTTCACAACTGTGAATCGATCCTCTCTAATGGGAGCAGGGTATTTATAGGACCGAGATCAAGCTGATGATACTTGGAGAGCTGTAATCAATTCTAGCACGGGTGCCATGCCAACTTAGTAAATCCTCAAGCATGGTTCTAGAAGTTTCTAGACCCTAGCGCTTCCAACCGCCTCAACCGCTTCGTAACTCATCGAGCTTCTAGAAGATCTCAAGATATCGCACGCTGTAATCACTGGAAGAGGATTGAAAGTGGCTGCCATTTGAAGTTTCCTCGGCTCCTCAGAGGACCTCGAATTTATAATAATTATGGAGGAGCCCGCCACGTAAGGAAGGTTCTTGACTAGGGGACTGCCACGCGACTCTCTTTAATCCGCATACGCATGGTTCGTTTATAACCACCCTATCATATATATATATATTTTATATTTTTTATAATATTTTTAGATATATTTTGATTTATCTATAAATTTTAAACATAATATAGATATGTATATATATTTTTTAAAATTATCTTATCTTCAGAATATAGATAAATCAAATTATATCTAAAAACATTATAAAAAAAATATAACAAATATTTTATATATATATATTACTATAATATATATGTTACAATCAGCTGGCCGAATATCCATCCGGCCCCCGGCCTGAGTGTAACATTTTTCATATATATATATATATATATATATATATATATATATATATTAAATTCAACATCAGTTATTTCTAATAAAACTTGGAAATTTCGTTATTAAGCTATGATAAGATTAAAGCAGTGAAGAGTTTTATTAGTATGTTTTGTTAGTATTATTAGTATTATTAATATTGAAAATTAAACTTTTAATTTCCTTATTATGATTATTTTGTACTGTGTATCTCTATTTTTTTCATCTGGTTCTCTCAGTACATTTTTATGTTGCTATTTGATTTAATTTATTTAGAGATATATTTATTGTATAATGGACGGTTGATCAACTCCATAAACCAGTTCATGTACTCACTTCTGCTGGATTCTTGTGTGATTCATAGCAGCTCAAGTTCATAAGATTACAACAAACAAACAATAAAATAATATTCTCATGTTAGATTTTATTCAATCACCAAGTGAAAGTACATTTGAAGTGAATAGGTACCAACCAGAACAGAAATCAAATGCTACAACAAAGTAGTATATTATTATAAGTAACTTAAAAACTATAACTATGGAACCCTCCACAAAATTCTGCATGCATAGGTTAGAGTTTTGAACTAGCTCATGGGTTTGAAGTTGGTGGATCTGAGAGGAAGGGGAAGGTGGGCTTCAAGTAGTTGTAGTTCTTTGGAAATGAATGACCACCGGCAGGCATAGGAGGCAACGTAGGCTTCCACTTTGGTTTCCATGAAGGTTTGTGTGGGCAAGCTGGATCTTTCTTCATCGGTGGCGGGAACATCGGTGTTGGCTTGAAAGGTGGTGGCAATGGCAGCATTGGTGGCCATTGCCATTGATAATGCTGCCATTGCCATTGATGCCCAGGCAGTGTTGGCTTGAATGGCTTGAAAGGAACTCTGGGCATTAATGGTGGTACTGTGTGCTTTGGAGGCAATTGCACCGGTGGAGAGTTGGACGGAGAGGCGGCCGGAGATGAGATCTCTGGTGTGTCTGATAGATGCCGAGCTGCATAGTTGCTCGAGACGGTGAAGCTGAAGAAGAAGAGAACAATGAAGAAGAGGGTGGTGGAAGCCATGGCAGTGTGCAGAGGAGGATTGAATGAATGGCTTGTGATATGCTTCTGATGGTTATCCCCTTGGCATTGTATCTATATATATATATAGGTTAGATGGTGTGGTAGTTGTGTGAATTGTGAGTCCTGTGTTTCTTGATTTCTTCTGGTTTTATGGCACCATAAAAGCCATCTTTGTTTACCTTTTCAGAGTTCAAACTTGAAACATGATACCGTGTGTTTCACTTGTGTATGAGTGGGTTGGTGTTTACTTGTGGTAAAGGGTTAATTTGAAGTCTAAGTGAAATCATCGTGGCGCTTCAATGGAATGTGACTCCATATATAATAACTTTCGAGGAAAAACTCTATTCATATTTTTTAAGGTTTAAATTAATTATTATTTTTAAAAATCTCTTAGGAATTAATAACTGGTTTATGGTGGTTGGGTAAATTTTTTGAAATATTTAATTAAACTTAAGATGATAATTAGTTTGATACTTATTCTAAAACAAATGAACTAATACATGGACCCAATGGACCACCAATATTTAGTTTAAAAATTAAATATAAAACCTTAATAATCAGACTTGCTGTTAAGTTTTAACTGTAAACTTCTATATAGTAGTGATAACATTTATATATAGATGTATACTGTTAGTGCTAAAATCTGTATCTCCTAGAGATTAACCCGATCTAGATTAGCAGTTGTGATTTGTAATTGAGGCTAGGAGACGCCAAATTTATGTGGAAAACCCTATAAAGAAAATACCATGAGGCTCCAACCTCGGACCGGGAGCAATCCACTAAACAAGGATTAATTACAAGACTCCAGGTCTTTGATCCCATGGAGATGGTCATTGAGATGGTTGTACATACATCATCAATCTCAAGAATGAGAGATACAAGCAATAACTTCATGCATGAAGAGCCAAAGGATCTTCACCATGAGCTTGGCTCTTGGAGCTCTTTTTGAGCAAGAGGAGGTATGAGAAGAGTTTGGACCTTGGAAGGGATGATCCTATGGGACCGGTCTCACTTGAGACCGGCAATCAATGCCATAGATTTGTCTCGAACTTAAACAAAAAACATATCTCGAGGCAGATATGTGGCTGTGATTGCCAGTCTCATAGGATCATTACTCTGGACCTTGGAGCTTGGAGGAGCTTCACTTTGGTGAAATTATCAAAGTGGCCATGTAGCTAGAGCTCTCCTCAAGATGGAAAGACTTCATACATGGAGAAGAAGAGAGCTAGTCTCATAGAGATATGGATGAGAAGAGTCCCCCTCTCTTGCTTGAGCTTGGATCTCTTATAAGATGAAGGCCATAAAGAGCTTCCTCCGCGCTTCCCATCCTGTCTGCCATCCGTGCAGACCCTCCCTTATCTCCTTGGGTTATGTGCCCTTACCCCCAAAGCCGAACCTTGGGTTCTGTACTTCACTTGGCTTGCCTCTTAAGCTTTTCATAAGCCAGGTGTCATCATCCTAATGAGCCACGTGTCAGCATCCTAGTGGTTGAGTATTTTACCCAAAACATTATCCCCCTCTTTCCCCCCTTTTCTGAGGTTGACCTAACCTCAGAGCTCGAATCGGCCTGGGAAGTCCTCTTCATGAACATGGAGCCCTTCATGAGCATGGAGCTCTCTTGAAGCTGCATGGTGATACAGGAGCACCCGAGTCAGAAGGACTAGAGTCAGATGGTATGGAGTTATCTGACTCGACCAAGCCGGCTCTGGCTTATTACGAGGTTGCGGATCGGCGTAAAGGCGGGAAGTGATCGAGCCGGTTCCGTGTTGGGGTAATTTTGGGTGTGGTTCGGTATTTTGGCCATAACTTTTGCTACAGGCGTCTGATTCGAGCATTCAAACCCAATTTGGAAAGCTAGTCTCAGCACGCACGTGCTGGTCAACTGAGCAATGCTTGGTGGACCTCGTCTTTATCCCCAAATTCCACCGTTTTTCCCTCCAAATCTTTGATTTTGCTATTTTTGGTAATAATGTAAAGGCTGATTTCAGGCCTGATTTGATTTTTATTTACTCTAGGATTTTGGCTGCCTTGTTAGTTTTATTTGAATTTTGAAATTGTAATAATTTCAGATTTTTGCCATTTTTTTGGCAAAATTGCCCATCCGGCGTCACATGGAGATGGGCCCTCGTGGAGCTTCATAGAGATGGGCCCTCTCGAAGATTCATAGAGATGGGCTCAGGGCTCTTCTTGAGAGAGAAAGGCCTTCATAGGCTTGGAGCTCATGGCCTTGAAGCTCTTCATAAGCTTGGGGCTCTTTGTTAGGAAGTGTCAAACATAGTACCGTATCGCTAGATAAGGGAGAAGTAGAGGAGCATATATAGTGGGAACACAAAACTAGTATGAAGTGTGAGGTGCCCCTGATCTCGGTTCGGAGCTCGGCTCGGCATGATGCCGTTCATGGGTCTTGGCTCGGCATAAGGCTCTTCATGGAGCTCAGTATGATGCTCTTTATGGGATTCTTCATAGATCTTGTCTCGATATGATGCCCTTCATGGAGGTCGGCTCGGCATGATGCTCTTCATGGGGTTCTTCATGGAGCTCGGCTCGGCATGTTGCTCGCCATGGTGCTCGGCTCGGCCTTAGAGATCACCATGGGCTCGGCTTGGCCTTGGAGGTCCCCATGGAATCGGCTCGGCCTTGGAGAAGCTCGTCATGGTGCTCGGCTCGGCCTTGGATCTCACCATGGGCTCGGCTCTACCTTGGAGCTTCACCATGGGCTTAGCTCGGCCTTGGAGCTTGCTATGGTGCTCGGATCGACCTTGGAGCTTTCAATAGAGGAGAGAGAGAGAGAGAGAGAGAGAGAGAGAGAGAGAGAGAGACCATACCTTCATGCTTTATACTTGGAGCTTCTTGAAGAGCCCATGTCGATTATGAGTCGAGCCCTTAAGAGGGTGGTACGAGCATCGATGCTCGGTCCATGCAGGGACTTTATGAGCTAAGAAGCTTGGCCCCGTGGGGGACTTTTCGAGCTAAGACGCTCGGTCTTATGCGCGGACTTTATGAGCTAAGAGGCTCGGTCCCGTAGGGGACTTTTTGAACTAAGAAACTCGGCCCCGTGGAGGGACTACATGAGTTGTTGTCTACATATATAGTTTTTTTATTGCATCCCCATAGATGAAGCCAAACTATTGGTGCTAAAATCAGTACTCCTGGATATTAATCCCGATCTAGACTAGCGGTTGTGATTTGTAATTGAGGGGACGCCAAATTTATGTGAAAAACCCTATAAATCCAGGGAAAATACCATGGGGCTCCAACCACGGGCCGGGAGCAATCCACTAAACAGGGATTAATTACAAGACTCCGGGTCCTTGATCTCATGGAGATGGTCATTGAGATGGTTGAACATACATCATCAATCTCAAGAATGAGAGATACAAGCAATAACTTCATGGAGAGCCAAAGGAGCTTCACTATGAGCTTGGCCCTTGGAGCTCTTTATGAGCAAGAGAAGGTATGAAGAAGAGCTTGGACCTTGGAGCTTGGAGGAGCTTCACCTTGGAGAGATTATCAAAGTGGCCATAGAGCTAGAGCTCTCCTCAAGATGGAGAGGCTTTATATATGGAGAAGAGAGCTAGTCTCATAGAGATATGGATGAGAAGATCCCGTTCTTATCATACTCACAAGCTACATGTCAACATCCTAGTAGTTGAGTATTTTACCCATAACATATATATTGTATAATTAACCTATGATGTAACTTTTTATAGTAATAGATAATTTTTATACCAACCATGTATGATATAATTTTTTAATTCCATGTAAGTGAGTAACTAATCAATTTCAATAAATTTAAAATAAATAAAAATATATATAATCTTGATACAGTCAGGTCAACCGCATTAGGGCTAAAACTCCAAACCACCTAAACCGCCCAAACAGCTCCAAACCAATCCGCCGAAACTGTTGGTTTTTGAAACCGTTGAAACCGAAAATAAATTGGTTCGATTTGGTTTGAAATCGATTAATATTTGGTTCGGTTCAGTTTGAAATTTCAGAAATGCGGTTTGAACCGAACCGGACCGCATATTCCTACTTTTAATGTGATTGAACCAACATATGTCATCTGACTTGGGTTAACTTTGTAGGGATTGGTATGAGATGAAAGGAGATAATCATAATTTGATTACGATTTGATATTTGAATTTGAATTTGATCAAGATTCATCTCATAGGGATAATTATAAAAAGTTTATGATTTATCTCACACTCTCATCTATATAAGGAGAAATATGATGAGAGAATAGATATGCAATTATGATTTATTTTTCAAACCGTAGTTCAAACCGAACTGAACCGTAAACCAAACAAGTTTGGTTTGGTTTCATTTTTCAAACTGTTCAATCTGGTTTGGTTTGATTTTTTTTCCAAACAGAAAAATATTGGTTTGGTTTGGAAATTCGTCCAAACCAACCCAAACAGAACCGATTTCACCCCTAGGCCTCATCACTGTGCAAATAAGGTCGCCTCATTTTAAGGCATTTGGAGAGTATTTTTTTCAAATCCAACTATATGGATGAAAAGAACATCGAAAAATAAGATAACATGTCGATTTTCATACAATTTGGTGAGGTGATGAGTATTCATCTTAAAGGGTGAAATTTTATAGAAATCTTATCGGTTTAGAATTTCACTCTTTAAGATGAATGATCATCTCCTTCCCAAATTGTATGAAAATTGACATGTTATCTTATTTTTTGATGTTCTTTCCATCCATACGATTGGATTTGGAAAAAATAGTTTCCAAATGCCTCAAAATGAGACGACCGTAAATGAATAGTGATAAGGCCAGTCGGACTGTATCATGACTATATATATATATATATATATATATATATATATATATATATATATACGGGAGTGTTAGGGTGAGGTCGGCCGGATCACTGTGCAAATTTGGTCGCCTCCCATTTGGGCACTTGGAGAGTGTTTCAAGGATTTCCAACCGTACGGATGGAAAGATCATCGAAAAATAAGCTAGCATGTCCATTTTCATACAATTTGGTGATCATTTGGTCCTCCCACTTAACGGTTCTTATTTTATAGAAATCTTAACGTTTAAGAATTTCAACCGTTCAGTGGGAGAACCAAATTGTATGAAAATGGACATGCTAGCCTATTTTTCGATGATTTTTCCATCGGTACGGTTGGAAATCCTTGAAACACTCTCCAAGTGCCCAAATGGGAGATGACCGGATCTGTACAGTGATCTGGCCGGCCTCACTCTAACACTCCTCTGTGTGTGTGTGTGTGTGTGTGTGTGTGTGTGTGTGTGTGTGTGTGTGTGTGTGTGTGTGTGTGTGTGTACGGGGATGATATTATAAGCTCGGTCGGATTACTGTGCAAGTAAGGTCACCTCCCATTTGGCCACTTGCACAATGTTTTAAGGATTTCAAACCGTATGGATGGTAAGAACATCGAAAAATAAGCAAGCATGTTAATTTTCATACAATTTGGGAACTTGTAGAGTCTTCATCTTAACGGGTGGAAATTTATAGAAATCTTACCGGTTCAAAATTTCACCCTTTAAGATGAACACCCTACAAGTTCCCAAATTGTATAAAAATTGACGTGCTAGCTTATTTTTCGATATTCTTTCCATCCATATAATGATTTCAAATACCCAGTAAGTGGGCCAAAAATGAGCGACCGCACTTCAGACAATGATAAAGGCCGTCAAGTATAAAGATCAAATTTACATATATATATATATATATATATATATATATATATATATATAATTTATATAAATTGAAAATTATTAACTAAACGACAGGGGAGGATCCATGTAGATCAATCGACCTATTAAAATTACAATATTACACATGACTCGAGTTAAAAGAGTGTAGATGGTATGTCAACGATTTGCGTTTAAATAAAAAGTGTAATTGAGTTGTTGAGTTGAGCTTAAGCAAGCTTGGTAGGTGTGGTCGAGCAATTCTAAACATGTTATATACATATAGGGACATAACCAAGTGGGGGCTAGCGGGGGCATCAGCCCCCAGCCCCAGCACCGACGAGTCCTTGGAGTTTGTCTAGCAGCTCGAGAGGGAAGTCCCCCCCTCCTCAAGCCCTCAACCTCGTGACACTGAGTCTTTGAGTCCTGGTTTCGTCCCTATGTACAGGAGAAGACAAGGGCAGCAGCGGCACCAAGGAAAGCATAGATAGGGGCCGTCTCATCGCCACGGAACGTCGTCATGGAGACGGAAATAGGAGGTGCTTGGATCGTCGAAACCCTAGTTTCCAAATTTCAGGAAAATTTTCACGTTTTTTGTGTATTTGGTTTGATCTCTTGAAGAGGAGGATGTGAGATGAAGGGCTCGTGGTGGTGACCAGAGTCTAATTACATAAATACTTTTTATATTTTCATAAAATTACATCGAATACCGACAAGTGAACAAGATTCTGTGAGGATAGTGTGGTAATTATAAACGCAAAATTCAATGATGGAGGTTTTTATCAATTTGCCCCTTATAAAATTTGAAAGTAAATTTTGTAACAAGAAATATATAGTTTTATAAATGTAAATTTTATGACCTATAAAATTATCGGGGATTTCAAAGTAAGATATATATATATATATATATATATATATATATTGCTCCATGAGAGTTCATAAATCTAACAAAAGATTTTTATTCGTAAGCAACAATACATTAAGGTATCTAATAATCTCAAGTACACTGAGTATAACGATAAACTAAAACAAGCCAACTCCTAACCTTATAATCAAATCATGGACTAGCTTTTGGACATGGAGCTTTTGGGATAGGAGGATAGTATAGGAATAACATGGATGGGAGGAATAGCAGGGTGAGAAGGTAACTGTAGTTATTTTGGTATGGGAAGAGTTGGTGTAGATAACATCGGTGGTAATGCAGGTTTTTTAAGGAATATCAGGAATAGTCATCTTTGGCGGCGGTGTAGGTTTTGGAAAAGTTGGTGCAATGGACAATGGTGGTTGTGAAGGCTTAGGATGAACAGGCACCTCCGGCTTTGGTGGCAATGTAGGTTTTGGAAGAGTTGGCACCTCTGGTTTTGGAAAAGTTGTCAACTGTGGTTTCGGTGGCAATGTAGGCTTTGGAAGAGGAGGCATAGCAAGCAACGGTGGCAGTGTGGGTTTCGGATAAACAGGCAGCAATTCAAGTTTTGGAAGAGTTGGCACATCTGATTTTGGTGGTAATGTAGGCTTTGTAAGAGGCGGAATAGCAGGGAATGGTGGTAGTGTGGGTTTCAAATAAACAGGCACCTCAGGTTTTGGTGGCAATTCAGGTTTTGGAAGAGTTGGCACATCTGGTTTTGGTGGTAATGTAGGCTTTGGAAAAGGTGGCATAGCAGGCAATGGCTGTAGTGTGGGTTTGGGATAAACAGACACCTCTGGTTTTGGTGGCAATTCAGGTTTTGGAAGAGTTGGCACATCTGGCATTGGTGGTAATGTAGGCTTTGGAAGAGGTGGCATGGCATGCAACGGTGGTGGTGTGGGTTTAGAATGAGTAGGCACCTCTGGTTTCGGTGGCAATTCTGGTTTCGGATATGTTGGTGGCATCACTGGTTGGAGAGGCTCCTCTTTGTCGGGAATTTCACGAGCTGTGCTGCCGCTGAGGATCAAAACAAGCACAAAAAGAATGAACATCCCTTCTTTAGAAGCCATTGGTTATGAAGACAAGAGACCTATCTACAAAGAGATGTGAGAAGTTCATTAACTCATGGATTGGTATTTATAGATAGAGAAAGTTAATTAATTATTAGTTTTAGTTAGCTTCCATGCATTCCACGTTGCATTGTTCTTATTCTTAGTGAGGAAAATTGGGAAGTTAGGTGGCCTAAACGGACAGTGATCTTCAAAGCTATGACTTAAAACATTGAAAAATGTGGAGATTTAGTTGGACGTTCTTATAGATTTTCCAAAATAAATCTTGGCTTTTTCTTGATGTTTTGAGTTACATTCCATGATGATTAAGTGTCAAGAAGACTATTAATCAATAATTCAAAAAGAACCTTCTCTAACGTTGCAAAATTGCCATGCTGTATCTTCAAAATCACATACATTTTACATCTTATATCAGCCAAGGAGAAGGTTTAACAAGCAACATATGTTACTAAAGTCACCAATATTTTGTCATCAAAATTGATGACCCTTGTGGTTGTGATTCACACACATGGTTATCAATCTTTATCAAGTTTTGAAGATTATTTCTTTTCATATTAAAAAACCAACAGAAGGAGTTAAACTTGAACTCGAACTTTAAACATTGACATTAAGAACTCACAAATTACATAGTGACACATTGACAGTACCAACTAGCATTAACAATGCAGAAACAGTGCTTGAAATTGAAATACATGCTATTACTAGACATGACTAGCTATCATGGTGTAGGAGTTGAAGGAGGTGGTGAGATCAAGGGAATGGTAGGAAGAATTGGAGGAATGGCAGGGATCTCAGGGATCTTTGGAATGGGAGGCAATTGGACTTCAGGGATGGTTGGCATTGTCGGTGGTAATGTAGGTTTCGGCAAAGTTGGTAACTCTGCATCGGTCTCTACATGTCGAGCTGCATTGCAAGTGTTGCCATTTGTGAAGACAGTGAGTGCAATGAGTATGAGCATGGAAGAGAAGAGAGTGTTGGAAGCCATTGTTGTTATCTTTTATGTTTGAGGATGAAGAAGGCAGCTTGCATGCTTTTATATTTGATGAAGAGGGAGAGGAACTTGTGGTTGTTGCATTCGGAGTTGATCTGAGTGGTTGATATCATCTTATCAGAATTGAGGGCCTGCATATCTGTTCACATATATATATATATATATATATATATATATATATGTGTGTGTGTGTTTTAAGGAAATCCAACCATATGTATGGAAAGAACATCGAAAAATAAGTTAGCATGTCAATTTTCACAATTTAAGAACTTGTAAAGTCTTCATCTTAAAGGGTGAAATTTTAAACTGATAAGATTTCTATAAATTTTCACCTGTTAAGATGAATACCCTACAAGTTCCCAAATTGTATGAAAATTGACATGCTAGCTTATTTTTCGATGTTCTTTCCATCCATACGGTTGGATTTAAAAAAAATATTCCCCAAGTGCCTCAAAATAAAGGTGAATCTTAAATGAGCGATGTCAGAATACTCTGAGTATATATATATATATATATATATATATATATATATATATAAAAGCCATACTATATGGATGGAAAGAATATCAAAAAATAAGATAGTAGGTCGATTTTTATACAATTTAGGGAGGTGATGATCATTCATCTTAAAGGGTGAAATTTTGAACCGATAAGATTTCTATAAAATTTCACCCTTTAAGATGAATACTCATACCTCACCAAATTGTATAAAAATTGACATGTTATCTTTTTTTTTATGTTCTTTCCATCCATATGGTTGGATTTGGAAAAAAAATACTCTTCAAATGCCTCAAAATGAGGCGACCTTACTCGCACAGTGATACGCCCGGCCTGATTGTATCAGAATTATATATATACATATTGTTGCAGTAAAGATTGGTCTTTTCTAGAGATCAACACCAATCCTTGTCCAATGGTTAAATTTGTAGTTGAGGGGGACATATGCGATTACTGGAGAAGACAAATGATAGATGCTCCAGGCCGCTGGCGATCCCGCACAGGAAGTAGAGTTGACAGGACGGACTTATTGTGCTGGTGTAGCTCCGACGATCAAGTTAGTGAGGGAAAGAGAGTTTTTTGGTGGGAGTGAGAGCTTAGGAGTCAAATGTTCATTACCTTCTCCCCTCCTCCTTCTGTCTTCTTATCTCTTAAGGTCAGCTATTGTTCTCTAGTGTTAGATATATTCTCAACCGTGCTTATCCCTGACACCTTATCCCTTTGCCCATACCTCCCTCTGCAATCTTATCCCTTCTCTGGATTTTAGCAACCTCCTTCCTGTCCAAGGGGGATGTCTGAACTGGGGACTTGCGTCGAGCGTTATAGCTACACCAGGGCAATAAGCCCGTCCAGCTTAGCTCTACTTCCTGTGCACGCCGATGGCTTGGAGCATCTACCATCCGTCTTCTTCAGCAATTGCAGACGTCCCCCACAACTACAAATCTTAACCGTTGGACAAAGATTGGTGTTGATCTCTCTAGGAGAGACCGATTTTGACGCAACATATTATATATATATATATATATATAAAAGAAAATTGATAATTAGGAGCTCACCAACCTTGAAGATAAATATGTAAGAACCTGAAAGAAATTTTACAGGAATATGCATAACTTTGAAACAATATATATGCAAAAATAAAATAAAATAAAATTTAAAAATAGAGAGAAACAGAAAAGAGCTTGTGGATGAAAATGCAGGCTCAATCTAAGAAGAGAGAAACAGATGGAAATCAACCTCAGAGTCCAGCGTGGACCAATGGGAGCTTCAGAAACCCTATCCAATCCAATATTCTAATCCTCCTCCATTATCAACCTCAATCCTTCTAACAATCTATCTACATTCCATATCCAACACACACAAAAACAACAGAAGAGAAGAAGAGGAACACACTGAGGGAGTGAGTGAGAGAGATGGCATCAACTGCATGTTTCCTCCACCATCATGCCCCCACTGCCACCACCAAGACTCCGGTGCATCGCCTACTGCCGAACATCAAGTCCTCACAGTTGGTGTGCAAGGCTCAGAAGCAGGAACCTGAAAACAATGCAATGGTTTCACGCCGATTGGCACTCACTGTCCTCATCGGCACCGCCGCAGTTGGCTCCAAGGTCTCCCCGGCTGATGCCGCCTACGGAGAATCTGGTACAGTATATCTCTTTCAATTGTTAGTAGCTGACATCCCAATGTTGCAGAAATATAAATTTTGAATAATTGAGAAGAACTGCAAAAGAAACAGAACAATTTGATCTATCATGACTACCAGAACTTGACAATTTATGCAGCTAATATCTTTGGCAAGCCGAAAACAAACACTGATTTCTTGCCATACAATGGCGATGGATTCACGCTGCTGATACCATCAAAATGGAACCCAAGCAAAGAGAGGGAATTCCCTGGCCAGGTGCTGCGATATGAGGATAACTTCGATGCGCTCAGCAATGTCCAAGTAATAATAATTCCTACAGACAAGAAGTCTATCACTGACTTCGGATCACCTGAGCAATTCATTGCCCAGGTGACTGCATCAACACTCTCTTCTATTCTCACAAGATCTGTGTTTATAATGATTAAGCAGAGTACATAAGTAACTAATTAGCAAAGGTTTTAGAACATCTAACATGAGCTCGATTTCCTCGGTGTGCAGTTTGATTACTTACTAGGGAAGCAGACTTATGCTGGCAAGACAGAGGCCGAGGTAAGAATAAATATATAGTTTGCTCATGTTTCTATCTTTCATAACACAAGCCAATTATGATTGAAATGTTATAGATCTAACAAAAAATCACATGCATAGGTATCAGACATTCTGATTGAATGAAATTCTAGAATATACGTGCAAACCAATGAGACTCTGCTGATACCTTATTTCTTTTGTCATCAGGGTGGATTTGACAAGGATGCTGTTGCCGCAGCAAACATATTGGAGACTGCAACACCAGAGATTGATGGCAAGAAATACTACTTTGTCTCAGTATTGACTAGGACAGCCGATGGAGATGAGGGCGGGAAGCACCAGCTTATAAGAGCCAGTGTATCAGGCGGAAAGCTCTACATCTGCAAGGCACAGGCTGGAGACAAGAGATGGTTCAAGGGAGCTAGGAAGTTTGTTGAGAGCACCACCAGTTCCTTCAAAGTTGCTTGAGAACTAGTGTGTGTATGATTGTGAGCTCTATTGTTGCCAACTATGTGTATTAGCGCAGTCATTTTCCATTGTAAACATGGAAGAGGTATTGTAATTGGTAAGAGTATGCCACTTTGGTATTTCAGAAATGTTCATAGACTGAAAATCTCTGTTTTGTATATCCAAATGCTTCTTTCGTAATTGGTGTCAGGTATAACATTAATATAGTTGTAAAAACTAAAAATCATACAAATTCCTAAGGCCTAATGCATCCTTCTGTCAAAGTTCAGCAACTATAGAGCACTTGCAAGACACAATAGTTCCTTGAGAGTACAAGTAAATGGAAGTTAAGTACTTCACTTCTACAGCCTAACCAAATATCCTGGCAATTGTTTAACAGTTATCCTTTATCAATGTTCAAAATCTATCACAAATATCTTGGATTAGTCTTCACCATTAGGTGGATGCTGGTGCTTGTTTTGGCAATATAAGAAGAGTTGCTAAACAACAGCCTACTCGATCTAGTGTTGCTAAATATAACCAGTTTGCCTCCTCTAACACCATATCCCCTGGTCGTCCTGCCTCGGCCTTGCTTCCTCCACGGCCACTTATTATAATGATTATGCCCAATCATTCATAATCAGTTATTGCATAGATGACATTTAAACAGCAAACATTTGTCAGATATTGTATCAACAAGAGAACTGAATGCGCTGGCTATCACAAGTGATCATGGAAAAATAATATACAACATGTGAATCCTGTTCAAGTACAACCAGGACATTCTCAAGATAAAAACAGGAAACAGTTTCATGTTTGAACCTCCAAATCAAAAGCTTTGGCCTCCTAAAAAAATGGCCAAAATGTAATTGCAAATATAGATGACTTTCAGAATTAGTGGTTGGTGTGAGAGCAAATTTTGAGGTACAGTCTGAGACATGAAGAATAGGAACTCTGCTAGGATCTTAGGTCAACCTAAATATGTATACTGCCCACCTCATCTTGCGAAAAGTTCATCTCTCCTCAGCATGAATAAGTATTCCTTGGGCAATCATATGGGTCTTCAGAGATAAAATGTGAGGTCCATCAAGAGAACTAAAACAAAGAAAAAGTTGCTAAATTAACAAATTGCAGATGCAAATTTCATGCATAACAAACAGATATGTGGATTTGGTTTTATACTCGGTTTTTCACACTCATGTTATACACAGTATTTGAGCTGGCCAAAGTTATCCATTAGCATCAAAGCAATGATAAATAAAAGCAAATCACATGACCTGATAAATGAATAGAATGCCAATATAACATTTCCTAAAACAAGAAATCTATCATAATAACCTACTGCTAATGCAACAAACAGGTTTTTGATATGGTAATTAATTCCAGATTTGCCAAGGTTCATAACTCCATACATCAACTCAATGAGAAGACAATTATATAGTCAGATATTATTAAAATTAGATTCCACTAAGTTTGTTTGATCGACATAGCCTAGCCAAGACAATATTTTATAAAATACGAAGTATTATAAATGAGGCTTTTAATCAGAATTGAGAAGGCAACATTCAGAATGAAATCAAGACTATGGAAAAACTGGGCTTTCATAGACTATACGGCTAGTAATTTTAAGGAATTATCTATAAAGTGACCATGCATAAGAAAAAGGCATGGGATATGATATACCAAGAACATTAACATAAGCTTGTCGGTTTCCAAATCATGATTCATGATTGACTTGACGACTGGCTATAAGAGCATTTGTATCCTGGAAATTAGAAGATTGGATGCAAGCATTCCAACACCAACAGCAATATTGTATGAAACAAAGGTAGTCGGCGTGCAAAATTTAAATGAAGCATGTATTATACTAAATACAGTAACAACAACAACTAAGCCTTAATCCCATACTAAATACAATAAGAGATGCCTAAATATTACTCTTTACATTGCAAATACACGACGAACTTAGCAAATTTGTTTACACGCATCAAAAATGCAAATTTGAAATTTACATGTTCAGGACACAATTTGTTATTAAAAATTGAAATGGTCCAAAAACTGATTTCCCACATTACAAGAAGCAGCAGAAAAGTACCAGAGCTAAAGTGCCGATGATGAGGTTGACGGAACATCTTCACCTTCAGGAGCTTTCTCTGCAACATTGAAAAAGGAAAAATCTAATCAGACAAAAGATGAAGTAAAGATAAGAAGTCCAAAAGTGCTTGTTATCCATTTCATGTCAAAAGAATGGATAGTAGTTACTCAAATAAATAAAAGTTCTAAAGAAGTCATCATATCAAGGTGATAAGATCACCCAAACAAAAGCAAATCTAAAGAAGAATACAAGAAACTATAAATCCTTTCATCTAACATTTACCACTAGACGTTCAAAGATTTTACAATGAATTTCCACATTGACAACTTGCAGAGTAGAATATCCCAATCTCCTTGAAACTGCTGAAATTAATCTGGTTTAGCGTCATACCTATCAATGAGCCACTGGATAGCATGAAATCAATGTTGTCCATGCGCCTCTGTATGGATTTCAACAACAAGTTCATCGCTGAAACTCTCTTGCGGATGGATGAGATCTTCGAAGCATGCTGCATGATCAATGGCACCGGTGCATCTTCTAATAACTTATCTAATTCTGAGATTATTCAACTCTAATCAAGGAGGGAACTTTACACCAGATTCATCCATTGTGAGACGAGAATTCACCTCCGGTGAGACGATCAATGGCGAGGGAGAGTTCGTCCTGCCCGCGTGCCGCGCTCTCAGCTCGAGAATCGAACTCCCTCATCACCGTCCCCAGTGTGGATTCAATCGCCCTCGCCACGGCTTCGCAGCCATCCAGGAGGGGGACAGAATGCGATACGCCAACCCCCGTCACATCGTCATCGGCGCCGCCGCATGCTAGGGTTCCGGCTGGCGGAGGTTGGCCATCCGCCGGTGAGAAATCTCCACCGTCCATCTCGAATCTCTTTCGATAACAACAAATAACGGAGCTCTAATATTATGAAGACTTAATATTATAACTGAAAATTTAATAAATTTATTATATATTTTTTTAATTAAATAGATAATATTTAATAAACAAAATAAAATATAGACACGTGTCATCATCATGTGTGTTTATCACTAGATCTCTGCCGTCCATTGCTGACATCCGAAAACCCTACCTCTATAAATATCCTGATAAGAAACCCAATCTCGATCATCGGCGAAGAGTCTGAGAGGAGACGTCGGCTTAGGGTTTGGGATCTCGAGAACGAGGAGATGAGGGCCAAGGTGAGATCTTTACTCTTGATCGATCATCTATCCATTGATCATCGAAGAGGTTTAGAGTTATGTGATGTGTTCGATTGAATCACATATTATCGTGCTTTAGGTTGATTCCGCATGATAGGGTTTCATATTTGGTTAGGTTTATGGAGATGCTACTTATATTTTGGTTTTTCCGTCTGATTTTGTTGGATTGCTATATTATCTTCGATGGTGCAGGGTGCCTTTTGATCCTTGTTAGTAAAAATTTCGACTTTTGAGGATGATTGAAGTTTGAAGCATAACTTCTCGTTTCCGCAGATATTAGAGTTTTTTAGTTCTGCTTTTATGTTATGCATTAGTTCATGAATACAAGTAGATAATTTTGGTTTTATGTATTTTATATCCATTCTTTAATCTGAAAGTAAGTTGCATAAAGTTTGTTTTTTTGGATAATTTCATAGTTAATTCAATCAAGGGAAAGCATACGATTGTGATTTCAGAGTTGCATGTCTAATGCCACTAAACAATGGCAGAAATTCAGTATTTTTGTGGCATCTTATGCATAATGTCTTTAAGTGCACAATTGCTTCTGTTTCTAAATATGAGTTAATTCAAGGGAGGTGATGTCTAGAATTAGGCTTGGTTGGTAACCAAATAACTACATTGTTTATCCTAGGATATACTGATTGATAAAACAGCCATTGATAATCATTGAGTGCAATTGGGGGAGGCCATTGGTTGGAGGCAACATAATGGATAAGTTTAAGAATTTCTTGGGTGTTCAGTAAACCAATTGAGTATTTAAATATATGAATTTTTTTTATAGTGTCAAATTTGTGCCCATGTGGTTCACGTGATAATCTATCAAATGTGCTTCAAACAAATTGAATCTATGAGCCTACATAGTGGGATGTGTTAATCTATGAACTAACAAGTTGTAAGAAAAAAAAAGTTAGATGTAGTACATATCAGATGAGATAGTATCGTCGTGTTTGTATTTCATTTTCTAGTTGAATTATGGACAATATATCTCTCATTTACAAATTTAACTTTCCTTGTCTCTTCTGTGAAATTGTTTTTGTTTTAGCTTCATTTACTCTTTCCACAATCGAGAGTAGTAGTTTTATATGATATCATCTTTCTTGACTTACTCATGGTTACTCTGCCTTATATTTATCCAGTGGAAGAAGAAGCGAATGAGGAGGTTGAAGAGGAAGCGTCGAAAGATGAGGCAGAGATCAAAATAAAGGAGGACATGGTGAATGCAGAGCTTTCATCTCCTTCCCCTAGAGCATTTAGAAGTCAAGCAAGGGATTTTGACACCACTGCCTTTCTGATGTTTTCCGGGTGCAGCTGATGGATGCCAAGCCTTCTCCTGCCATGAAGTGTTATTTTTTTTTTGCAGAATTTTTGTTTCTGACTATCTTGCTTAAGTAGATTAAGTGTGCTCTACTGTTTTGGAACTGTAAGACTAATCT
Organism: Dioscorea zingiberensis; assembly: GCA_026586065.1. NCBI lineage: Eukaryota > Viridiplantae > Streptophyta > Magnoliopsida > Dioscoreales > Dioscoreaceae > Dioscorea > Dioscorea zingiberensis. The sequence goes on from CM048821.1 coordinate 53,832,344, forward strand.
TTTGGTTATGGAATTAGACCTGATCTTGTCATTCCATGTTTTTGGTTTATGTTTGTTTGTTGTTGTTCATGCAATGCTGCAAGGCTATGGTTTTGTGGAACTGTGATGTTGAAAAGGGTTTTGCTTGCTATCATTTAGAAATAGTATTTTACTCAGATTTCAAGCGAACATATTTTGATAATATATTTTTTATAGATTTGGGATTTGCATGGATTTTTTTTTGTATCAGAAACACTTATTTATAAGTTTATGATTTTTTGTGTTAGTAGAAAATAGTTTTATCTTTAGTTTTTTATTAAGCGTATTTAATATTTTGGTTATTAATTTATAAAAAATTTAGGCGAAATTATCTATAGTCCCTACACTGTTTTCAGGGATCTTAATGTCAAACACATACACATAACTCTAAATAATAAACACACATCCTAAGACTCCAATACAATTAGAGCATTATTTCATCCTAAGACTCCAATACAATTAGAGCATTATTTCATGGACCAATAGATAATTAATTATATTTTTATTTTTTAATATAATTTTTCATATAATTATTAATTAAAATTTTCAAATTTTCTTAAATTTAAATCTTGTCCAGAGATTGTAATTAAAAATTAATATTACAATTAAATAAAAAATAAAAAAAGACAGAGCTCATACTCTAGCTCAGCTCATTAGATTGACACCAGAGTCTAGAGATGTTGAGATTAATGTTACGATGCGTTTGGATTGGGGATTCATTCCTTTACAAAGGGATATGAATCTCCCCAAGGAAGGATACCCATGTTTGGGTATTTATTGAAGGGAATAAATCCTCTTTGTAAGAGATTGGGATTTTCCTCATGAGGGGAATGGCCATTCCCCCCATGAAGGGAATTGACAAATTATCCATTTGCCCCCTGAATTAATATAATAATTAATTATTATAAGTAACAACTAATTATAATAATTGATTATTATAAATAAATATTAATTATAATAATTAATTAATTATTATCATTAATAATTTAAATATAATAATTTATTATTAAAATTAATTGTTAATTTAATAATTAAATTAAAAAATTGTTCTTAATTAAATGATTAAATGAATTATAATAGTTTTTGCATAACAAATTGTTCTTAATTATATTTATTAAATATCAATATTTATATTTAATTATAATGATTTATTTAATTAAAATAAATCAATCATAATAATTAAATCGGAGTATGCTAATTCCCCATGAGGGGAATGGACAAATGACCCATTTGCCCCCTTAATTAACTATAATAATTAATTATTATAATTAATAACTAATTATAATTATCAATTATTATAAGTAAATATTATTAATAATAATTAGTTATTATAATTAACAATTTAAATATAATAATTGATTGTTAAAACTAATTGTTAATTTAATAATTAAATTTAAAAAAATGTTCTTAATTAAATGATTATGTGAATTATGATCGTTTTTTAATACAAATTGTTCTTAATTATATTAATTAAATAAAAAATTATTAAATTGAGATATTTATATTTAATTAAAAAATTATTCATAAGAATAAAATCGAAGTATGCTAATAAAATATTTTATAAAGAAATAAATTCATTTTTATATCAAGGGTATAAAAGTAATTGTATCACAACCCTTTTCTTTATTTTTTCTCATTCCCAATACATTACCTTCCTATTATCTCATATTCAAACAAGGTAATCATTCCCTTTCTATTCCTTTCCTTTCCATTCTCATACCCACTCCTTTCCTTTCCATTCCCCTTACCCAAACGCAGCCTTAGGTGGTGTTTGTTTGGGTGTAGTTCCAAATACAGGGATTTGGAGTTACATTGTAATTGTAAATCCTTGTATTTGAAAATACAGGATAGTCAAAAACAGTGTTTGGTTGGATGTAGTTTGGAGTGCTGGATTTGAAAAGTATGTGTTTGGTTGGATGTATTTGGAGTGTTGGAATATGAAATCCTTGTATATGGTTACTCATGGTGAGGTTACCCCCATCTTGATGATTATTTGATTTTATTAATGATATAACCCCATTAAATTTTTTTAATTAATATATAATTAAATAACTATATATATATATATATATATATATATATATATATAGTAAAATATGCTGCTTTTTATGTTAAAAATCTCAGTTGTTTCAGTCTTTCTCAAAGAGTTTCCAAAACAAAAACATGTTTTTCTGAATAGCATATATAATCAAAAATACTAGAGTGAAACCATAAGAGGACGGATAATATGGAAAATCACAGGAATCATCAAAGAAAGGGTGACCAAAAGCATAATAATTGAACAAAGAGAGACATGAGTGGGCAGGGAAATTCAAAATATCATGATCTAATGGCAAAGATTACAATCCCAATCATCAGCCTGCAAAACTAGGGCATAGTGGAAAAAACAGTCTGAGAAAATGGGGAAGAAGATGGAGGACACCGCCTTTTCTCTCTCTCACCCTTCAGCGCATTTGGCGATGACCTGCATCCTCTCACCACCTTTCTCGCAATTTCAATCCTCAAATCCCTCACGTGTTCAGCGCGTGAGGGATTTGAGACTACTGTATTTTGTTTTACAGCCATTTTGGCTGTAAAACGAAATGCAGCATCTTTACAAATGCTGGATTTGCAATTACAATAACTTTTCGAAAACGCCCAAACAAACGCCGGATTTGAAAAGGTGGTGTATTTAGAGTTACATGTAACTCCAAATACACCCAAACCCTAAACCCTAAATTATTTTTTACACTAATTATGATATACAATATTAGGCTTGGTTTGGATGGGGGGGTAATAGGAAAGGATAGCCACATGGCTATCCACATGCCATTACTCCATCACACTTTCTCCAAACCCTCTCTATCTCCATCAATGATCACTGTCATGGCCACGCTTTCCTCCTCCTCCGCCCCCGCCACACCCCACGTCGTCATCTGCGGTGATGGCGTCATCGGCGCCTGCATGGCCTCCTTCCTCTCCACTAAGTCTTTCTCTGCCCCCCGTATCACCATCATCGCGCGCTCCTCCATCGCCTCTAAGAAGACCGGCGGCTTCCTCGCCTTCGACTGATGCTTTCCCCCTCTCTCTGACCTCGCTCGCGCCAGCTTCCTCCTCCATTGCTCCCTCTTCCTCGCCCTCTCCGCCGTAACCGCCTACAGCCACCGCCCTCTCCACACCATCTCCCTCCTATCCACCCCCACCCTCATCATCACAACTCCCCTCCTCACTCCCTCCCTTCCTGGATGGACGCCCCCACCGCCAAACCCCCTCGCACCATCAGCACCCTCGAAACCACTTCCCAGGTCCACCCTTACCTCTTCACTCAAACCCTAATTTCCGCCTCCTCGGCCGAGGTCATGACTGGCGAGGTTGTGCGCATCAAAGTTGTCCAAGACCGCGCCACCGCCATGGTTCTCAAGGACGAGTGAGAGATCCCCGTAGACGTCGTCGTGCTCGCGCTCGACCCGTGGTCTAGCTGCTCCCCAATCCTCTACTCCCTCTTCAGCATCTCCGCTCTTAAAGCTCACAGCATCGTTCTCTGACAAGGTAACCAGAGCGCCATCTCGCTGGACGCTCTGTTCCTCAGCTACCAAGACTTACCGGGAGAGATGGAAAGGGTTTGGAGAAGGTGAGAGGGAGTAATGCCACATGGATAGCCATATGGCTATCCACGTCATTGGAGCAACCAAATCGGTAGGTACGAATAGCATTAGTCAGTAGGGGTGGGCATTTTAAACCAAGAACCGAAGAACCAATCCAATCCGAACCGAAAAAATCCGAAAAAAAAAAATCTGAGTTGACTAAAAAAAGTCAAAATCCAAGATTCAAACCGAACCTATCCGAATTTTAATGGATCGGTTCATGGATTTTGCTTCATAAAATCCGATCCGATCCGAACCAATCCGAAATAATATTAATTATATTATATTTTATTAATTAACATATGTCATAGTGTTATTGGTGTAGAGTTTAGGAAGGAGGAAACTCTCTAGAGCATGATTTTCTAATTACTCAAAAAGGCATTAATTTTATTGTAGCTACTACGAGTCGTATCTATTTTTATTCTAGAGAATTTAATTTTATTCGCTTATTCGTATGTCTTGATGGTGGTATATTGATTTGAATTACGAAAGTAGAAAGTCAAATTGTACTATCCGAAAATCCGAATCCGAACCGTGATCCGAACCGAATTAGTTGGATTTGGATGATGTCGGATCGAATTATTTTTATCTCCAAATTCGATCCGATCTGATTAATATTTATGGTTTGGTTCTTGGTTTTAGTCAAATCTGATCAGATCCGATCCATGCCCACCTATATTACTCAGGTAATTTATTGGGAATGAGAAAAGTAAAAAAAATGGTTGTGATAATATTACTTTTATACTCATGATATAAAAAATAAGTTTATTTATTTATAAAATACTTTGAATATCAGTATTCCATAAAAATTATGATTAATTTTTTAATTAAATAAATCATTATAATTAAATATAAATATCTCAATTTAACCATTTTTTAATTTAATACTTTAATTAAATTATTTAAATCAAATATCTCATATAAATTACCATGTTATAAAACCTGATGATAATTCACCTAATCATTTAATTAAAAAAAATTAATTTAATTATTATAATTAATTATTAATTATTGTAATTAATAAAAGGGCTTTTTGTAGGTGTACCCCTGAATAATTTTGAAATTGTGTATTTACCCCTGAATAAAACATAATTGCATATATACCCCTAAATACTAGGTATAATTGTGTATATACCCTTGGGGTTAAAATCAGATGAAAAACTATTAGTTAACAAACGGTAGACATGCAAAATGACCATTATACCCTTTGTATATATCCCCCTGAAAAATTTGTTTGACTATAGATTTAAAAATACCCCTTTAAAAATCTGAAATTTAAAATAGTTAAAATATATAAAGAGTGGGTATTTTGGACATTTTCCAACACTTAACCTAAGTTGTAATCATGGTTAAGATTATCTGGTTAACTTCTGTCAACGGACCCTAACAGCAGGGACCTATCCGCAATTCAACCTATTTTTCAGGGGTATACAGCAATTATGATTTTTTTCGGGGGTAAATATGCAATTATGAAACTTTTGAGGGCTATATAAACAATTTTCTCTTAATAAATTAGTATAATTAAATGGAGGGTAAAAGAGTCAGTTGGCCATTCCCCCATGGAGGGAATGACCTTGGGGGGAATGGGTTTCCCTTATAAACCTCTTTATAAGGGAATGAATCTCCCATCCAAACGGGGTCTTAGTATAAATTTGTTAAATAAGAGCATTTTAAGAGTGTAGTTTTTTTAAAGTTCAAAGGGAGATATTTAAACGCTTTCATAAAATATGAGTAAAATAATTATTTCTAAACTAAAATTTTCTCTGTTGGAAACCCTATCATTTTAAAATTTTATAAATAAAATAATTAATAGTTTACTGTTTAAAATTGGAAAGGCGTTTTGGGGTGGGGTGAGTGATCCCTCAGACCTGTCGTTAATGAATCTCAACTTGGTATTTGATTTAGTTTATAATTTTATATGCCTGTACCATAAAACCGACCTTAGCTCAGTTGGTAGAGCGGAGGACTGTAGTATTGGCAGATTAATCCTTAGGTCGCTGGTTCGAATCCGGCAGGTCGGAATTCTTCTATTTTTTTCTCTTTTTTTTTGGGAAAAAAAGGGGTTCCCCACTATCATCAACAAATGATTCATGATTTGATTGATGATCCAATTAGAATAACAGAAATAATCAAGGTACATGATTAAACAAACCACTTTTTCTTTGATCCAAGATACACCCCAACATGAAGTTTGCTTTGATATTGAAATAAGGATCCCATGTACAACAAGATCATACAACAATATTGTTTGAATCTGAACACGAGCAAAGCCATATCTCTATCTTGAAGATCCATCTATCCCTGAGAAAACATTTCAGGATGCTTTCAAGCTCCCACAAGTTCTCACTAGGATTTTTCTACAAATCAAAGAGTTCAGCCACTGAAATAGCGACCCTCACGAGAATACCGAACAAATTCAGCTTGCAACATATCTAACATTGCTTCATCAAAATTTTCGAGATCACCAGCATCACGCAACTTAGGGTACAAACTGGCTACGCTGCTTATAGCAGCTTCGACTATTTTCCACTGATCAAGACTGGCAGCTACGTGAATCATCTTCAGAGAAATTTGTTGATCAGCCTTGAGGAATGGAAGAATCACATTTAAACACTCCTCTTGAACCTCATATATTAACCAGTATTCAGAGAGGGAAGCAAGCTCCACATATGTGTGGAGCTCCGCAAGTTTCTGCTCTTCGTCCATATTGTTCCATGCACAACAAGGATTTATTCTTGGGAGCTCTGATGAATACATCCACTTGATCAATTTAACCAATGCATTCCAACCAATAGGGACCTTGATAACGTCTTGATTACTGTCCACAGGAAAGAGTTTTGCACATTAAGAGGCCATGGAGATTAAAGAACTCACATAATCCGAAACCAGTTAAGAAGAACATTCTTGAGCAACAACCTAGAGAGACATCCACTATGTTCATTGTTTATTTTATAAAGCTTAAAACATGTGATGTAAAAAATATATGTTAAGATATCTTTCTTTCAAATTGGTCCTGGGCTCTAGCCAATCAATTTGATTTGAAACCTAACTGAGTCAAGGACATCGAAGTTTTATTTCTAGATAGGCGTAACGGTGTTTATTTCTAGGTTAGAGGTAACTTCTATGTCAGGACTCAGGTCCATTATCCAGCCTAATCTCAGTGTTCAACCTCTGTAGGATGAAGTGCAAGTTACATTATTATAGCCTAGGCCTGGTGAAACAAACATCTAAAAATTGGGGGATTTGCATAATTTACGCTCAACTTCCCTTAGTTTAAGTCTCCTTCAGATGGGACAAACTTGCCTTTAGTACAAGACTGTTGGAGTCAAGTTTGATAAGGAATTGTAAGTTCTCAAAAAGGCCCTGTTTCTTCCAGAATCATTCCTTTATAGAGTTTTGTGGAAGGGCATAGTAATTGGAAGTTCTCAATGGAATAACCCATAGGAACAAATAGACCTTTGATTGGAGTATGGAGTTGGTCATTTTAAAAACCAAGGCATATATAGGTAAAATGTATGGTTTTCAATAGCTAAATCATGCATGTCATGTGGTCATATAATTCAACAGTAGCCTGATTTCACTACAATATATTTTCAACATATGAAATACACAATATCAAGTATTGAAGTGAAATCTTAATTCAAGGCTAACCTGTCTTGCATCCCAGACTGAAACAGTCCCCTCAAATAATCACAGCAGGACACCAGTACAATTTTGTGTGCATGCATATGAGGCACTGGAACCTGGCACATGGAGCAATTCCAAGCCACTCCTTCAGTTGCTTTAGCTTCCAAGATGATGTCCCTTCAATCCATATCATGTATTTCAGCAAAAAGAATCAATAACAAAGTATTACTCCAGCAAAAAAAATGGTTGACTAAGTTAATAAATTACATGCTAAGAATGTACACTAACAATAGTTGCAACTGTCATCTTGCAATGCTTTAGTGATTGATCACCATTACTCAAGTACTGCAGAAAAGTCTGAACAAATATTTTCTTATACCCTTTTCCATCAATTGTATCGTTCCAACTAACTACAAGTTCCTAACATTGTTTTTTTCCACAAATTCTCACTAATTCAATGACACACGGGTTGATGCTACTGAACAAGGGCATGGGCACTTACATAAATGCATGGCAAGATGGTTCAAATGCCTGTGTGAGGTCACAAATGGATGGATCAGAGCCCCATCTAGGCAGTCTTCGATGGAGCATGTTTGATAGAGACTTTAAGCCACAAAACTTGGCAAGATTTTTCAATGGCTTCACAAGGCCACCCTCAACTTGGATAAAGCCTGAATAAACATATTCCAAAATCTTTGTGAAAGCAAAAGCATCCACACGGTCAGATATGCGAACCTCCCGTCTCAACCTAGTTTGTTTTTGGTCAGATCCATGCCTTTCTGTGGACAAATCACCCAGTGTATTGTGATCTAGAGGTCCTTCAGGAGGCAATAGAGATGGGCATCTTGCCATGAGAATGACACTGTGAACTCTCAGAACTTGGCCATTGGAAAGTATAAATTGCAAGTCAGCAAGTTCATTTTGACCAAATGTTCCCTCTATCCTTTTACCAAGTTTGCTTGGAAACCCATAGAAATTGAAGAAGCTAAGAACATATGTAGCATACCATTTTATCCCAGGGCTAAAATTTTTGGACAAAACACATTGAAGGTTGTCAGCTAGAACTCGAACTTCAGAAATTTCACACGCTATGCAATGAAACTTATCAGTTGAAATATTTTTGTGATCACATCCTTTATCCGAGAAATTAAGCAACAGAGAAAGTGCCTGAAGACTATGAAATAAAATAATGTCCTCACCTTCCCAATCTCTGGCACTACTCCAACAGCATGCCTTTTCATTCGAAGTACTGTAAATATGAGAAGTAATGCTCGACCTACTAATTTTTATATCACTATCTAAGCACCTAGTAATAATGGCTGATATAATCTGTACACCTCTCTTTTCTAAAATTGGAATTTGATACTCTGATAAATGTGAATAGCATCCCACACTTACTATGTTAACCACAGTTTGAAGACTATCTGACATTAAAGAGACATCTCCAGTTGCATTTAATTCCAGTGATGCCAGTAGGTAATCCAAATATTCATAACCATCAAACCGCAGAGATTCTGATAGATAGTGTTTTGCATGCGAAGAAATATACTTGCTTGGTGAAAACAGCATCTGAAGAACTGCCCTTAGAGGTTCAAACTCAAAGTTGTCAGTGGGCAAGCTAACATGTCTTCTATGCATCACCTTCGCTGCAGAGCTATTACATCAACATTTAATTAACATTCAAAAATAAATTTAATAGTGACTTCCATAACCAAACTCAAATCAGAAACTCCCAGATTTTGCAAAAATTTTAAAATGTAACTAATAAGAGAAACAAAACTTACCACGCAGAGGAAATAAGAACCTTAAGATAACAAAAACCTCCCTCAGTTTTGGGGAGAAACTCATCCTCACAATGTAAAGCAAGCCATCCAAGAATATCCCATATGTAGGCTTTTGTGTCCACATAACATTCATTTATTTTTGAAAGCAGCACTTCAGCTTGTAGCGGATTCTGAATTAAGTTCATTATGCTGCAATCTCCAAAAAGATTGTCAAAAAGGACTTTGTCAATGCCTAGCTTCCAAAAATACAAATGATGATCACCATTCCAACATGTTATTAATGCTACACGAAAGGCCTCCATCCTTAAGGGCATCTGATCACGACGATCCTTTTTGGAAGATGGTGACATTGATTCACTCATTGCACTAATAATTCCTTGTACCACAGGCTCACAATACAAGCTAATTAGCATGTGACAACCTTTAGCAGATCTCTGTAGAAGGGAAAGAAACTAGTGATTCTATATGAACCATACATACTGAAAAAAGGAAGTGTAATAACAAGATAAAGGTTTGATCCAAACCATTAAATGGCGACAAACTTTTAGGCACTCAACTCGAACGATGTAAGGTTGTGAGTGTTCCATGCCTTGAACTACCTTGGAAACAATTTCCTTGTTTTGTAAAAGCTCCATCACCACATCTCCACAAAGAGCTGACATACAAATTTACAGCTTCTGTTTTGACTAAAGATGACAATAGTGACAATGAGAAGAAAGAGATTTCATAATATAGACCTAAGAAAGATAACTTTAAAAAATAGAGATGACATGTACCTAGAGCTGCAAACAACTGTAGTGTAGCAGCAGTTACTGAAGGATTTGGATGTGAACAACTATGGCCAAGCTTCATGATCAAATTAATGTTTTTCCACACATAATATCTGGCAGGAGGCCACCTCAACAGTATTGTCTTGAGAAGAGAAGCTACTTGTGTTAAATACTCAAGTGGTTGCTCTCCATCAACATAATCTTGCAAAGCACAAACAACACTATCAACTGCACCATTTTCTTTTAGCACTTTCCAAGTTTCCTCATCACTTCCATGTCTCATAACCCCTGGGTTTTCCAGGATTTGATTCATTGCAACTACACAAGAGTTTGCCACCTGCAACTGGCATTTGGACAACCAACATGACAGACTAACCACAACCCCAGAAATATCATACTGGCATATAGAATGTCCTAAGTTGATAACCAATTTCGCTGTTGTATCGGCAGCTAAGCTCAAAATTCTCTCATTTTGCGAATTAAAAATTCCCTCCAATGCAAGTAGCATATCAGAGACGGTGTTCTGGAATGACACTATCAACTCTTAGCCACATAAAACTGCATCACTTTAACAATGAGACTCCATGCTAATGTAAACGTCAAAAGTAGTTTACCCATAATACTTGCATGCCATCAAACACAATATCAAATTCTCATTTCTAGAAAACGTCACTCTAATCCGAAGGTATAAAAAGTTCTATTTGAGATAAAACCTCCCACAACCACCATTTGATCTAGCTGAAAAACTACACAGAATTCCCTACGTTACAACAATCTTGATTTTATTTTAATAAAATTACAATAATTCATGTGCAAAGATTGCCAAAATATCACTGTCGAAATCACAAGGGTTTCTTGCATACAATCTCATAAAAGATTGGACAAGAACCCCAAGAAAGAAAAAGAGAAAATTGGGCGAATTTCGAAGAATAATCAAGAAGAGACTCGGAAAAGAAATACCTTCAGAATTGGAAGCTGTAAAACGGGAGGAGAAACACAACCCATAAAATTCACCATTGTGCGGAGAACGTGCGATTGAATTTCAGCATCGGAACACTGCCACTTCCTTTCTTTGTTATCATCAACCCTAAAAGCAAAAACCGCATCAAAAGATTTGGTCAACAAGAGAAACAAATCGAAAAACGTACATAGAAAGATAAAGATAGAGAAATCAAGGATGAAAGCACTTGATGGCAAGGGCGAGGGCTTCATGGAGCCGCTGGCGAACGGTGATCGCGTGGTCGCTGAGCGAGGGCTTGTCCCTCCGGCCACTACCGCCACCCTTCGAGGACGAACCCATCGCTCCGTCGAGAATGGGAAATCACCAAAAGCGTACCTTAACGGGTTTGCTTTCTTGAAGAGAACTTAAGAGGCAGCTTAACGGGTTCAACCCGTTAAATAAGAAAGAAAGCAAACCCCATAAGAAAACCCTTACTTCCACATGTCAGTATCCTAGCTCTTGCATGCCTCGTGATCAACAACATCTTTAAGATTAGCGATTTGATTAAATACTAATGAAAAATCAATTTAGATACCGGATGAATTGCAAACAAGGTCCCTAAACTTTATTTGACATCTCATTCCAGTCCGTCATCTTCAATTTGTAACAAAACAAATCATCCAACTTACATATTGTAATAGAAAAGTCTTACGTCTAGTTGTCAGTTCAAAAATATTGACATAACAGTAAAAGGTTGACTCACTCATGCTGACTTACTCCCCCTGGGCTGACTCCCCCCCCCCCCCCCTAAAATTTCTCCCAACTCACACCTCTAAGAAGTTCCTCTCCAATTGTCATCACCGCCTCACCGCTCATCGTCAGCTCGTCACATTGCCCCTCATCGTTGACTCGCCACCTAACCACTCACCATCAACTCGCCGATGATTACCCCGATATGTAGAAGTACTTCTCTTCTGGTTTAGGGTTTTGTTCTTATTCTTCATTTCATTCTTTTAGAATCCATAGGGGACATGTAATTTTTGTAATTTTTCTGTAGTCTGCTCACTTCCTCCCCTTGTGGTCCTTGTTCAAATGCTCATGAGACAAACAATCCTCCATGTCCTCGTCAGATGAAAAATTTGAAACGCTTATCTGCATAGAAAGGGAAAAGGCCAGTAGGTCAGTAATTTACGGTAAATTACACCTCAAATCCCTCAACTTTTCATCGTTCACATAATGGGAAGTCATGCAAAGTTAGGGACTTGCAGTGTAATTTACCACACTAATTTATTAATTACTGTTTAGGGTTTTGTGAAGAATTTTGAATGGAGACAATACTTAATTTCCAATATTACAGAGTATGAGGAGGAACCCAACTATGCATTTGATCTAAAACTACATTACAATGGAGATATGGAGATATGTTGATATAGGAGAGCTCAAGTCAGATGATGTTGAGCTATTTGAAATGATCTATGTATACATTCGTGCATGTGTATGAACAGTGATGGTAACCTATGAATGTATATGCATGGATTTTAATGAGATTAAAGCCAGGCTTGGGTGTAGTTAGAGTTATTGTTTGCATTGGAGGGTTGTTAATGTGAAATGGTTACTTGTGGGTTGTGAGGTTAATAAAGTGCAGAAAAGATTTAGAGAAGGGCAAGAGAAAGTGGATGAGGTTAAACCTTAATAACCCTAAGCAAGGTCAGTATACCTCCGATGTAACCCACACACAACCCATTTAATCAAGCATGCAAACTCGTTCAACTTCATAGGTTTCCTAAGGAACCACAGGTGCCTCCACCACCACATGTTATGGTTACCCAAGCACTTCTCATGCACACATATGCATCTCCAACAACTTTGAGTGTAGAGATGATGAGAATGCAGTGGTTAGATGGTCCAGTGATGCATTGGTTAGTTCGTATACATACATATATCCTCATGTAATCCTTGAATGAGCAAGAGTTTAATAGGTAGCTCCTGTGAAATAGAGTAAGGGATATCCTTTGTAAATATGCATATATTGTTGGACGTGGGGCCCATACCCACAATTGTTATACATCCAAACCTGAGCATTCAACGGTCACTGCTAGACCGTTGGATTGCTTCAGCCTTTAATCCAATGGAAAACATCAACGGTCATTTTTCCATCCGTTGGGATACCCTCTATAAATATGTATGCTGGAGAAACCCTAGCTGCAACAGTGGAACTAAGCATCTCTCCTGCAAAACCTCTCTGATTTCTCCTGCAACCTTCTTCTCCTCACTCTCATTCTTTCAAGCAATCATCAACACTTCTTCAACCTTGGGTGATACTTGAACGATCTCGTCGCCGAACGTGCTACACGAGGAGACGATCTAGCTTCCGGGTTTTGGTACCTTAGCACAAGAGTGAGGCCAACAATCTCGCACGGGGAGGCTAATTTTGTGTTAAGGCAGTGCTCTTGCACGCCAAGCCCAGGCCAGATCATTCCAACTTAATCCCTTTGTTTTTGCAGAGTTTTCTTGAGTTTATTGTTGAATATTTGTGCTGTTTTGCATGCTATTTCAGTGAAGATTTCTAACAATTTAACACAAAATTACTCTCTCTAAAGTAGCATGCTGTATGGTTTTTTGAAATCATCTTAATTGCTGTGCTTATTTCTAAGGAAAACTAAAAAATAAAATAAATAAATAAATAAAAACATTAATGTTGAATCATTTATGTGCTCTTATTCATCTCTGAACTACTGTGCTTATATTTGAAAAGAATTGCTAAATATTACAGTTGGAAAAGGGATTGAAAATCTGAGATTATATGCCACAAAATTTTCTGAAATTCCTGCTGAAATTCTGCCAGATTTTCTGTTGATTTACTGTTTAAAATTTTCTGAAATTCCTGCTGAAATTCTGCCATATTTTCTGCTGATTTACTTTTTAAAATTCACTAAAATACCTGCTGCATTGCTGACTGCTTACTTGCTGTATTTTGCTAAAATACTGAGTTACTTGTTGTAGTTTTTCGGCCTGTACTTGTTCTGAAGTTGTATTCATCAAGCACCTATATTTTGCTGAAATTTGCTTGCGTTACTTCATTTTGTGAGCACATTAGTTGCCCCATAATCTTGATTTTCACACACCATTCACAATGTCTGGCGCACAATCTGATACTTCTTGCCGACCCGAAAAATTTGATGGCAAGATGAGTTTTAGGAGGTGGAAAACCCAAGCTGAACTCTGGCTCATCACTTTAGGACTTCAAACCGCCTTATCACCAGCCCCTGATTCTGATTCCTCTGAACTAGGGTCGGATGCCCTCCATAGATTGTCAATCTCCTATGACCCAACCGAGCCCCCTAATAGGAGTTTTGAGGAAATAGATTTTCATTGTTGTCATAGAATTCTTAGCATTCTTTCTGACCGACTCTATGACAAATATTTTGATTACAAGAGTGCTAAGGATATATGGACTGCCTTGGAAAAGGAATATGGACCTGATAATGCTACTAGAATCGGTCACCTAAGCATAGAGTTTGAAAACTATAAGATGGTGGATGGTATAGGCATGGGTGAACAAATTCATACATTCCAGGATTACTTAAGTGCTATAGAAAAGTGTGGAGCTGTCTATAATGAGAGCCATGCTGTCTCTATACTCCTAAACAAACTCCCTCCATCTTGGACTAACTTTGCAAACAACCTTAGGCACAAAATAGACAGTCTAAACCTTATGGGTGTCTATAACACGATTAGGATTGAGGAGGCAAACCGATTATTCACAAATATTGCCGAACCTCAAAAGGGCAAAGCCTATTTGACTGAACATAATGATAGCTCTAAGAGCTCAAAGAGCTCTAAGAACTCCCATCATTTATCCCCTAAAGGGAAAACCTTTAAAGCTAAGGGCAAACCTCCCTATACTCATGCTCAAAAGTTTCAGCAACCCAAGTCTTCCTCTTCATCTAAATTTTCTGGGAAAAACACTAAACACTGCTTTGTTTGTGGTAGCTTTGTTTGTGGTAGAACTAACCATGTTGACCGGGATTGCTTCTTCAAGAAGACTGGACCTCCTCAGAAGAACTCCGGTCTACCCAAACCGCAAGCCAATGTGCTTGAGATGGGTGCACCCTCCTCTGGGACCCACTTTAGGTCATTCTCCTTCATCCCTTCTGCTCATCTAGCCTACCAAAACTTAGAATGGTTTCTTGATTCTGGAGCTAACGTCCACATATGGGCAGAACGTTTCTGGTTCTCCACTTACCAGGTCTCACGTGGAGGAAGCGTGACTCTAGGAAATGGATCAGTTGCACACGTGCTAGGGAGAGGGAGAATTGACTTGAAGATGACATCTGGGAAAACCCTCACCCTACTGGATGTTCAGCATGTACCTGATATTAGGAAGAATCTTGTTAGTGGTTCTCTACTTATCCAGTGTGGTTACAAAATTGTATTAGAGTCTAGTCGTCTTGTAATTTCTAAGGGAAACCTTTTTGTTGGTAAAGGCTTTGTATCCGGTGGTTTGTTTAGACTTAATATATGTGAACCTTCTGATTTATCTTTTAATGAAAACTCTGATTTTGCTTCTTCATCTTCTGTTGTGTTGAGTGTTGAATCTTCAGATGTTTGGCATGGAAGATTGGGTCATGTGAGCTTTGGAACCATTAGAAGGTTAATGATCTTGACTTGATTCCCAAATCTAAGATTGATCAAGGATCTAGGTGTCAGATTTGTGTCCAAGCCAAACTGCCTAAGAAACCTTTCCAACAATCAACCGAAACACATAATTACGTGATTTGATCCATAGTGACATTTGTGATTCATGTAGGACTTCTACTACAGCTGGAAAGCGATACTTTATTACTTTCATTGATGATTACTCCAAATTCTGTTATGTCTACTTGATCAAATCCAAAGATGAAGCCCTTAATAAGTTTATGATTTGCAAAGCCGAAGCAGAGAATCAATTAGGGAAAACCATTAAGATCCTTAGATCTGATAGAGGTGGAGAATATACTTCTAATGCAATGTCTTTGTTTTGTGAACAAAATGGCATTGTACATGAATTTACTGCTCCCTATACACCTGATCAAATGGGGTTGTTGAAAGGAAAAACAGAACCTTAATGGACATGGTGAATGCCATGTTGTTAAGTTCTGGAGTACCCGAGAACTTGTTCGGGGAGGCATTGCTCTCAGCTTGTTTCATCCTGAATAGAATACCTTTTAAGGACCGTAGCACAACACCCTATGAACTTTGGAAAGGAAGAGCCCCTTAGCTCAACTACTTCAAAGTGTGGGGGTGTTTGGCTAAGGTGAAGATTCCAGACTTTAGGATCAGAAAGATAGGTCCCAAAACAGTTGATGCAGTATTTGTAGGATATGCTCTGGATAGCAATGCTGGAAGATTCCTAGTTATTAACTCAGAGGTGAGTGAAATAGCCAGGAACACCATCATTGAAGCCAGAGACGTAGTCTATTTTGAAAATATCTTTCCTTTAAAATCTATAGCATGTCCTACTCCACCTGTGCCTCTGACCTCTCACTCTCCTTCTGAACCAGTTCCTACACCTGTAGAGGAACCCAGAAGAAGTAAAAGGGGTAGAGTTGAACAGACCCTAGGTGATGATTTTGTCACTTTCATGATTGAGGATACTCCTAGCACTTTCCAAGAAGCTATAGATGATGAGTATCATTCAATTATGAGTAACAACACATGGGTCTTGACTTCCTTGCCTCCTGGAAACAAACCATTAGGCTGTAAATGGGTATTTAGAAAGAAACTGAGGCCTGATGGATTCATTGAAAAGTTTAAGGCCAGGTTAGTTGCAAAAGGATTTAATCAAAAGGAAGGATTAGATTATTTTGATACCTACTCACCCGTAGCTCGCACTACCACCATTAGGATTCTAATTGCTGTTGCATCATCCTTTAGCCTTGAAATTGCTCAAATGGATGTAAAGACTGCTTTCTTGAATGGTGATCTAGAGGAAGAGATTTACATGGAGCAACCTGAAGGCTTTGTTGTCCCTGGACAAGAGCACAAGGTTTGCAAACTTGTTCAATCTCTATATGGACTAAAGCAAGCCCCTAAATAGTGGCATGCCAAGTTCGACTCTACAATCATCTCTTATGGCTTTGTTGTAAATAATTATGACAGATGCGTTTACAGCAAAGTGGTAGATGATGGATGTGTGATAGTATGTTTATATGTGGATGATTTATTGATCTTTGCTACTGATTTGAACCTAGTGAATGATGTCAAGAATTTCCTAAATAGCAAATTTGACATGAAAGACCTAGGAGAAGCAAATGTAATACTGGGTATCAAACTTACTAGGTCTACCTCTGACATCACATTGTCCCAGTCTCACTATACTGAGAAAGTATTGGAGAAATATGGGTATCTTGACTGCAAGCCAGTGGCTACGCCCTATGATCCTAGTGTATATCTTAAGAAAAATGAGGGTGAACCAGTCAATCAAGACCTTTATGCTCAAATCATAGGTTCCTTGATGTATCTGTCCAACAGAACTAGACCCGATATTGCCTATGTTGTATCTAGATTGAGTAGATACACTAGTAACCCAAATCAAGAACACTGGACTGCTCTTGAGAGAGTCCTTAGATTTCTAAAGGGGACTATTCCTCTTGGACTAAGATATACTAGATACCCAAGTGTAGTAGAGGGATATACCGATGCAAATTGGATATCTGACTCAGTTGACTTGAAATCAACCTCTGGCCAAGTATTCCTACTTGGTGGAGGAGCTATCCGATGGAAATCTGCTAAGCAGAAGCTCAATGCAAGGAGCACCATGGAAGCAGAACTGATTGTACTTGATTCTACTTATACTAAAGCTGAATGGATTAGAAATCTATTGTCTGAGATTCCTGTCATGCCTTCTCCTATGCCTCCTATTGCTATACATTGTGATTCTAAATCTGCTATTGAGTTATGCAGGCGTGAAAGTACAAATGATAAAATGAACAGGTATATGCGGATCCGGCACAAGTCAGTGTGGAGACACTTGAAGCACAACGTTGTGAGCATAAATTATGTAAAATCAGAGCTAAATCTTGCGGATTGCCTGACTAAAGGGCTATCGAGACAAATGATAGCTGAAGCGTCGAGGGGAATGGGGCTTAGCCCATAAAGGTCAATAACAATAGTGACCCTACTTCTTTGAATGGAGATCCCAGGATAGAAGTTCAAAGGGAAACTATTGATTGGTTGACTGGGAGAGCACCTTATATGTATTAGAGATACATACATCATTATTATTATTATTACCCCATTCCTATGGCGTGTGCTCTCATGTAGTGGTTAGAGGTTGAGCATAGCTCTTAATGAGATCAAAGGCTAAATTTAGTGAGATATAACACTACAGATATCTCTGGAGATCTCACCTATATGGAGATAGCTGTCAGGCCGCAGCTATGAGAGTTATAGGGAAAACTTTCTAGTAATCTCCATGAACATGGTATCGAGCGCATGGCCAATAATGCGCCAACCCCGTTATGTTCAAGTATCACATAGGATTCTGACTAGAGTGGAATTCTGATTCAAAGGGTTGTAGTTCAAAACCTAGTTCATTGCTATCCCTATCAGTTGGAAGCTTTAGTGAAGGGTTAAGGTTCAAGTCTTTAAAGACACCTTAGCTTGATCTTTTGAAACCCAAGGTTGAGTGTTTTCCTTGTGTTCTAAGTGTTTTAATTACCAGTTCATTTTCCTTCCTTATGTTTCCTCGTGAGTCACATTCTGAGTACCTATTTCCTTTTGAAACTTAATTTTGAAATTGATTCAAACTCCGTTGGCATTCTTGTGATGTTCACTATTTGTGTCCAGGTTATGGATGTAGTGGGGGATTGTTGGACGTGGGGCCCATACCCACAATTGTTATACATCCAAACCTGAGCATTCAACGGTCACTGCTGGACCGTTGGATTACTTCAGACTTTAATCCAATGGAAAACTTCAACGGTTTTATTTCCATCCATTGGGATACCCTCTATAAATATGTATGCTGGAGAAACCCTAACCGCAACAGTGGAACTAAGCATTTCTCCTGCAAAACCTCTCTGATTTCTCCTGTAACTTTCTTCTCACTCTCATTCTCTCAAGCAATCTTCAACACTTATTCAACTTTGGGTAATACTTGAACGATCTCGTCTCCGAACATGCTACGCGAGGAGACGATCTAGCTTCCGAGTTTTGGTACCTTAGCACAAGAGTGAGGCCAACAATCTCTCACGGGGGAGGCTAATTTTGTGTTAAGGCAGTGCTCTTGCACGCCAAGCCCAGGCCAGATCATTCCAGCTTATATAAGTGTTGCATGGAGACACTTCTTTAATGTGGGATGAGAAGCTTACCATGGAATAGAAGAGAAGATGGGATATGTTAGCTGCATTAATAGTAATGGTACATAAATGTATATGTAGGCCTATAAACCCATTATGACAATTTAAGGAGTATTAATTACAAATATGAGTACTGAGATATTTCACGCTTACCAGAGACCGACATGGAGCGTAGAGACACATCAGGAGAGAGTCTTGAGTGATTCCGATCATCTCTAAGGTAGATGTAAGTTACTCTTGCCTAGTTCCTACTTAGTGATGAGTATTTATTGGTTTTGCTATTGCTATATTCTAGCATGCTTTCTTGATGATCTTGATCATTACCTTGTTAACCGTACACACATACTTGATATCTTGATTTGTTGGATGATTGTGCGTGTTTGATTGGTATATGTGTGATGGTGTTTACTATACATGTCTGTTCGTTGATCGGCACGTGGCCGTGGGCACATATGAGCCTGTGCTCCGTCTAGGTAGGTGTGTGTCAGTTTCTCCATCTGTTGTTGTATGTTTGATGCAAGAGATCCCGAGTCAAACGATGCTGAGATATCTGATTGCACCATATGAGCTTTAGCATACCACAACTTGGCGGACCGACGTAAAGGCGGAAGGTGATCGAGCCAAGTCCGGAATTGGGGAGCACTTTGGACACGGTTCGGTATTTTTGCCATAACTTTGGCTACATGTATCGGATTCGCGCCCTCAACCCCAATTCGGAAAGCTCGTTTTGACGCTCACGTAGGGTCCATCAGCTTTGCTGGATGGACATTTCCTGCATCCTCAAATTCCACTATTTTCCCCGTCGTTTCTTTGTTTTTTGATGTTTTTTTTCTATTTTTGGTAATACTTCGTATGTCAATTTAGGATAGGATTTGAATCCGATTTTATCTTGGATTTTTAGGAGTTAACTAATTTGTTTAGTTATTTTATAATTAGATAATTTTTTCTTTTGAACCAAAATTTGCCGATTTTGCCAAATTTGGATAAGAGATAGGTTTCTAGGTTAGTTTTTTTTTTAAGCTATTTAAACCCGGCTTGTGGGTTGAGTTTTAGTCATTGATTGCTGAATAATACTTTTCCTTTGAAGTTTCAGAGACTTTCTTCTCTATTTTTCTTCTCCCTCGCTTGTTCTTTTGTCAATCCCCTGGTTGCCATCGCCCGCAGGTTAATCACTACCCTGCCTGGCATCAATGTTCATGCTCACTGAGCATACCCACCTGTGGACCGGGACAAGATCCATGGAAACATGATGTGCTTATAGGTTGGCTGGGTAGGTGTGCATCAGTTGAGTTCTATTCTTCCGCCCGGTGCAATGGAGCGAGGCTCCTGTAGGACGTTCAGGGCCGAGGACACCCTAGCGTCCTGGTAGTCCAAGCCAGAGGGAGGATACTCTGGTTGTCCAGCCCGTTAGTGGGACGATATACTGACCGTATCGACACGTACGAGAGATGGCGCTACCGACTTCCGACCGGATGATCGCTTCCAGTTGAGGCTGATGATGCTGACCGGGGGATATTTGAGAGTCTTTCCTTGGATTACTCTATCAGAGCTTGAGGTTGTAGTTGTGTTTAGGAGTCCCTTCCATTGATAATTCCTTGTGGTAGGTTTGAGACTCCCAGACATTGGATAGTGCGGGGCGTGGTCCCCACTTACTTGATTTAGTCATGTTCATTGATTTGCTTTACTTGTTATTGGCTTATCTCTTGTTTATTACATGACTTCCTTGTGATCCCTGCGGGGGTGCTTACTAGGCTTTCCTTCCGAAAGCTCATACACTTGCTCTCACTTTTGTTTTCAGATCCTAAGGAGTAACTGACTCGGACTCAAGAGCGATACGAGGGTTGAGGCACTGTTGTAGAGGTTCGAGAACCTCTAATTTTGTTGAGAATGAGATTATGTTATGTAGGACCCTTGTAGGGTCTTGACATTTGTAGGGTGCCTGTACCCTTATATTTTATCTTCCACTATAGACTCTGGTTTATTTCATTATGTTATTTGGATTTTCTGTTGTTTATCTATTATATATTCATGATTATCTAGGCCTTATATCCGAGTGGGGCTCGTCTCCACTTAGGTGCGACCAATTTGCTCACGCGCTTGAGGCTCGGGATCTAAGTCGGGGCGTGACATAATCACTATCCCATCCAACTTCAGTTGGTATCAGAACTCAGCATCATCCCAGGGAGGGTTCTCATCAGCATCAATGGATGGTGGTCTTGGTCGTGGTCATCATGAACAGGTTCTAAACGAGGAAGTCTAGTACCGTGATCATGGCGTTTAAGAGGTGATGATCGAGGATCTATAGAGGTAAGTCGCGGAGCTGACCCAGCGTCTTGCGGCGCGAGATTTGGAGGATCATGAAGTCTCAGACCACGATTCTGACTCTATCTTCGTCAACCCTTATCACCGACATGCCCTCTTCCGGGAGCACCGTGGGTGGGAGGAGCGTCATGGAGACCTCGTCTTTCGGGTGGATCTACCCGAGTTCGCTGGATCGATACAAGCCGAAGGATTCATCGATTGGTTGAATGAAGTGGAGCGGATCTTTGAATACAAGGAGATTCTCGATCGTGTGTTAGTGAAGCTGGTGGCCATCAAGCACAAGGGACAAGCATCTGCGTGGTTGGAGCAAATACGACGCTCACGAGACATGGAGCGCAAACCGAAGATCACCGATTAGGACAAGATGAAGAAGAAGATGAAGGGGCATTTTCTCCCCTACAACTACACTCAGACCTTGTTCCAGCGGCTTCATCCGTTGCGACAGGAGACGAGATCGGTATATCACTATACTGAGGAGTTTTACTAGTTGGTTGCTCGGAATGACTTATCTGAGATAGAGGAGCAGTTAGTGGCACAGTATTTAGGAGGTCTACGCCAACCACTACTGGATATTCTCAGTCTTCACTCACTGTGGACTATTTTTGAGGCGTACTAGCGTGCACTTACTGTTAAAAGGCAGCAGAACAGGAGGCCACTTGTTAGGAGCGATCAAAATAGTCGGCCAGTTCACCCTCAGGATTCCCGCCCGGTCCACTAGCCACCGTTAGGTAATTCTAACTCTTCTATTCGATGTTTTCGATGTGGCGAATAGGGGTATAGATCAATAGAATGGCGGAAGCCCGCTAGTCAGAAGGGCAAAAATTTGTTAATCAAGGAAGATTTCATAGACGATGTTGAGGAGTTTGGAGAGCCCGTTTATGATGATGATGCAACTAATGATGTGTTGTACAGAACAGCCATGAGACTCTAATTGTTCGCAAGAGTCTATTGTCGCCTAAGGATGATTCAGGGGATGACTGGTTGTGAAACAACATCTTCCACACAACCTGCACAGTTGCCAACAAGGTTTGTAAGGTAATCATTGACAGCGGCAGTTGTGAGAATGTGGTGTCTGAAGAAGCTATCTGAAAATTACAGTTGAAGACAAAGCGTCATCCTAAGCCATACAAGCAGTTGTGGCTGAGCAAAGGCAGTGAAGTAAAGGTAGATCGGTGATACCTCTTTTCTTTCTCTATTGGCAAGAGATATTTCGATAATATCATGTGTGATGTTATGCCAATGGATGCATGTCATGTATTGTTGGGACGACCTTCGCAGTATGATTGTAGTGTTGTTCATGATGGAAGGTAGAATACCTATTCCCTTAACATCAAGGGGAAGAAGATTGTGTTGGTACCCTGCCCGAAAGAAACCCCTCCTATCTCAATAACCAACACTACTAACCTACTTTCTATGTTCAGGTTTTTATACGGGATCGAGTAAGGAGATGTAGTCTATGCTCTATTGCCTTGCGAGAATAGTGATGTAGACATACACCCAAATCTACCAGTACAGGTGCAACAAATACTTGATAACCATTCAAATGGTCATATTTTTCATACTATTTTCATGTACATTTTACATGTAATCTGGAGCAAGTATAGCCCATTGGTACTTAATTTGTGTTAATTTCCATATACAGGGCATTAGAAGGCCTCAGGAGCAAAAAGGACGCAGTTCGACAGTAATTGAGGCAAAAACAAGCCAAAGACAAGCTACACGGACTCATGCGCCCATCCGGTATCAGAAGATGAGTTTTCAGATTACTCGGGCAAGTGCGCTCCCGCGAACTACCCCGTCTGGCCTTTCCGAGAAGCACACGAGCGCTCAGACGCCCGTGGGTTGTCCCATCTTGATTTTTTTGAGGAGCCGCGTGATCAACCGTACAGACTTACCAAGGAGTACATGGGTGCACATTCCCCCATGGGGCCACCTGTGTGGATTGAGATTCAAACCCGACCAGACTTAATTTTTCTCAGAATTTAACTCATGCGGACCCAGTTCGGACCAAACCTTCTAAAAACTTATGAGAGACTATAAATACCCTATTTTTAGGGTTTTGAAAACAGCTTCTAATTTCATTCACCATCCTTGGAGGCTCCTACCATCCACCTTCTAGGGCATCAAGGCATTGGAAGAGCGTCACTTGACGGCTGAGGCTTGGAGGAGATTCGCTAACGGTCCTCGCCAACAATAGAGGAAAAGACATATCACCTTCCTATGCTTTATCTTGTTTTTATTATTGTATTAGAATTGTGTTCTCCTTTGATGGGGAACTAATCTTTTAGGTATTCGGGCATTGGTTTTCATGTATGAACTTTGATTTTGAATACTAATGGTTATCTAGTTGTTTCTATGATTGAGATCTATTGAGTGTCATTCATTGCATTGGTAATCTACGTTGCGATAGCCCAGATTGTCCAATCTGACTCACTGGGGGAAGAAGCGAACGCCTCCCCGTGTGCAGGCATACCTCAATAGAGAGGATTATGAGTGCGCCGAGAGATCGGCACTAAGTAGAGCAACTCCTTCATATGCATTGTTCTCATAATATTTCAAAGAATTAGATTCCCTAGAACATAATCAGTGAGGGTACTAGGTTAGTAATTCGCCTCGAGTGAGGGAATGAAAACATTATAGGAATCCTTGGTCCGGTCTATTGCAACTAGTGACCTTAATATTCATTATCTATATCTTGATGAGAACTCGAGGGGGATTCATTACCTGAATGCCCTTCTTTCATGACTGATTGTCTCTATGATTTCATCACCCTCTTCGCTCGATTAACTACATTCTCTTTCTAGATTAGTCTTTAGTTTAGTTCACAATTCCCCAATCTTTGATAGACTAGATAGTAGACAAATAGTTAGTGCTAGTACTTCGATCCCTGAGGATTCAATACCCGACTTCCATACTCCACTTTATTACTTGTCTGACCGGTGCACTTGCGGTAGCATTGGTAACAATCACTACTCATGGAGTTCTCGGAGTTGATGTTAGAGGAACTTCCTCCCGGACTTCCACCTATGAGGGAGATTCAACACTAGATAGATCTAGTAATTGGATCAAGCTTACCCAATCGACTGACGTATCGCCTCAATCCTAAGGAGGCCGAAGAGTTACAACGACAAGTGGAAGAGCTACTAAGGAGCGGCTACATACGAGGAGCATGAGCCCGTGTGCAGTCCCAGCTCTGTTGGTGCCAAAAAAAGATGGATCATAGCATATGTGTGTGGACAACAGAGCAATCAGCAGGATCACAATCAAGTACCGGTTTCTCATTCCCCGCCTGGATGATATGTTGGACTGGCTATCCGGTTCTAAGGTCTTCTCAAAAATTGACCTTAAGAGCGAATACCACCAGATCAGAATATTGCCGGAGACGAGTGGAAGACAGTGTTCAAGATACAACATGGGTTGTATGAGTGGATGGTGATGCCTTTTGGGCTATCCAACGCACCCAGCATGTTCATGCGATTCATACACCATATTTTGCGGCCTTTTATGGGGAAATTCTTTGCCATTTACTTCGACGATATCCTCATCTATAGTCCAATTTGGTCCTCACACTTTGATCATCTCCGTGTTGTCTTTGAGATGCGGAGAATGGAGCGCCTGTTTGTAAATCGAAAGAAGTGTTCTTTCTTTACCACTTCTGTGACTTTTCTTAGGTTTGTTGTATCTACTGATGGTGCTCATGCAGATCAATCAAATATAGATGCAATCTTGGAGTGGCCCAGATCGAGGACCTTGTACGATGTTTGAAGTTTCTATGGGTTTGCCTCATTCTACTGTCAGATCATCCAGGATTTTACTACTCTGATTGCCCCTATCACAGAGTGCCTCAAGGGGCATAATTTCCAATGGACAGAGGAGGCAAAGGCCAATTTTTTATGGTCAAGCAGAAGATGACTGAAGCACCAGTTTTGGTACTTCCCGACTTTGACAAGTTGTTCAAGGTCAATTGTCATGCATCTGGAGATGGCATTAGCAGTGTTTGAGCCAGTTAGGGCGACCTGTAGCTTTCTTTAGTGAGAAGTTGTTAGGGTTGAAGAAGAATTATTCCACCTATGACTTGAAGTTCTACGCCATAGTTCAGTCCCTGAAGCACTAGCGGCACTACCTCATACAGAAAGAGTTCATTTTGTTAACCGATCATGAGGCCTTGAAGTACATTAAGCAGGGAGACTTAATCATGTAGCAGATGCTCTGAGTCATCACACTTCACTTCTCACCACCATGAGTGCCAAAGTTGCGGGTTTGAGGCTTTCACAGACATGTACACGGTTGATCCTTCCTTTAGGCATATACTTCAAGAGGTAATCGATGGACATCGTCATGATTTTATTTTGCATAACGGTTACATGTTTTGTGGATTACAGTTGTGCACTCCCAACTGTTCATTACGACAACAGATCATAAGCGAACTCCATAATGAGGGACACTTTGGTCGAGATAAGACCTACGCCCTCGTATCTGCTGACTTCTATTGGCCAAAGCTATCCAATGATGCGGCTCATTTTGTAGATCGTTGCTTTATGTGCCAGCGGGCCAAAGGAGTTCTCACCAACGCGGACCTATACACCCCCTTACCTGTCCCTGAAGCTTCTTGGCTCGATGTCAGCATGAACTTTGTTTTGGGCCCTCCTGGGTACCTAACGGACCTTGGATTCTATCTTTGTGATGGCCGATAGATTTTCCAAAATGGCCCATTTTGTAGCTTGTCAAAGACTATGGATGCTACCCGCATCTCCCATCTCTACTTCCAGGAGGTTGTACGCTTGCATGGTGTTCCTCACTCCATCACGTCTGATCGTGACACCAAATTCATCAGCCTCTTTTGGAAAAACTTGTGGGGGAAGCTGGGAACGCAATTAAAATTAGCAGTGCGTACTATCCCCAGATGGACGAACAGACCGAAGTAGTGAATCGGAGTTTGGGCAATCTTTTGAGGTGTTTGGCTAGAACTAAGCCGAAGCAATGAGACTTGGCACTACCTCAAGCCGAATCTTCCACTACAAGAAATATGCCCTATAGCGGCGGATATATCCGCCGCTATAGGGTATCTATCCGCCGTTATATTTATATAGCGGCGGATTTTAAACGCCACTGAATCCTCGGTCGGTATAGCTTATAGCGGCGGAAAATCCATCAACAGCGGCGGATATATCCGCCGCTAAAAGTCCACAATAACGCGGTAAATTGGCTATAGCGGCGGATATATTTGCCGCTAAAAGGCTTCCCTATAGCGGCGGATTTTTAAATCCGCCGCTATAGAGTCTAACTACAAAAGCAACCGTGGCCTACTGGTAGAATGGTAGATTTCCATGATATTGACCTGGGTTCAATTCCCCATTGCTGCAAACTAGAATTTATTTTTTTTAACTCCCTATAAATGAACAACAATAGCAAAAGCCTGCCTTCCATTCCAATGCACAATGCACATAATGTTGTTTAAATGAAACATTTTGAGTTCAATAAGATTTATTGTAATCTAAAAAATACTTATACATCGACCTTACAAATATCATATTTGTTTATTCACCTTCAACAAACACCAATATTACATCTTCCTGGCTGCCTAACATTTAAAAAGTAGTCATCTAATCTTACTTCTCCATTTGGCCATAGCTAGTGAATTTGTTCCATCCTCCCAAGGCCACATCTTTGTTGGCACACCAAAAGGGTCAGCTCCATTTCCACGGAATACACGCCAAAATGCAACACTAAATCTCGTCCAATCCTAAGGAAAACAAGCAAAAGCCACAATGATTGATAACAACCAAAACCATAAGAAACACACACACCTTACACACATCCATATGTGCATAATGTACACTAGAAATCAATCTGTATGAGTAATGTGAAAAAAAAATACCTTCATTTTCTTTCCAAGAATCTCTTCCTCCTCATTGTACCATTTGAAAGAAAGTGGGTTAGTCTCTTGACTTTGCACTCAAATGCTAACATAAAGTAATATCCAATCCATTTTTTTTTACAGATCAGGGATTATAGGAAGCAAAAACTTTTCACAAAAATGTAAATATATAAGCTATCGGCCGCCAGGTACCTAATATAATGTGATTTTTCTTTCAAACAATGAAGTGGTCAACTAGTTAACAGAAGCTACACTTTCAAAAAAAGCCTTGGAGAAAGAAGTACTAGCTCAAAGTTTCAGCAGACTTGAATGATAAAGAGCTTTCGGTCGCATCAATCAACACCGTCCACGGCATTCTTGATTGCCTGATGAAGAAGTCCTTGGCCTGATCAATTTGCAACAACATCAATGAAGTGAGTGATTTGTGCATGTGCAATTAAATAATACAAGGCTAGTAGTCTTGAAATTCAAATATTTATTGGAAACAAATTTTGAGAACAACCCAACTTCCAAAAGAATGTGAATCATAAATTTCAAATATAGAAAAATCTATCTTCGAATTATAGAAAAATTATATAAAAATAACTCATCAATCCAAGCATCAAAGAAGAGCATGTTACTGATGAAAAGGGTTCTCGACGACCATGTTACTCAACAAAAGTTTTCATAGTTATAACTAATCTATGGCATAGCTTTCCAAATATGATATAATTATTTAAATCACAGAAAATTAGGACATGCTCTAAAGGTTATTGTGTATTGCATTCTTCTCCACTTCTTTTACATGTTAGTTAGATTTGCAAAATACAAATAGATAAGTCATTTTTTGGAATTCTCATATTTATACTGCAAGAAAACAGAGGAGGGGTTACTTGTATTGGCCTTGGATAATGGTAACTGTGTGTATAAGCATTAATCCACAAGTTATAGATCAGATGAATAAAAAATAAAAAATAAAAAGGTGAAATTATCAAATAACTTTTGATAATATAACCCTATAATTCCATTATCTTTTCACAAGTTTAACTGTTAAACTATTCTAATCTAAAACTGATTTATTATATTTCTCACAAATACACCAATAACAATGTTGGTTCCCTTAGTACGAAGAATTTGTCTTTGAATTATCAGAATTCCTTCTCTATTAGATTTTAGTTTTTTCCAAGAATTAATTTTTTCAATCAAATGAATAATATTTGCATATCTCTGCCTTCACAATAAAGGTTTCTAGTGCCTAAGGATTAGAGATTTAGAACATCACTACAATCATTTATTTCTATTATTAAGTTCAGAAGAAAAAAAAGATTAAAATGCTTACAACTGAGATTAGAAGGCAACCAAATATACCTTTGATGGGCAACAAGTTGGTAGTCTTATTGCCAGGACAGGCCAGATTGACCATGGTTGTAGCCATTGAAGGGGATGCCATGTCCAAGCCTTTGAAATTTAGAACATCACTACAATCATCTCAATTTCCACATACATCACTAAAAAGATTAAAATGCTTACAACTGAGATTAGAAGGCAACCAAATATACCTTTGATGGGCAACAAGTTGGTAGTCTTATTGTATTTCCAGTTTCCAGCTCAGGGTAAACTTTGAACCTATAAATTAATTTAAATAAAAGTCAGAGGCTCAAAAATTGGTGCAATCCAATCAGGTCTTTGCTTTTATTATTGGGTTTGGGTTCGTACGTGTGTAGAGTCACTTGTTGAAAAAACTAATTTTCTTCTTGACCGAATCACCAAAGTTTTCATACCTAGGTCTTTGCTTCTATTTAGTTGAAATCTCTCTTCTGCTTCTATCTAAAGTATTGTTCACCATTCTGGACAGCATTACTAAAATATAATTTCAAAGAATGTAAATAAAGTATTAATATCCAAGAAAAAAAAAGAATAAAGTATTAATATCCAAGAAAAAAAAAGAACGTTAACAAAGATCACAGAAAGAGTGCAATAGATTTTTAAAAAGAAAGTTTTACAGAAATCTTCACTCTTAATTATAAAAGAAACTATGCATCACAACAACAAATTGTTAGAACAGCTTGAGATAGAAATAAAATTCAGTAAAATAGTGGGTAAAATGGAAATAAAGATTAATGCAATTAGAACCTGAAGCATATGCCATGGGGATACAAACTGCTTGAGACTACGCACTGTTCCTTGGAAATAAAGATTTAGAAACACAAGATTTATTATGATAATCATCACCTGATTTCAAATATCTACAAGCAGGGGCTAACATTGAAAAGAAGACAGCATTGGGATGAATATCAGCATCCTATATAAGGAGAAAAAAGAGACTATTAACATAAACCTACTAGCCACACGAACAAAGAGCTTAAATTGATAGTTAGCAGTAAAAAAAGTTACCTTTTGATACATTACCGGGACAATTTCCTTCTTCCTTACCTTCCATATTAATTTTGTTGACTTTCATCTTCAAATGAACGAGAAGGCCCGATATCAATAGTATTTGCACGATAATTTCCAGTACCCTACAAATGCCACCCAAAACAACAAAGTACCACCAAAAAAGAAAGAATTAAGAACAAGCTAAGCATCCACCAAAGAGAATCAACTGATAAACCACGATCCTTGGTTGGGCCACATTAGAACATCACTCTGCAGGAATACTGATCATATACAAAGCCTCTATTGGCCCCCCCCCCCCCCCTCTCTCTCTCTCTCTCTCTCTCTCCCTCTTCCTCTCCCTCTCCCTCTCAATTCCAATGAATTCTTGTTTGTCCTGCAACTCTGCAACATATTTCCACATTCTAGACACAATTTAGCTCCCAAATTAAAACCCACATGAATTGAGAATGGAATGATTAGGGATCTAATTTCTATAATCCAATGGAAGCAAAGAAAAAGATGTAAAAAAAAACTTAAATAAAACCAGATCCATGATCCATCAAACAACTCAGAGAACTACTCATTTATCCCAAAATCACAAGAAAAAAAATCACCTCAATTCAAAAGCAAAGCTCGAAAACTAACGATTGAAAACAAACCTTTGGATTGAGAGAGAGAGATGAATAACTATAACTAGAACCAATCCGCACGGATCTCGCAGTCCCCAACTTCAAAGCCGTGCTAACCTATCACTGCACATCAATTCCCTTTGCAAAATCAGAATAAGTAACCCTAATGAGAGGACTCAGAAGCCCTAGCCGATGGGAGGAAGGAGGAGGAGAAAATAGGAAATCGAAGAGTAGAAGAGGAAAGAGAACCCTAACCTGATGAGAAGATCGCCGGCCATCGAGAGGAAGAGGTGAAAACCCTATGGATGAGAAAAAAAGCAAAGGATCGAGTTATCGCCGAAAAGCTCGAGTGCGCTGAGGTTTTGGAGAGAAAAAAGCAAAGTATCGAGTCGGCGGGAAGCTCGCACGCGCGAAGTATTTTCGCGGTTAATAGATGCTTTGGCGCTCTACGCATAGTTATTTAGCGGCGGATAATGTATCCGCCGCTATCACCAGCCATTTCTGCAATCCCTGGTAGCGGATAACATGGTCCGCCGCAATATCAATTGAATTTAGCGGCAGATTTCGAAATCCGCCGCTAATATCCGCCGCAATAATTACAATTTCTTGTAGTGTTCATACAACCGAACAAAGAATAGGACTACCAGTTTGAGCCCATTTGAGGTCGTCT
Organism: Dioscorea zingiberensis; assembly: GCA_026586065.1. Lineage (NCBI taxonomy): Eukaryota > Viridiplantae > Streptophyta > Magnoliopsida > Dioscoreales > Dioscoreaceae > Dioscorea > Dioscorea zingiberensis. Next base: position 53,863,302 of record CM048821.1, read on the forward strand.
ATGGTCAGAATCCATCTAGCATGCTTGATTTACTCCTATTCCACAAGTTGGTCGTGTTCACCCCCGAGTTGACAAGATGGCAGAGCATCTCCGCATTATCTGTGATCAAGTAAAGCTCGCCGTTCATGAGAGCAATGCCAAGTACAAGACCTGGGTCAACAACCGTCGTTGTTAGGTACTTTTTGATTAGGGGATTTTTTGTGGGTTGTACTAACTCGTGATCATTTTCCTGTTGGTGAGTACAACAAGCTCAAGAAGAAGAAGATTGGACCTTGCGAGGTACTGCATAAGCCATGCATATAGATTGCGCCTCCATATTCACCTGAAGACTTCTGAAGTCTTCAATGTGAAGCATTTAAGTCCTTGCTTTATTGAGTCGGCCGACAATACATTGAACTCGAGGGCGAGTTCTTTCCAACCCCGGGAGACTGATGTAGGAGAGCTTGAGTCAAACGATGTTGAGCTATTTGACTACATGATGTAGGCCTTGAAATATCACGAGTTGGTAGATCAACTTAAAGGCGGGAAGTGATCTAGCCAATTCCGCGATTGGGGTCAGTTTTGGGTATGATTCGGTGTTTTGGCTATAATTTGGGCTACAGGTGTCGGAATCACGTGTTCAACCCTAATCCGGTAAGCTCATCTCGGTGCACACCATCACCATGTAGCCACTGAGCTTAGGCCTAGTAGACGCCATTTTGGCACCAAAATCAGCTATTTTCCCCCTCAAATCTTCTTTTTTAGGCGTTTTTACTATTTTTGGGAATAATTCATTTGCCAATTTATGGCATGATTTGATTTCGATTGGATTTAGGATTTTGGCTGATTGATTTTCTTGTTTTAAATTTCAAATTTCAATAATTTTGAATTTTTGACAAAAATTATGAAAAATATCAAATTTTAGGGTTTCTAAGTTGTTTAGTCCGACCTGTGGACTAGTTTTTTATTCATTCTTGAGTTAATAATATTTCTTTGAATTTTCAGAGATATTTCTCTCTGTCTTGGTGTCTTTTTTGTCGTCTTCCTTGGCGATCTTTAGGTGGCGACTACTCAGCAAGATAATCACTATCCCATCCGGTTTCATATGGGGGAATGTGGATATTTTGATGGAGACGAAGAGGTTATAGTTGCACATTGGGATAGCATGTCTATGATAGTTCTATATAAGAAAATGTAGGAACTTGGAGTTACAAGGTAGGTTCTATATAAGTGGAAGGTTGCTTCAAAAGAATGTTACAATGGTCTTAAGACCGTAGAAATTATGATAGTGTTTATGAAATGTGTGTTTTTCGGGTCATATCACAATAAGATAGACTTATATGTTTACCACTTATCAGATGCTGAATTTGAAAGACTAACAACAATCCCAATGAAATCCTCTGTTTTGATAGAGGAAATTGAAGATACTATTAGGACTCAGTGCAGTCAGGTTAAGCCAAAAAGTAAACCTAGGAAGAAATCTGCTGGTTGTAGCAATGGGATTGAAGGATTAGCTAATGAAAGAGATGAAGTTGTTGTTAGTAGGCTTAAGAGTGTGATGAGTAGTCAGTACAGTCAGGTTTTTATGGATGGATACATGACTTATGATGAGCAAGAAATGATGGTTGAGCATGAAAGGGTTGTTGAGTAGGAAACAATGGCTGAGCAGAAAAGGGTGTATGAGCAGGAAAGGGATGGTGGGAACAATGCTACAAATGACAATGCACAAGTTCAAGGGAGAAGTACATCATATGATGATTTTCATGATTCTGACTATGAATTGGTGGACGGGGATGATGACATTGAGAGGAATATTGGAGAAGGTCAGGCATATGCCAAGAGAAAGGGGATACCAAAGGGAAATTCTCAACACGTTCCTTCTAAGTTTGCACATAATGACATCAGAGTTGAGATTGTTAATGGTGATTCAGATTTAGCTCCAAGTGATGAGTTACACACTGGTTTTGACTCTGAAAGTGATGTTGAATTGACTAGAACCAAAGTTTGATAGAGAGATGGACATGAATGATCTTATGTTGGAGGTTGGGATGTTGTTTACAGATAAAGAGGAGTTCAAGGAGGCAGTTTGGCTATATGGTATAAAACACAAATTGGAAACAAGGTTTGCTAAGAATGACAATATATAGGGGAGTGGTTGTTGAATTCCACTCCAAGAGTGGATGGAGGATTCATGCCTCTCCACAAGATTTTAAGGACAAAAATAATCCCCACATGGATGATTAAGACTTGTCATTTGGTCCATACTTGTGGTAATTAAGGTTCACAATAATTATCACTTGACTTATAAGAGGCTATACACGAGGTATTTGGAAAGGTTCAGAGGTTTTCCAATCTAGAGTACTGAGAGAATGGTAGATGCTATGAAGGATGAGATGGGTTACACAATCACAAGAATGAAAGCATGGAGAATTAAAGATTTGGCTTTGAAGACTATTTATGGTGATACAGGTGAGCAATACAAAAAAATTTATAGATATAGGGTTCAGGTGTTGAAGACAAACCTAGGGACCACTATTAATCTCAAGAGGGGAATTTATATTTGCATGAAACTATTGAAAGATGCTTTTCTATCTGAGTGTAGGCCCTTAATCTATTAAGATGGTGCTTGGTTGAAAGTTGGATATGACAATGATTGCATTTTCCTCATAGCTTGGGTTGTTGTGAAGAAAAAGACCAACGAGAACTGGAGATGGCTTTTACTTAACCTACAGGGAGATTTGGAGCTCTATAACAACTCACAATGGACATTTATGAGTGACAGACAAAGTGTTACTTCAATCTTTTAAATCTTTTAACTTTTCAATATTGTGTTTGCCTTAATTGTAACACATTCAAGGGGAAAAAGGTAATTCTTCAATTTGTTGGTTTAATTTGTTGTGTTTACTTACAGGGATTAGTGAACACTGTGAAAGACCTATTCTCTGACTCAAAGCACAGAATGTGTGTTAGAAACCTTTATCCAAACTTTAGGAACACATTCAAGGGGAAAGAGTTGAAAGACGAACTGCTCTGGAATACTGCTAAGGCCAACTACATTGAGAGAATGAAACATTTTTTGGAAAAGATGAATAAGAAATCACCAGAAGCAAGACAATGGATAAGAGGAAGACCATGTCAGAACTGGTGCAGAGCTTTATTCACAACAAAGCCCAAATGTGATATGTTGCTCAACAACCTCTATGAGTGTTTTAATAATCAAGTGCTTGATGCTAGAGTAAAACCAATTATTACTATGCTGAAAATTATAAGAACCAAGCTTATGACAAGACTTTGGAAGAAAAAGACAGAAATGGTGAAAAATGGAAGGTTGATATGTCATAAGATTCAGAAGAAATTGGACAAGACAAAGGAGTTTGTCATGTTATGGGAACCTATATTTTCAGGAGGTCCCAAGATGTAAGTGAGAGGATGTGGTACTCCATTTGTTATTGATATGGCTGGAAGGAATTACAACTATAGAAGATCGAATCTCACTGGCCTCCCATGTATACATGACATTGCATGTATATATGCTAACAATGAGTTGCCTGAAAACTATGTTGATGAGTGCTACTTGGTGAGAACATATCTCAAAGGGTATGGACATATCATACAACCCACTGATGGAATAGACAAGTAGCCTCGTTCAGAAGAACCAGTCCTAATCATTCCACCTGAGCCATTAAAGAAGAAAAAAGGAAGAAATACCCTTTGTAGGAGGAAAGAAGCTGAGGAGCTAGAGCTTGCGGTAACTAAAACAAAGGGAAAGGTTATGAAGAAGCTTTGGACAAATAGCCACAATGCAATGGATAAATGATGTAAGTATTTGGTGTAAAAATTAATGTGAAGCAATGTCTGCAGTGAATGATGAGTGACATCAATTATTTTGTTTTAATTTTCAAAGTTCTAGTAGAGCATAAATTCCAACTAATTCTTTGTGCCCTTTCCCTACCAGCTAAGACATGTGATGCTTTTGCTGCCATGAAGATCAAGATGAGGGACTGGAATGTGATGTCATGTAAAGTTTTTGTTTTTGTTTTTGTTTAACATATGCTATTCACCCTTGATGGCACAGTTTTAAATTTTTTGGTATTTTTTTGATAAACAGATGCAGTTTAATATTGCTTTATAAGGGAGGCTGAACTTGTAAGAAACTAATTAATTAATATAAATTTATTTCCAAACATTTTTGTACTGGATATGTTTATATAATGCAGCCAAATTCTTTATTTTTCCTTCTCTATCAATCAACAATACTATGATGACTTGTTACAATCTTTTAAGTTGATAGCTTTTATATGGACAAATTTAAAATGATGGAGTACACTAAGAATTTATGTAAAATTAAGGGACTATAATGAAAATCACCACAAAGTTTAAGGACTTGATCTAAAGTGGAGAGAGATTTTATGGAGGGAGGAGTGCGAGTCAACCCTTTAGTGCCATATCAGTATTTTTTAACTGACAATCGGTTACATGGACTTTTCTATTACAACCATGTAAGTTAGTTGTTTTTTTTTTCGTTATAAATTGAAGAAAAGGGACTGGAACGGGAACGGTGCAAAGTTGAGGTACCTGCAAAGCATTTTACCCGTTAGATATCTATTGTTCATTCAAACATTACAAACGACCACCTTTGACTATACCTCCAGTATGAATTTAAAAAGACCTTTTCAACTGTCATAAATTTTGCATTCAGGCATTTGACCTTAGAAGCGTGGTAAAAGACGAAACAATGGAGACATGAATTTCGAGGATTCATAGCCATTTTGATGAGCTCTCTGCCATCGCCATGCAACACGTAGACTCTCTTCGAGGTCTGTGTACCGTGCAGTCCAGTTGAGCTCATTGTTGATCTTGGAAGGATCGCTGTAGACTTCGGCATAGTCCCCAGGACGACGATCCAGGTACTCAACTTTAATGTTGAACCCTGTTGCCTTCTTGCATGCTTCCACAAACTGCTTTACTGATCGACCTGATAAGTAATACATTTGTAATTTCAGAAACAATCATGAAGGACCTGAATGAGACGAGAATGAAATGACGAGAAGCAAAATTGGATGACCTTTTCCGGTACCGACATTGTAGATTCCAATTTTGTTAGGTCTTGCTTTGTCAAGGGCCTTGACATGAGCATCAACAAGATCGGTGACATCTATATAGTCTCTTATACAAGTTCCGTCGGCTGTTTGATAGTCTGTTCCTTTAACCTATGCATCAACCAGAAAATATCATATCAATACTGCAATTTGTATCAGTACGTCGTGCTTCAGTATTCGGGCGAACCTTCAGTCCTGGAATAATTCCAGATGCTGCGTCAAAGCATGCACCTGATATACGTCCATGTTCTCGTAATTCAGGTCTAGGGGCCTCGCCTAACCTTCCTTCAGGATCAGATCCAATGACATTGAAATATCTAACAATGGGAACACCGAAGTTATTTTCCGTCAATCATCAGAGACAGTAAATTAAATCCCATTACAGAAGAAACAAACCTTAAAATCATGACAGCCATGTCTGAATTCTTTGAGAAATCTAAGATGATGTCCTCTGCCATTTTCTTTGCCTTACCATATGGGTTGATTGGGAGCTGTAGGAGTGTGAAAGCATTATTCAAAATAAAGATTTTGATTTACAACTATCATCAATAGTTAGACAGACTAACCACAACACATGAAATAGAGAACTAATTTAAGAAAGCCGATTCGACAAGGGAACATTATATTGACATGTATTTATTTTGCCTCTTTGGTTAGCTCAATTCTCTTCATCCAACAAAAGAATTGCAATATGATATCCAGCTAACCTGGGGAGTTTCTTCTGTGATAGGCATTGTTTCAGGTTCTCCATAGGTGGCGCATGTACTAGAGTATATCAAAGTTTTTACACCATAGGCTGCCATCGCCTCCAGAACAACCAAAGTGTTTGCTGTGATATTGTGATAGTACCTGTTAAAGTTCAGTGGTGTAAGCACATGTTTAAATTCTCAGGAACATTCTTTATGCACCTAAATAATGACCTTTGTTTCTTTGTTTGCAAGTGATCAAAATTCTAGCCGATGACCATAAGTAGGACTTTAGGAATCAAACTAAAAACCTATCCCTCATATAAAAGTTCCGACAAACAAGTTTAAATCACTTGAATTGATTCATGAGATACATCCAGAAGAGATAAAATAAATAAATAAACAAATAAATAAATAAATAAATACCTGAGAGGTTCAAGTGTACTCTCACCGACATAGGCAACAGCAGCAAAGTGCATGACAGCATCAAATGCATTTTCTGCAAATATTTGATTAACCTGAACATATGTTAAAGAAAAAAAAAAGGCAATTGCATGTTTACTATTTCCAATTCAATTAACAGTTAATGATGGTTGAAATTCAATCTGTGATAAGGATACAGCTTTTGCATCTCCTAGATCAGCAAAAAAGAATTGGAGTCTTCCTGGCTCTGGAAATTGTTCCTGGAGAACCCTAATGGCCCCAATATTTCCTCTAGAAAGATTATCCTGTAACATTTAGTAAAAGAATTCATAGTTATTTGCAACCTCAACCATTTATCAAGAATCCTTATAAAACCAAGATTAGGGGTATATCAAGAAAAGATACCACTATAGTCACTCGATATGAGTCCTTCAAGAGTCGAAGTGCAGCATGGGAGCCTATATAACCAGCACCTCCAGTTACTAGCACATGTGTTAACCCAGGCTCATGAAAAGAGAACTGTAAAAATTGAAGAACAGAGTCACTAAAACTGTGAAAAAAAAAGACCGTCAAAGGGAAGATCTGCAACAGCCTGCCATGAAAAACTCAATTTCAAATTCATTTTGAAATTTTAATAGTTTATTCAAGTGTAGATTTTATAGATTTAAACTATAGAAAAGAATATTAATTTTTCTATTCTTTATGTTGTGCATAATTTGGCTGGCTTTGAAATCTACTCAAGAAAAGCTTAATCTTATGGGTACCTAGGCCCCATGTTGAGGCCATTGGGTTGATTAACTAAAAACTTAAAACAGATGATCAAGCTGACTTATTAATGGACATGATCTAAAACATGAAACAATTGATCTAGGTATCACATTGAAAGATGGAAAAAATTGTTTATTTTAAATTAAATTGGCTACATGACATCGAGAGACATGAAATAGTACATTTCTAATTCTCAAAGCATATCAATTGAATATATCAATCATAAGCATGCTGACTGAGCTCAAGCATAATTACATTCTCAAAATTCCATTAGAAGACAAGAAAGTGAAGTGAGAGATATGACAAACAGAAAAGAATGAAGAAGAAAACCTCCATGTGAAGCAAGTAAACTAGGCAGAGGGAGACTATTTGCAGTATATTATAAAATAAAATGAAATACACTAAAAGAAATTTGTCTTGGTTATGAAAACATAGCCAAGAAATTTACCACACTTGTGCTTAGGATTGGACTTGGGCGGCTTTGGCTATGGCATTGTTTCAGTGTAACGATGCAAAAAATTATAAGTATAAAAGCCGCAAGTGCTTTTCCAAGAATATGAGACTTGCGCTTTTCTGAGTAGTCTGTCCCTGTGGAGTATAGAAGCTGAAGTTAGATAATGAGCTAATTGTAGGGGATAAATAAACCAAGGTTTAAAAAGGCGAAATCGGGAACCGAGGCGCTTTGCCTAATTGAGGCGAGGCGTAAGCCTCAAGGCGGATCGAGGCGTAAGCCTCAATCTAAAAATAGAATAACTTATAAATCAAAGATAATTGATAAAAATACCACAAACTATTAGCAATTTAACTTAGTTCTTCATCATAAAGCACAAAAACACATAAAAAGAAAAAAAGAAAAAGAAAAAGAAAAAGTAAATCGCAGTTAGATCATTATTATAACCACAAAAAATGCATAATAAAAAAAAAAGCAAATCACAGTCTTAAATCTTAAACTAATAGTAATACTCTGATTCTTAAAGAAAACTAGATTCAAGGTTAGCTAAGCCCTCAATTAAAACACAAATACTCCACACTAAAAAAAAGAAAGCAAATCTCAATCTTAAATCTTAAACTAATAGTAATACTCTAATTCTTAAAGGAAACCATCAACAAGTAGGAGTCTGGGAGATATATGATGTTATTACTTATTAGGGTTCTTTATCACTTTGTTTTAGGTTGGGCCGCACTAAAAAAATCCCATAAGCCCCACACTAAAAAATAAATATTAAAAAGAAACCTAAGAGGGCTTTTAATCTGAGGCGAACGCCTCAAACGCCTCGAGGCAAAAAGCCTCGAGGCGTAAGCCTCAAACAAAAAAAGCGTATTCGAATGTCAGACTCTTAAAACATAAGCCTCAGATCGCCAAATGGGCGCCTCATGGTGAGGCGAGCCTCGAGGCGGACGCCTCGAAAGCCTTTTTAAACCATGAAATAAACGAATAAATTTTTCTGCAAATACTTTGTTCTTGTTTTGAAATATACCCAAAAAACATTTTCATTGGCAGAACTTCAAGCACATGCTAACATACTACCTAGGATAAACACAACAGAAAATAAACTTTGTAGAGCCCATTGAACCATCTGATCATACAGGTCTATGATTTTCATTGGCATTCATAAAAAGAACAAAACTTTTCAGCTATTCAGTAACAAATACTCAAAAAACGTAGGTGAAGAAACTAATAAACATAGTTAGAACTTTAAACATTACTGTGTGACATTTCACAAGTTCCTGCACATAATTGAACAAGTATCTAAAGAAAATAGAAGCAGATATCTCAATGCTTGAAATTTCTCAGACCTGTAAAAGACCAAGATCTACCAGACCTTGGTTGGCTTCTTGTCCTGTTGACAGGTATCATTTCTGAGAATTTCACAGCCCGCAACAGAAATAAAACAGATCCTTCTATCTCACAAAATTATCCTTCCCAACCACAAAGCAAGTTCCAAGTTTCAAGCCAGTCCAATGATTTCTGCACCACACCACCAAAAATAAAAAAAGTTTGAAATTTCAATGGTGGAAAGTTGGTAAGATGCCCTTTCAAAATCAATTAATAATTCATGTCACTGCAAACTTCAATATATGAACTGACACTGAAACAAAGTCAACAATCAACAAGAACGGAGAAGAAATTCCAAATAAAAGATGGAAATACTTCCATTCTGAGATACAATGACCAAAATTTGAAACCCACGAGATACATGAACCCACAAACAAAGAACCCAACAGAAGAGAAGGACAAAAAGGATAAAAAAAAAAAAAAGAGACTAGCTTTAACTTCAACATATGACCGCTCAATCGATAACAAGTAACGTAAATGAAATAAATAAATAAACGAGAAACTGACCAGATGAAAGCACAGAGCTACAAGCCAATCGGCATTGCAGTAGTAAATCAAGGAAACGATCCTGAAAAAAGTACAGAACCCCAAAACAACGAAGTAAACTCATCCAAATGAAAGAAATATACATCTTTTAGGGAAACCTGTGAATGAAAAACCCATCATAGAATCAGAAACTAAACAGAACGAAAGACAGCGAATTAAAACGAAATTCCCATCGAAATTGCAAGGAAAACAGCGCCTTTTCGCATACCTGAGAGCAAAGAACGGAAAGGTTAAGAAGTGAGAAAGCGTTCTAAAGATCTGAGCCTGAACTTGGGGAGTTCCCACCATGCTTTCTTCCTACGAGAGCTCTCCTTAGAATCAGGAAGAGATTCTCTCTCTCTCTCTCTCATTCTTTTTTTTATATATTTAAAATTTATTTAATAATTTTTTAATCTAAAATAAAGGTATCTGCTAAAATAATTCATCCAAAGATGTTTCTTTGGTTAAAAAAAAGGCAAAATCCCAAATTTAATTTGGCCAGGTACTTTTAATTTAGAGAAAAAGTAATTAATGTGATAGTTAATTCTTCCTGAAATAGTGCCCTAATTGCCCTATAGATCATTTTCCTTTAACGTGATTACATATTTGGAAATGATTTTATACAAATTAGAGAAAAAGTAGTAGATATTGAAGAATGGTAAACGATATAAAGAGAGAGATTAGATATGCCACCAGTGAGTGAGGTGCGTTCTACCATACCGTGGATTATACCCACACAGTATGGTACCAAATAGTAAAATTAAATCTCAATTTTCTGTTTTTAGGCTCAAATATTATTTATTATTGTAGCATTATGACCCAACTGCGTAAAGCTACTGTAAAAACAGTGCCTACGGTAGCTTAGAATTCACCGTGAGTGAGGGTGTGGATGGTTCATGCATCTGTTAATTAGATTGGATGTGATGTAACGTGGAGATGGTTTATAGTAATGGGCTGAAGCAGACAGAATCCAGATCACATGAAAATAGTTGATGAGTTGACTAACAATATTAATTAGTCATAGTGTTCTGGTATTGGATTTTCTTTTGGGTCCTCTAGATGTTTGGGTGGGTTTGGTTGGAATTATTAGGGCCAAAAAGTCTTAAGTACTCTTTGACTTGGAAAAACAGCTCATGCCTTCTATCTACCTAACTCTTGTTTTCATTCAAACTTGAGATGTTTAGGAGTACATGTACATGCATTGATCTTACCAGATAGATGAGTACTTCACCTGCTCCAAAAACACATCTAACCCAAAAGTAAAAATCCATTCAAACTGAGTAAATGTAATATGGCAACAAACATTCCTTCAATTGCAATTTAACACATTTACAACTACAGATAAAGCATGGGCAGAAATTTTTCATTAGATTTAAACATTCTTAAAGATGACAACAAAGAGCATGCAGAACAGACTTGAGGTAACTTTACAACCCACAACAGAGAGAACCCTATCTAAGAAAAATATCAAGGCAGATAACAGAGCACCAGCTGGTTGCAGCACCTGGGATAAAGCTAAGAGTAATCTGCATAGGATTTTATGAAGCAATCAAAGTTTATTGCTACATCAAGTACCAGAGACAGAGACTTCAGATAACAGACGATGTAAATAAAAGGACAATAGGATGATGAGAAAGATCCACCCTACAGAATACAAGTTTATGAGGGAATCACAGGTCCCGCGCAGCACCAACCAAGAAGTACATTAAAACTTACTTACTTGCAGTGTCCCCCATTTTCCTTGAAAGCACAGGAACAAGGTTTCTGGTAATAGAACCTGTACAGTTTCTATCCCTATTAGCACCTGGAGTTCCGATATGGAGCACCAAAATTAAGCTCCTTGGAAGAAAACTTCCTGTCACAACTCCCACAGATTTCTAGCATAGTACATATAGCCAGGACCAAAGTTCTTTAAAATGAAGGCGAACAAACTCTTAATGTAAATAGTAACAAAGCCGGCCAGGTTACCCAACTCCTTGGGAAGCTAGGTATACATTGCATTTTCCAACAGGCTCTGCTTTCAGTGAATGACTTGAGTAAACAACCAAGATGTGGTGGTAGGATCCAGTGAAAATAATCCACATTCCACCCAACTTAATAGGTAGGTTTAGCTTGGCACTGATTCTGAAGTCATCGGTCCATTACTACCACCATGAGAACTAAACCCGGTGACAGGCATGGATCTCGTAGCAAAATCAAGTAATTGCCTGCGTTGGCGCTCATCAGTATGAGGAAGGCTAGCACGCAACAGTTCAACAGGCATTTCTCGGCTGATAGCTCGAGTAACTTCTGGGCCAAAGACTGCTGTATTTGGTGCCTGCATAAGTAAAGACTGCATTATGCTGTCATATTTACTAAGACAGTACTTTGTGAGAAGCCCAAAAAACGCATCAAAGGAGGCCTGCCATAGAGTTCGATTGGGCATGCCATAGTTGCTTGCGGTATGGCTGTCGCTGAGGAGCTCTGTAGCTCTCTCAAGGACAGATTTGATGATGATGGAGGCTCCATCACCAGCAGAACTTCCCAGTGGACGAAGTGGCGGTTGTTCTGATGAGCAAACCACAGCAGCAAGACAGGCGCTAAGCGCACTCAGATCCATCCCACGCACACATGTAGAAACAGTTTTTGCGAGGTTGAATGTTGTTTCCGCTGCATCAGAATCCATAGGTAGCCCACCAAATAAGAACCTCAGGTGGCGAAAAATGGCCATGCAGACAATACGAGTAAGCTCACTGCCTGGGAAGAGTAACTTGAGATATCGAGATAGAAGTTTACGGCCTTTAGGAAGAGATACTAGGCGAAGGAACACAAGATCATCCTTAGGAGAGAGCCCATCTGAGTGACCAGGTTTGCCTGGACCTAGTGGGTCAACTAACTGCAGTGATGCTGCAAGTCCTTCAAGTAGGACCTGACGCTTCCGCTTGAGTTGGGAGCCACCATCTTGCAAGGGGCCAAACTGTAATAGCCTATCAAGGTCATCGACATCAAGAAGAAGACAAATCCCATCCTCAATTGTGATTCTAGCTGCCAGCATTGGCTCCTGCTCAAGAGGCTTCACAGAGGATTTTTGGTCAGTGAAATCTCCAGTTGCAGACTGTGAGTCAACTTCTAGAAGAGGACGAGGCCGTCGAATGGAGGAGAATGAAATCCTCCCAAGAGCATCAACCTGAAGATATGGATGCTGTTCACTATTAGAGCGGACTCGAGAATGCAAATCCCTGACAGAATTAGGGCAGAAATGTTGCTTCAGTCTTGACCCAGTAGATTTCTTTGCTAGACAAGCTTGGTGGTAGTAATCATCAATATAAGGATCGTTGCTGTGGGTTGCAGCATGCTGCATTCTCTGTATGCTTTCAATCTCATCAGCTGACATGTACTTGGATCGGAACTTTGGCCAACCACTATCATTTTTCAGACTGCTGGCATCTGCAGCTTGTTGAGGATAGCGTGTGTTAGGCCTTCCTCTGAATGCAGGTTTCATTCTCTGGTCTCTCATGTCATTCAACCCAAGTGCTGCTTCAAATTTGTTCATTATCTGTGGCTGTGAAAGGTGTGGGCTGATTAAATGGTGCTGCATTTGTGAGAAATGTAATAGAGACGGTTGAAGTTGTGACAGTCTATGCTGTTGCTGCTGCAGCAGTAATTGCGAATGCATCAATCCATTGGGAGGGAACTGTTGAGGTAATAAGTTAAGTAACATGCTGGAATGCTCCCCTGGAAATGGACTGGCTTGGTTCAACCAATGGCTCTGCTGTCGAGTGTTAGTGGAAGTACCAGGAGACCCAAATTGAGCCATGTTACCACCATAATTGAATCCATGAAGTCCTCCTGCCAAAGGATGCTGAGAGCCGGAAAAAGGAGAGAGGTTTTGTGCAGAAAAGGGTATCTGGAGACCACCAGCAGGAGATGAAAGACTTGTTTGAAGTGAGTGGCTTGGGGAAAGCTGCAACCGTGCCCCAGGTGGAGGGTATGAAGTAAAATTTGATTTCGGAACAAGAACTGGCTCGCTCAAACTGTGCTGTTGCTGTTGCTGCTGTTGTTGCTGTTGCTGCTGTTGCTGTTGAGGATATGAGGATGTTCTGCACAGAGGTTTGGAGTCTGGAAAACGCATTTTTGAAGGTGAAGGCTGTGACCACCATCTCTTCCCATCCTGTCCATTTTCCGCATCAAAAGTTTGTAGATCTAGCCAATTTAAGTCTACTGATTCCCGGGTCCAGTCAGCGGTGGAAGAGCCTGAAAAGATAAAATCGTGCGAACTCTTCATGTGTCAAGCTAAGAAAAAACAACTAAAATGAGATACTAAAGAATTGAATGCAGGGTTTTATAAAATTTAGTATGAAACTAAAGAAGAAAGCTTAGAAGTTCAAAATCCTCTAATTTCAGGAGTAGAAAATAAGCTTTAAGGGAAACTGAAAGAATACTTGAAATATAGAAAGTAAAGAATTCTAGAAAAATTAATTCCTCAGTTGCCAGACCAGATTGTGCCACTATAGGATGGCATCATGTAAATTCCAATGGTTCAGAGAATAAAACACCCCAAGCAACAGTCATCAATGCTTTCTGAATAATGATAATTGCAATTGATGATTGGAAAAGAACCTTTGCAATTTGTGGGCACTTAATGGACAAAAACACTTGTAGTGAAGTCTTAATAGTTAACCTCTGCCGATACAGGACACCTCCCTCAATTCTTTTGCACATTAAAATCTCATGTCTGTATCTAACTATGAAATCCTACAATCATTACCTGGCAGACTGAACCAGTTCAAAAAAGGCCTACAATCACCCAGGTATGCATCTCAGGTACAAGAATAAAGTTTTGCTATGCCAAATTCTTCTCTTTTTTTTTTGGCATCTTGCCCATCATATGTAATGCTACACATTAGAAGCCCACACAGTAGATGTACAACCTAAAACAAGCCAAATTCTTCACATCCCTAAGACATCTTTACGTATGCTCTGCTTTATTATCAAGTTATCAGCAGCTAATCAGGCGAGAGAGCTCACAATATGTCATGCAAGAAATGTATTAAAGGAATACGATAGTAAGCAGCATTAATAATGCATGTACAACATGAAGAAAGCTTCTCAACCCTCTTTGTGGTCCAAAAAGGCTAGAAAATAATAACACAAAGGTATTTAAAAAGAAAGAATTTACTTACTTTCCCTTGAAATAGATCCTCTATCACCAATCACACCAACATTCCTTGGCTCGCTGATGCCTCTATTTAACTGCAAATGAAAATTAAAAATAAATGTAAATGTCAATGTCATGTTAAATTAGGCCAAAGAACCATTTTTATCAAGAACATATGATTACCAGCTTAAATAGGAAAACAGAAAAAAAAAAAGAACAAAATCTTAACAGTAGCAGGAGTTTCACGCACCAAACGAGTGAAAACACACAAGCTGGTAAACTTTGATTAACAGTGTACATATTAATAACAAGAAAAGCTGACGCCAGTTTATTAATGGCACTGAAGTGCACATAACTTCCCAATGAGTTCAAGTTACTACTGAAAAGTAAAACTCTGTCATGGTTCCTAGCACACAAGTTTCTCAATTATCAAATAAAATGCAACTATTATATGATTTCTTATCCAAGTTTTATATTCCTAAAAGAGGACATGTACTCTAACTCTTCTGAAAAGTTATTTGAACTCCTACAGCTTCTGAACACAATAACTTGATACCAACCAATCCAGACCGATTCACTGCCACAGGGCATATTGAATAAGAACCAATCATGCACAAAATAATTCATAGATCATGATACAAAACTAATTGAGGTGGGATGGGAAGGAATTCTAGCATTTGATAGAAATTGGTTGGAAATAAGCTATTGGTTGAAACTGAAATAAAGGCAGAAACTATAATGTAAAATAAAAAAAGTACGCTCATAGAAAAAATTACTATGACAATAATTGCTCATTAAGTTGGGCCATGATAGAAAACTAACAAATCAAATGAGATGATTTAAAATTTTTAATAGGTATGATTGATTTAAACCAAGGAAAAAAGAGCATCAGCAAATAAGTTGAAGATTCAAGTTTTTTAACAGTTTGAATAGACATCCAAAAAATGAAAATACGGGTCAACCCAGAACATCCAACTAAGAACTAAAGGGCAAAACCAAGGCTAATAATTAATTTGAGAGTCTAAATCATTTAGTCAGGCTAATCAACATTTAGAGAGAGGATTAACCTTTGCGAAAGTACTAGCAAGATCATCAATATCTGATAAAGACTCCAAGACTTCACCCTGCAATACAAAGATCCCTCAGATAATAATTAAATATAGGCACGTAAGACAATAACTGAGAAATTTAACACACAGTATGGAAAAATAGAATGCTGGACATTAAATTAATCCCTAGTTAAAAAGGAAAAATACAACATCAAGAAAAACAAAAAAGTCGATGGGAAAACTTTCTGGTAACCAACAAATAATACTATCATTCCTAATGTAAGCTCTGTAGGAGCAACATCAAAAGAAGAATAAGGTACTGCTATACATTCAGTATAAAAAACTACAAATAGCCAAGAAAAGTAATGCCATTATTCAAATAAAAGCGCAAACAAAGAAGATCATGAACAAGTTGATAATTAAAAAGGGTAATATCAGAAAGCATCTGAAAAACGACCATGATAAGCAAGTGCTGCAGGGAATTTAGGGAATGGTGATTCCCCAATGACAAAGAAAGGTTTTAATTAAGTTGGTCTAAGTGAAGAAATTGTACAAGTTACATTAAGTCCTGAAATTCGACTGAAGTGAATTTGTTGGATCTGTAACAAAACTCTTAACAGGATACTTGTCAAGATTTAAGGATGAAACTAACATATGTGGACCAAGAGACTGGACGGAAAACTGTAACAATTAATGGAAATATCTTCTTTTGCCAATTCCTTTTATAGACTGTAATAGGTCAGCTTAGAAGTGAGATCTCACTAACAGGAAGGTGCATTTTCCATCAGAAGCAATAATAGGATCACTGGCCTAGTACAAAAAAGTTTGATAGCGTATGTGCAAGCAAGCATCAGATGAATGGCAAAAAAAAATAAAAAATAGCATCCAGTGCCCATCTTTTCAAAATATGAAATCACCTCTTCTCTATCTCCAACAGCAGAGAAAGCATAGTCCTCCTCAAGAGCAGCCAAGGCAGCGCTCCCAACATCATCATCTCCTTCTAAACCTCCTAACTCAATCTCTTCCATAACACCCTTATCAAAAAATGCATATTGCTTAGCATCGAATCGCAGGTCATCTGCAAAAGAGTGAAAATTCAGTATAACATTACAAATCTCTATACTAACGACAAAGACGAATCTCCATACAAGCAACAGACACGTAGGCACAACAAGACAAGTTGCATGCAATAGGATACAACATTTATTAACAATCACCCAGAGAAGCAGAGAAGGAGAACACATGCAAATTAGCACCGAAATCTCAAAGAAACAGAACATCAAGTCATTGCTTGTTGAATAGTAAAAATGTGCCATAGCAATCATGTCCACAGAAACAAAAAAGCACTAGCTCGAGCTTTTCCATCAACCACCACGACAAAGTACTATAAATCAGCACAAATTATCACGCTCAAGTACCCAATCTCACAAGCCAAAAAGTTATCTCATAAAATAATTCAAACAGAACAAATAGCATGGTAACATGAGAAAAACTTCAAGCTCAACCTCAAAACTCATGAAGTTCAATAAATTAACTCAATTATCAAGCAGAAGCACTAAAATTCTCGTATTGAAACAGCAATACCAAAAATTACAACCATAAATATTCAATAATTAAAGCTGCACGCAGATTTAACAAACACAGCAACACAAATAGAGAAGCAGCAACTGTGAATCCACAAAGAAACCATCAACACCTCCAACACAATCAAAGCAAACAAACCCCAAACCACAACCTCTAAAACATCGAAACGAACTAAAATTCACCAAAAATAAGTACACTTGAGCTCTCTCCCAACTCGATCCAACACCAAAACCCACAAAACAAACACCAAAATTCCTATCCGAGCAACCAAAACCAGCAGATCTAAACACCACTTCCCAAACAAAATCAGAAACCCAAAAACAAAAAAGAAATCCAAAATCGAAAGAAAAAACAAAAAAAAAAAAGCAAGCAAAAAAAAAAATCACCTTCCTCCCCACCGCCGAACCCCACAAAATCCTTATCAGGACTGGCCTTCCGGCCCTCCCCGGCGAGCCCCTCCATCCAAAAACCTAAAACCCTACCCCCTCTCCAAACCAAGCAAAGATCGAAGTCCCCCACGACCCCCCGAAGCCCAGATCGAATGAAACCCTAGCGGAGATCGGGGACCTTCTGGCCTGAAAAGCTCCACTCAGTCTAAATAAAACACCGAGAGGGGCCTTATTCCACAATAATTCCCAACAAAAACACTCGAAGATGAAGAATATCAACACCTTTTTATATTTTATATATACATTTTTTTTTTATTTTTAAGTGAAAATATTAAATTTATTTATTTATTATTTATATTTTTCCGATATGTTTTTGTGGGAGTGGTAGTGCCGTGGTGGTACACACCCAAGTTTCATGTCTATTTTTCAATCAATAAAATTAAAAAATATTATATATATATATACATGGAAGTTTCGGGATATTTAGGGTATATATTACTTGTAAAATAAGTTTTCCCGGAAATTATTCAGATTTTTAATAAATAAAAAATAATAGAATAAAAAGGATAAGAACAAAGACAAAATGGAAAAGTGTGGACATTTCTGGATTTCTTGTAAAATAAGTTTTTTTTTTTAACTGTTTTGGCGTGTATATAGAAAGGGAAAGATGTAGAAATTATTGGGATTTTTCTTTTAAAAAAAAGAAATATAATATGAATAATTGGAGACAAACAAATCTATTAATTGATAGATGGATAGATATATTTATATTGTTTATGTGTCTTGCAAGGTTCAAGCACATGATGTGTGCATTGACCCTGAATACTTCAGAATATTTTTTTTAAATTATTTTTTGATACTGCTAAATCTAGACATACATCTGTCTGTACCCATTGAAAAGACAGCCTAAATCCCGAGGGCCGCCACTCTATCCCCATAATGGGGCATGGTTACTGTCACTTTGGGAACAAAAGGGGGTCTGCACGGTAAAGGCCATGATGATCAGTAAGGAGGCGAAAGGCAATGGGATAAGGCAGGCCAAGAGGACTAATAGGGCAAGACCTCGGGGGCATGGAGGTAAGCTCTATCTTCAACCCTGACCTCCACTTCATCTCCTTCTCCGATGATCAACACACTAATTTGACCGTCAAAGTGGGACCAGGGCAGAAGGCCCGTCCCTCATTTCTTCTCTTGTTTGTGTCCTCTTTGTTAGTGCAAATGCACTTATGTTGGCATTGTTTGACACTATGGTGACATGGCAAGTGATGACGTGGAAGATGTTGACAAAGACAATGCTTGGTTGACAAGGTCGACAAAGCATTGAAGATATATTTGGAAAGCTTTGAAGTTTCCATTGGAGCTATACTTGGCATGAAGAGGATATTTACTAGGGAGCAAGCTTGGTGCAACCCAACTTGGCATGCAATTTCAATATACTTGGCAGCTCACTCATATTGAAGTAAAGATATTTTGGGTGTCATCTTTGCTTGGAGATTTGATATACTGCAACCCAGATTTGATTGAAGGCTGAATATAGCGCAGGTCCAAGTTATAGTGAGGAGCAAATGTGGAGAAGATATCTTGATAGCCAAGTTTGGATTGAAAAAGCTTGATTACAACCCAACTTGGAAGGCGGCTACAATATGCTTGGCAAGAAGCTATGATTGAAGCCCTGATTGGTGTTGATTGGATTGCAAGCTTAGTTTGAAAAGTGGTTGCATGCTCAACGGATGATTGAGAGCTGATTGGAGATTTCATGCAAGCCTCATATGGAAAAGAGAAGATTGATTGAGGACATGATTGAAGGTCCAAACTGTGATGAATCAAGACCAAGTTTGGAAAGAATTCTGGAAGACAATCTGGAAGATTGGATAGCCAAAACTTTAACTGAGGAGATCATGTTTTGGATGAAGTTTGAATGAAGATCTCGCGTCTTGGTGAAGTGCGACTTGAAACATGCTAAGAACATAACGGAGAAGACGTCCAGCTAGTTGCGATTCGACGTAGTCGACTCAGAACTCAGCTAGGAGGGTTGGAGGTGTCTCAAGGTCATAGAGCAATGGAAGCTGTAGCCTTGGTCAGTTCATCAGCCGAGCCGCGTTGCAATAACAGTTACAACCGGAGTTGCAATGGCTAAATGTGGAAGGCGTCCAATTTAGCAGATACGAAGATTTCGGAGATCCTAGATGAGGTAGCTATGTTTTGGAGGCAGGGAGGCGTCTATATAAGACCAGGACTCTGAGGATTGAGATGAGCCTAGTCCATTGGAGAAGGGTGATAGTGGTTATTAGTCAATCCAGAGTAGGTGCTTATGATAGAGTAAGAGAGTGAGTGGAACTCTTGTATTCCTGTCCTTACTACTCTTTTAGTGGATTGTCTTCTCCGAGCTAAGCCCCCCAAACGTAGGCTTGGAAGCCGAACTAGGTTATCAAACCTTTGTGTCTCCTCTCTTCATTTTTGTATTGCTTTGATTGTGTTTGTGTATGTGTGAGCTTATGAGTTCTTTTGAGAGAAGGTGTCAACCATAACCCACACAATAGCCTCGGCGGAACTAACAAGACACAACAAGGACCAAGTTGTAACTAGTGTTGCAGCACAATATACAACAGACGAAACTTACACTCTTCTTTCAGGTAGAAATTTCCGGAGCAACCCCACTAACTCCCTATCTGCGCTCCTATCCGACATCACATTCATGCTTTCTTCTTCAACCTCACTCTTAATATACAAACTTCTTATCTGTGATCTGGACCGGAGTTGATTCCGAGCGGAAGCCGCTTTTCATGTCAACAATTTTGTTTCTTATGAAATATTACCATTTATGTGAAAATTAGATAAATTATTTGGGAAAATATGAGTCAACGCCTCACACAAGGCCTGAGTTGACTATTGTGTATAAATGGCAAAAATGCACATAAATAGTCTTATTTTTAATACCACCAATATATGTAAACATTTGTTTGAACATTTATAATTCTGAATTAATTAATTAATTCAATTGATTTCAAGATGAAGACAAATGAAATCAAGTGATTAATTAATTAAATAATTGTATGAACTCTTGCACATGCTTGATCTATTCCGTCCAATTAAAACACACTGTTGTCTTTGTCTGCATGCCAAGGTCGGCACGCTATTCAGTCTGACTGACCTACTACCATTAAATCCTCATTATTAATACTAACTTTGAGTAAAATAAATAAATAAATAAATAAATAAATAAATCAACATTTGAGACATTGACACCTAATTTTACATAATTAAGTGAGTTTTTAATTTAAATTGGGGGAAAGAAAATTCTATTAATTAAACAATAAAACAATTCCCATTCTATAGTAATAACTAGTCAATTTCCAACATCAGATGCCAAATTTCTGAGAGACAGTGATGTTTTAGGGGGAACAACATAGTTTGGTAGATCCAACTGCTTTGTTTGTTTTCTTTATGTTTCAATATATATAATGAACAACCATGATTTGATCTTAATAGACAGTAAACACTAAACAAGAATAATTAGATTGCAACAAGAAACAACCAAGTGGGTCCAATTAGACGCAAAATTGGGATTCAAGTGATAATCATCATCTTCATCATCATCGGAGGACAACAACTTTTTTTTTTTTTTTTTTTTAAATGATGGATAAACCACATTCATTAATAACACTTAGCGAATTACAAAGACAAATAGAGCGAATTACAGAGACAAATAGTGCAAAATGGATGTCACTTTGGTATTACATGTGTTGTATGTCTTATTCCTAGGAGGGTTCCGTACAACGAGTTTTGTCGGTCTGCCTCTGATGGCTTCCTGCTCCATAGGAATACGGTCATGCCACACCGCCTTCATCAATGAAGTAGGACACCAACTCTTATACATAAGAGAGAACCGATAGAAAGCGAGACTCGAACTTATATACTCATTTACGTAGGGTTGATTGGAATTAATCAAACAATCATGGGTCAATAAAGGTTGGAATTTTGATGCAAGCCATTGATTCATGTGTTGTTGTCTTCTTCTCTACAAGATGAGAATATGGAACCCAAGGGTAGAAACACATCAAGTTACATTGGTTCTCACTTTTGCTACTTTTCTCCAACTTTATTGCTAGTAAAGCTAAGGCAGGTAGAGTGGGAGGGGCCAAAAAGGGAGCATGTGGTACTTCGGCTTCACAAAGTAATCTAAAAAGGAAGCCAAAGGACCACATGATAAATGAGGCCTTCTCTCTCAAGCTATTGAAGAAGCATCATGAGAATAAGAGGAAGAGGTCCCCTGTTCTCAAACTCTATCCTTTAACATCAGATTAACCAATCAAATACTGTCAAGTATGCAAAAGGAATCATTGGATGTTTTCAATTTTGTTCTAAGGAATTGAAGTACCTTGCCAACAAGTTATTATGAAACTCAAATGATTTGATGGTTATGAAGAGTATTCGGTGAAAGCATTGGACTGTCTACATGTGTTGTACAGGAAAGAAATTCTCGGCAAGCATACAGGAGATTTTGATGAATATGGTGCGGTTGATTAGTGTTGGCGAGAAAGTTACTCACCTCATGCTCTAACCTGGTCACTGTGTCCAGGTTAAAGCGGCGTGCATTGCTTTTTAGTAGGATTAACCATGACTTTTGTGAGAAGGTGTTGGTGATGTCAGTCACCGGGTGTGTGTCGATGCAGGAGATGGCAGCCAGGAATTTACCGTCCTGCAATTTCAAACAAAACCTTTCCTTGATGATTGGAGGTGGTGGCACTCGCCCGAAACGAACCAAGTGGTCCCATGTTATCTCCAGGACCTGAGCCTGCACAACAATGAAAACCCAATTTTTTGATGGTTAGATCATATCATACAATTACAAAAACAGTGCCCATCTTCAATAGAAAAGTACTCCCATGGTTGGATGTCATTCTATCTACTACCATACAATTTATAGACCAAGTTGATTGCATGTTTTGTTTCCCTTAATTCAGTGCTTAGGATTCAGACTCTCATATAGAAGCATTTACTAGTTCATAAAGGATGCTAAGAATGAAATATCATAGATGAAGTTGTAGCAGTACCTTCCCTGCCCTAAATGCATCTAGCACCAAGCGCAGGTGCCTCTTCTTGTCGAAGTAAAAGCCATGATGCAGCATTTGCCCATAAATGTTTTCAAAATCATCCCAATTTTTCGCCTCAGCACATGCTTCTATCATTGTGTTGAATGTGAACTTATCGGGAACCACCGCCTGTCTTGAATCTGCTTTACTAATTATTTGACGGCTTCTGTCTAGCATGTTCTGAAATACTTCTTTTGCTGTGTCTAACATTCCATGTTCTATATATGATTTCAACATGATGTTATACGTCACTGTGTTTGGTGGACAGAACTTTTGCATTTGTTTAAATATATATGTTCCATTCTCCACGCTTCCAGAGTCCAGGCAGGTTTGAATCAAACCGGTATACGTCACGACCAGTGGCTTCTTTGCAACTTTGCATATTTTGTCAATCTGCAAGACCAATTTTGAATTTCTTGAAACAATATTATTTCAGGTAGAGAACTTCACTTGTGCAAAAATGATCCTGATTAGATGTAGGACAAAAAACCAGTGATTCACTTACCGAGATTTTTAGTTATTATTATTATAAGAACAATCCTAATGATGATGTTTTTAATAAAACAATGTCAGATAAATCAAATACTGTTCAGAAAGAACCATAGAATTGAATGTCAATGGTGCAGGAAAACTGCAATGCATATTGAACTAATCAGGTGATTTAACTTTTCGAAACAAACCTGCAGTAGAGCTTCTTCACACCTTCCTGCACTGCAGAGACAACGAGCAAGATCATAATAAAGGCTAGCTGTGCCTACTATCCCACGGCTTTCCATGTCCTGTACCGCGAGCACAGCTTCATCAACTTTCCCTTCTCTCCATAGGGTATTCACCAGAACTATAACAGAAAGTGGACCATTAGCAATTGAAAAAAAAAAAGAGGCGAACTGACATAACATGCACATGATACCTTTGTAATTTAAGGCACTAGGAATAGAGTTCTTCTCCACTTTCCTGAAGAACTCGTGCACCAAGTTATACTTGCCACATGCAAGCATCACCTGTTTAATAAGTCACAAAACTGTTAATATAATTGTACAAGGTAACTCATCAAAAGAAGCAACTTATTGAAGATAAAGAAAATGGTAATGGTAAACATCAGCTAAATATTGTTAAGAACCACGCAAAATTTTCCTAGTGGGGATTATGATATAGAACAAGATTAAGAAATGGTGGCATGGTAAAAAGTTGTTTATCTTATTGAACTGGTTTTCCCAGTATTATATTGAGGAATAAAGGGCAAACAATTCTTTAATGCCATTATCGCACAAGACTGACAAGCAACTGTACAAAAACCAATCTGTGATTTGCATCTTTAAGTGATTGTTCGTTGTAACATGAATAATTTGATCAATGACACGGATATTAGAAGTAACTGTTTAATTTTACCTCCATAACAAGGCCATATGTAGTATTTGAAGGCTTCAAGTGCTGAATTTTTAATTGTTGCAACACCCAGAATGCTCCTTCCCACTGCTTTTGCTGAACACAGGCATTCAAAACCTACATGATAGGAAAAATGAGAATTTTTAGCAAGCGTACGGTTCATTATTAGCTGAAATGGAGACACATCCCTAAGAAGCTTTAGAAGCACAGTGCAACATTTAATGAATAGCCAGACTACTTACAGCATTGTATATGACAAGATCTGGTTCTACCCGTGGATCCCACTTCTGGAGAGGACCCAAGTCAAACTTCTTCTTTGGGAGTGTTTTCATGCAATCAATAACATCAAATAGTTCTTTCATGAGACCTGCTTGCCCAAGATTTACAGCAATACAATGGTATGCTGCCATGTCAGGATAAGATGATAACTTTTGCTGCAAATAAATAAATTTGGGTTAATTAACTTGTTCTTTGATCAGAGCTAACACATTAACAACAAGAATGACAAGCAGATTAAATTTATTACACGCATCAGGTGAAAAACATTCAGTGCCTCAATTGGTCGCCTTGCCTTCCCAAGAACATCAAGTACACTGGTGTAGATATACCTACATATTATAAGAAGGGATAATGCATTTCTTTCCATGGATAAGAAGAAATATGACATGTTATTTTGAAATCGTTGCACTAATAGTTCTCTTTTATTGAAATAATTTGTAAAATCTGTACCTGCTCTTGTAGGACTTGAACCGCTCACGTGATTGAAGCCACTCAACCACTTGCAGAACACGCTTCCAGTTCCCTAGATCACCCAATATCTGGACCATCCTCAAAATAGAGTGATCTGTGAATTTAATTTTTGCACTGTGAATCATCTTGGAGAATTGCCACTCGGGCATGTTAACATCTGTAGCATTCAACCTTTGAGAGTAAAATGTTCTAAGTCAGATCCTGAATAAAGTCAACATCAAGCAGTCTGATTAATGTCACTTTTGCATTTTAGCTGCAATAATGCCTATAAGAAAGCATGAAAGACGCTTTAATAAAAGTAAATTTAATTTAGCATGAAATGTTGTCTATTTCCAATTGTTAACTTCTGGCACATCACAGGGGCATGCATTTTATTATATCGTAATATATAGAAAACACACTTCACCAAACTAGACTTAGTAAACTGATTAAACAAGCATTTTTTTGGGCAAGAATGCTCAATTTGTTGCACCAACAAAACTCTCTGAGGATTATGTCAAGATGATTTACAACAACACAAGCAGAAAATATTCTCATTATCTTCATGCTAAGCATATAACAACACAAGGATAATTTTTACATTAGAATCAGAAAACATACCACTTTGCTAGCTTTTTTATTCGCTCTTCAAGTTCCATTCTCAGAATGCGTGGCCTGTTGTTAATATCAGTGAATACCTCAAAAGTTTTGAATGCAGCTCTGTCCTCAAAATTATCATCATTTATATTCCTCCAAGCAGCCATATGCAATCGTGCACCATCTTTACCTGATCTTGAATAGACACCAGTAGCTTTGGAGGCAAGTTTTTCTGCATCAGCTGCATAACCATTCACAGTACCACTTGGACTAGCCACAAGCTCCTCTGACTTCCTCACAACATTTTCTCTAGTAGAAAACCCTCCTTTTAGTGAACTCGTTCTGTTTTCTAATTGACCTCTGCCTATTCTTCCTTTGCTTGCATGATGTACTCCATCATCAATATTTCGCCCCATAGAATCAAAAGCATTTCCACCACTTTCAGCTTTGTTGAACTTCACACCCCTGTTATTCTCCACTTGATCCTTACCAACAAGAGAGCTCCTTAATTTTCTTTCCCCAAAATGGGACTGATTCACAAGTTCTCTCTTACCATCATCATCTCTACCCATCAGAGAATTCTTTCTTTCCCTGAAATCACCATCATTTATTATGCTTCTCTTCTCCAAAATCTCTCCTTCAACGATATTTCTCCCCCTTGAATCAAAAGCATTCCCACCACTTTCAGCTTTGTTGAATTTCACACCTTGGATATTCTCCACTGCATCCTTATTAACACGAGGGCTCCTTGATTTTCTTTCCTCAAAACGGGACTGATTCGCATGTTCCCTCTCACCATCACCAATGCTACCCATCCAAGAATTCTTTCTTTCCCTGAAATCACCATCATTTCTTTTCATGCTTCTCTTCTCCGAAATCTCTCCTCCAACCATATTTCTCCCCCTTGAATCAAAAGCATTCCGAACACTTTCAGCTTTGTTGAATTTCACCCCTCGGATGTTCTCCACTGCATCCTTATTCAAGCGAGAGCTCCTCGATTTTCTTTCCTCAAAACGGGACTGATTCACAAGTTCTCTCTCACCATCATCATCTCTACCCATTCGAGAATTCTTTCTTTCCCTGAAATCACCATCATTTCTTTTCATGCTTCTCTTCTCCAAAATCCCTTCCACTAAACCCCATCCACCCTCTCCATTCTTCTTTTTTCTAAAACCCTTTCTATCATTGAAGTCCTTCATTTTGCCATCTCTCTTCGCCGGTCTTCTCCCCGGCCGATGCCCATCAACACCTTCACTCCCACTAGTGCCCCTATCCGTCCTCACAGACTCCATGACTTTCACATAATCACCAAACGAGGGAGTGAACTTGAGCTCCTTCTCAAGAAACTCCATGGCACTTGGCCGAGCTTCAAGCTCGCCATTTGCCAAAGCACCAGTAACCCCAAATCTAGGTTTACTCACATCAAAAACCAATCTTTTTCTAACTACAAACGTATTGAAACTCATACAAAACAAGGGTTTCGAGGAATTCGAATACCAGCGTGCCGGAGCCGGAGAAGAACCATGAAGGAGGACTCCATTGTTCCCCCAACCAAGAGCACTCATCTGCAAACTCGCCATCCCTTCATCAAGACCTGTTGTTGAGCTTGTTCCAATTTTAGAGATATTTCTATTTCCCAAAAAAAAAAATGTTTAATTTATTTTTCATTCAATATAAAAATATAATTTTTTAAAATAAAAAATCAGTTTTTATTAGCATTAATTAAACAAAACCATGAAACAGTTTCATTTACCACCATTAGAGAAAAAGAACTCTCTTTTATCTTCAGTTACTCTGGAACCATTGCCTCCATGGCTGCAAGCTCCAACCTTCACTCCGACGAGCTCCAATGGGTCATCTATGTCCGGCGAGCTCTTGAGGAAGAGCTCGAAGTCTCCGACGACCTCCCCATCTCCATCTCTGCCGTTCCAAAGCCATTGCTCTCCAGCAAGCCTGAGTGCTATGTTCCACAGACCATAGCACTGGGTCCTTATCACCACCGCCGTTGTGAACTCCATGAGATGGAAAGGTTCAAGCTTTCAGCCGCCAAACGAACCCAGCAATGGATTCCTGGCTCCAGGTTCCACAACCTCGTTGATCTCTTCATCAAGCTTGAATATCCAATCCGTGCAAACTATCATAGGTATTTGGATTACAATGGACAAACTTTAGCATGGATGATGGCCATTGATGCTTCGTTCTTGCTCGAGTTCCTCCAAGACGAGACCTTGCACCGCTCTGTGCGCGATGTGATGCTTCGTGATGTGGTAATGCTAGAGAACCAGATTCCATTGTTCCTCTTGAGAAAGTTGTTGGAGATCAGGTGTTCATCTTCTAAGATTGCAGATGAGACCTTGTGCTCAATTTTGTTTGGATTCTTAAAAAAGATTTCACCATTTGAAATGGTGAAGAGCTCGGCGTGCATTAATGCTTTGCAGCATTCTCACTTATTGGAAGTCATTTACCACTCCATCTTGCCAAGAACCAAAGACTCAACTTTTGATACCACTGATGGAGTTCATGAGAAAGAAGAGCATGGAATGAATGTGAATTGTAGCAAATTAAACTCATTCATCTGCATGTTTATAGATTTCATTTCAAGAAGAGTGTCAGCTTTAGCCATTATAGTCATCAAATTCTTGGTGAAGATACCATGGAGCATAGTTACAAAGTTTCCATTATTCATGATAGTCAAACAACCATTAGAGAACCTGTTTTCCTCTCATCTGGACTACCAGAGGTCCAAAGCCAATGAAGCAAGTAAAGAGTCACCACCATTAGTGGAAGAGATTGCCATCCCTTCAGTCACAGAGCTCACCGGAATCGGCATAATTTTCGAACCAATGGACGGGGACTTATCGCTCATCAACTTCGACACAATGACTGCAAAGCTCCACCTCCCGGTGATCAACCTTGATATGAACTCAGAGGTTGTCTTAAGGAACTTAGTTGCATATGAGGCAACAGTTATACAAGGGCCATTGGTGTTCACTAGGTACATTGAGTTCATGAATGGTATCATAGACACAGAAGAGGATGCAAGGATTCTGAGAGAGAAGAGGATTGTGTTCAATAGGCTGAAGAGTGATGGTGAATTGGCTGATCTTTGGAATGGAATGAGTATGTCAGTGAAGTTGACAAAGGCTGCAGAAATTGACAGGGTTATAGAGGAAGTTAATAAGTATTACAACAGTAGATTGAAAGTGAGGATGAGAAGGTTTATGAAGAGATGCTTGCTCTGTTCATGGCTGCCTCTTGCTTGCATGACTTCTCTGCTGGTCTTGCTGATTGTTAGCTTGCAAGCATTCTATCTCATCTTTGGATGTGTTCATCATACTTTTCATTCAGGAAAACTATAATGAATTTTTCTTTGAAAGAAAACATGCAATCAAATGCAAAAAAAAAACTCTTTTTTGATGTTCATCATCATAATTAAAAGCTATAAGTTTGTATTCAAAATCGAACAAAAAATAATGCAAACATGTTCCCGGTTTTACTAGTTTCAAATTTCAAACTTGAAAAGCTTTTTCCGTAAAAAAGGAAGTCTGGCTTCTGTCTTCCGATCTTGACCGTTGATTTATTCTCGAGATTCAATTTGTACATCACGAGGATTATCTGACGGTCACGATGGAAGAAATAGGCTCCACGCTGTTATATTCAAAACAGCGAACTTGGACATCTCTTCTTACACATTCCCCAGTTCCCCGTGCTCTCGAACTTGGAGCTCCAATGTCTTGAAATCCGCTCGAAAAGATGAGAAAAACCTAACGAAATCCAGAGATAAAGGGATTTTCGTCTCCGTGTTGTTGAAAAGCTGCTCTCTTTGGTAATATTTCATCTTCCTTTGATTTTGGATGTAAAAAAGATTCCATTTTTACCGTGTTTTCTGACTATTGGTACTGAGGTTTTGAGAGGGTTTTGCATTTTTGTGTTTGTTTGTGTTTTGGAGCACTAGAGACGAAGTCTAGAGCAACAGAGGTTGGTGTTCTTGAAGTTCTTCCATTACTTGAGGCCCCATTTGTGTATGCCATTGAACGATCTGTCTCTTTTCTTCAAGGAACCAGGTATTTTCTAGTTTTCAGACTTCACAATGTCCTCTGTACATTTGGTTGGATTTTCTTCTTGAGACGTTTGAGATTTCAAAGCATAAAGTTATGATCTTGCGTTGGTTTTGCTCTACCAACTGTGAACACTGCTATCTTATGATTAGTAAACATTTTGTTCAGTGTTTTGAGGTGATTTGAGCTTTTGGGTGAAAAGACCTGTTTTCAAGTTTCCAACTGACAAAGCTTGGTGGTGGTTCCCCTTCATCTCAATAGGACATTAATCCTCAACATTTGTTCCTCTTTTATGATGAAGTGATCATTGAGAGCAAAACAAAGTGGTATGTTGTCTAAATGGTTGAACTCTCATTGTCTGCATGTACTCACTCAAATGATCTGTATTGACTATTTTGATGATTTGTTCATATGAGTAAGGTGTTTATTTTGTCGGAAAATGCTTTATGTTTAGGATTAGTTTGGTGACAATACTAGTTCCAGTATGAGAGAAGGCATATCAAACGATAACCGAGCAAAGGCATGTAAGTTCCCTGATCAAAACCAACATATGCGGGGAAATGGCAAATCTTTGAAGTCCAAGTCCAATTCTTCGTGGGGATCTCAAATTGTAAAAGGATTCTCAATGGACAAGAAAACCAAGCAGCAACTTTCAGTTGTTAACAAGAATCCACCTTCTCCTTGCTCAGATGTGTCTAGTGAGAACAATCAATTTTTGTCACAACATTCAAGGGTTAAACGCTCTCTGATTAGCGATTTCCCGTGTTCAGTGAATGTATCTCAAGTACATCCCCATGTTATGGATTGCCACCGGTTAATGTCCCCTTCATCTCGTGATCTATTTCTTGAGCTAGACCATCTTAGGAACACGCTTAGAGAATATAAGGAAAGAGAGTTGGTTCTGCGGGCTGAGCTTACAGAATATAAGGAAAACACAAGACTTCTTCAGCTCAAACAAGAACTTGAAGTGAAGAAGAGTGAAGTGGAAAACCTTAACTGTAAAATTGGTTCACTGGAAACCGAAAAAGCAAACCTTTTAGAACAATTGGCTTCTTTATCTTCAATGTTTGAACGCCGCCAGAATCAAACTTCTGATCTAAGCACAGAGAGAGGAACATCCTCTCATGGTGAATCTATGGAGGTTCTTGAGTTACGTCGGCTAAACAAGGAGCTTCAACTCCAAAAGAGGAATTTAGCAATCAGGCTTTCATCTGCTGAATCCCAACTTGTTGCACTTGCAAAGGTTGCAGAGGTACTATTGATCCCAATCTTTAAAGTGGTTAACTTTTTCTTCTTGTTAACCAATTTCATTTTTTTCTTGACTAAATGACTGCAGAGTGACATCGTAGCAAAGGTTGAAGCTGAGGCATTGGTGTTAAGGCACACTAATGAAAATCTCTCCAAGCAAGTCGAAGGTTTACAGATGAGTAGACTGAATGAAGTTGAGGAGCTTGCATATCTTCGCTGGGTCAACTCATGCTTACGACAGGAACTTTGCAACTCAGACAAACAATCAAAACAAGGTGTAGATCTTGGTGAAAACTTGAGCAATGAATGTAGAAGCTGTGACGTAGCTGATATCAGTAAAGATGAACATAATTTGCGATCTTCTTCTTGTCAATCTTTCTCCACTGAAACTCACAGTGCTAAAAAAGCAAGCCCCTTGAAGAAAATATCAAAATGGCCAGAGAATGGTGTAGATTGCCAAAGCTTTGAATGCCAGCTTCTCGAAGGAAGTCCTAGACGTCGGCATTCCATAAGTGGACCAAAGGGATGTCTAGAGGACTTGACCCTCAATAAGAGAAGACAGTCGGATGCTTTCTTATGTCCCCAGGGGGTGGAAAGTGAAGCATCTTCTAATGGAGATTGCCATGTTATCAAAGATACGCATCAAATACTTGCACAAAAATATGATTTGGGTGCCGGCCAAAGTCTAAGGTTTTATGCTAGCAAGCCTGAACCTTGCAAAGCTGCAACTTTGGACATTGAAAAGCGGGCACTGAGGATTCCTAATCCTCCTCCAAGGCCTACTGTTTCTGCTTCAGATGTTGCTAAGACTAATGTGCCAGCTACTGTCCCTCCACCACCTCCTCCACCACCACCCCCACCGAAGTTTCTAACACGAAGCACTGGAGTGATGCAGAGAGCTCCACAGGTTGCAGAACTCTATCATTCACTGATGAAGAGAGATTCCCGAAAGGAGTCCTCTGGAGGTGCAGTTTATGATCTTCCTAATGCTGCAAATGTTCGCAGCAGTATGATCGGTGAAATCGAAAACCGATCTTCACATTTGCTTGCGGTACAAAACTCTATTCTAATTCTCACTCTACTGGTAGAAGCTGGTTTATTCCTTGTTTAATTTAATTTATAAACTCCTTTCTTTGCGTCCAGATAAAAGCGGATGTTGAGACACAAGGTGATTTTGTGAAGTCTCTGATAAAAGAGGTAAATAATGCAGCATACCGTGATATTGAAGATGTAGTTGCTTTTGTGAAGTGGCTAGATGATGAACTCTGTTTTCTTGTAAGTATTAATTTTTAGAATGTGTTTACTAAAATTTAATAGCTGCCGCAATTATCTTGATTCTTTGTATGCTTTTGTCAACTTGAAGGTGGATGAAAGAGCAGTCTTAAAGCACTTTGATTGGCCAGAGAAGAAAGCGGACACTTTGCGAGAGGCTGCATTCGGGTATCGTGATTTAAAGAGATTGGAATCTGAAGTTTGCAATTACGAGGATGATCCTCGGCTTCCTTGTGATGTTGCATTTAAGAAAATGGTTTCAATGTCTGATAAGTAAGACTGGAAACTTTCATCTTTCTTAACAGTTTGGTTCTAATTGCTACTTGCTTCTGGATAAACATTCAAGATTCTCTAACATTCTGATATTAGAGTGGAACGAAGCATCTACAACTTACTTCGAACAAGAGATGTCATGATGCGTCATTGCAAAGAGTTTCAAATTCCAACAGATTGGTTGCTTGAGACTGGTATTATCAGCAAGGTATGCATCTTACTGGGATCACCGACATTTGAGTTTGATAACTGTTATTTTCCCCAAAATTCCTTTTCAAGTTTGTTTGCCAATTATTGTTTAAGGTTTGCTGTCTACTTTTGCAGATAAAATTCGGATCAGTCAAGTTGGCAAAGCAATACATGAAAAGAGTGGCCATGGAGCTCCAAAACATGGGAGCCAATGACAAGGACCCTGCATTGGAGTATATGCTACTTCAAGGAGTGAGATTTGCTTTCAGAATCCACCAGGTAAAAATAGCAAGCTGAACAACTTCTCATTGTCATCTTCCTGTGATTATCTGTCACTTGTGTTTTACCGACCTGTCGACCTCCGCATTACAGTTTGCTGGAGGATTTGATGCAGAGACAATGCGTGCATTCGAGGAACTTCGAGACCTTGCACGTGTTAGACACAAGGACTGAGAAAAAAACAAACAAAAAAATCCACAGCAATGGAAGAAGGAACTAAGATGCGAGTCCTTGTAATTGTTGTACATGTAAGAAGACATTCAGAGGAAAAAAAAAAAAAAACCTCTGAAATTTTGCTGAACTTATTGTCATGTGAGTTTTGATAATGCCAATGAATCTGTTGATTGGAATCTCAACTTGGTGTTAGTACATCAAAAGTACATGATAATTAAAAAGTCATAAGTTGGTGCTTAACCACACTGTTTGTTCTCACACAGTGATTGCAGTGTGGGCAGAGCAGCTGCTGCTGCAGCACTGCAATGCCACCAATTCTGTTCATCAGGAAAGCACCACGCCCTGCAATCATATAAAGATCATGAGCCAAAGTGCAGCTGAGATTTATTATATTAGCAGACCCACTCCAGCCAAATTTGGCAGCTCTTTCAGGCCAAGAGTGGGAGAGAAATCTTGGGACTTCCACAAGGAAAGAAAAGTGAAGCCTGGATTTGACACCATGACATGATAGAACACATTCTCACCTTTTATATCTTATCCTCTCATTCTTCTCCATCAAAATGCATACATACATTCATGGCAGAGTATCAGAGACAGAGATATGTTGTTGTTTTGATATAATAATTTATGCGAAGTCAGAGAACAATGCTCTGAGATGACAAATCAGTCTCATCCTCATCTCCATAAGAAGGTATCAAAGTTTCAATCATGGTGGCATTAAGCTTTGATTTTCTTTTAATGCTTTGTGATCTTATGTAGTGATTGATCTCAGTAGTGATTGACACAGAGGTCCACTCTCTTGTGAGTGTTTTCATGGTGGACGAATGTGTCATCTTCTTCTCCAAACTAATTAGACACCATGATTGTTACATGTTCTCCCCTTTGCCCTTTTTTTTTATTTTTTTATTTTTTATTTTTAGGAAGGCAACAAGCACTTCCTAGTTAAGGGTGGACAACACAGCCTCTGTGCATGTATACCCTCACCTTGTGATTGTGATGGTTTAAATCTGGAATTATCCCAACCAACAAAGCTTTACACAAAGGACCCGGTACCAACATGCTAAAAAGCCGTTGGTTCCCTTTTCTTTCATTTTCCACTTTAGATTAATCACATATTTTCAAAATTTTTAAACAATTTATAGTGGTAAAATATATTGTTAGTTATTCTGTTGTATTCTTTGCATATAAACTTCTAAATATTTTAAAATTTTATTTACACTTTTACAAGTTATTTTCCTTCTGATCATTGATTTTATGTATTTATATTTGAAAATATGCATCCCAATCAGCATTACATTCTTATCATCAATGAAGATGTTTGAGACCATATAAAGTTTTAAAAGCTAAAAAAATCATTGAAAAGTATAAAGATGATTGATGAAGTTAAAGTAAATACAAACTCATAATTATAATTATTTTTATAATTATTTTATATTTTATTGTTATTCAGAACAAAAAGTTGACTCCAAATTCTATGATGGCAATGAAAACAAATTGGTAATTATTATGAAAGAGAAAATCTTAAAGCGGTGGAGATCAGTTCTCTGGAAAGCTCTAGAGAGTGACCCTGGGCCTTGTTTGGAAACAAAATTGGGAAGACAGAATTAGGGGTGGGTGGAACCCAATGCACGTGGATTTTTGCCCACGTGGTAACAACGATTGATTGGCACTAATTAGTAATTATTGTGTTGCATTACTTGGGTGTTTAGAAAGTCAAGTCCTAGCCCATCTTTCCCATTTATCCGTTGTTCTTCCCGAAGTTTCATCGCGTCCATCATCTCTAACTCCAATGGTAGGGGTGGAAGATCTGCTGCATCGCGGTGAAACAAGGAAGTTTCCAGAGTCTCTCAAAACAAGGCGGTGTGCAGGCCATTGAGCAACGAAGGGAGGATCATAGTTGATCAAGGTACGGACAGGCAGGCAACCGAAGCTCGTTTCAGGGCTCTGGATCACTGGACATAGAAACAGATTGGGGGGCAAATGTATGTTTTATTGTCAGTCACCAGTACAAAATGCTTGTTGATTGTAAACGTTCGTTAGAGCTTTGCGTTCTAAATGTTGTGTTTGTGATTTACCCATTGATTGTAATATAACCATGTCAGAGGTGGGCGCAAAATTAGTTTGAGTAGGTGAATGGGACGCAACCAGTGAAACGACAAACTTGCAACAGGGTTCGTGATTATTCCGGAAGCAAAAGTGGGGACCCGAGGGCGATGAATGTCTTGTGATGCTTTTAAAGGAGAAACAAACAACAAGTAATAGTCTACCAAGCTCCTTCAAGAATGAAGTGTAGAGTCGAGTGTGGTCTGCCTATGTGCAGATGACCCAAGAGAGTGTCTCTATCTCTCAACTGAAGAATAGATGGAAGATGTTGAAGAAAAATTATAGGATTTACTCCAGCCTTCTCAACAAAAGTGGTGGTCGTGGGATTACGTCCATCACCACCCAACCCCTAAAGGCCCAGAAATTTGGTACCACGTTCTCACAGTGATGAGTATATATTATTTCCTTCCCTTGTTGTAACCAGTGACAATGCTTGATTCAGTTATATATGTTCTTTAGGTTAATAAAGATTACAAAATAGCAAGGGAGCGCAGCTTTCCTCTGTATTGGACATTGCATGCTCTTGCGCTACGTCTACTGCAACAGGCTGGTATGCGTTGGGTTTGACGGAGGACAAGACAATTGTGGAAATCATTGAAGGCTCTGATTCATCCAACAACCCTGAAACACAACAATTGGGTGATGGAAGTGGCGGTGTCTGGAAATGCATTGAGAAGGATGATGTTGAAGTCCTCGAGGTATGTAAGAAGAGTAAAAATACTCAATTAGCTAGTTCCATAGTAGGCAAGAAGTCATCGGAGCATACGTGTGAGACTCTGAGCCGACTCGTGGAGCTGAGTGATCGACGAAGTCAAATTGTTGAGCAATACAGAGATGGGGATGAGAGCTTCTCATATAAGCTATATATGGATAGACTAACCACATTGCTAGAAGTTATTGTTGAAGAGATGTTCGTCAGCGGGCAGGGCATTCAAGCAGCGGGAGGAGTGCATTTACTTCCTCATTGTCCCTGCAATAACACTATCCTTCTGGTTCAGTCAGAAGGTCCGTGAATTCCAAAGTCAGATATGCATGTCTACTGATAAGTGAATAATTTAGAATAATAACATCTCCACCTTCAAATGTTTCATTTCAAATTGATTTTGGTGTCATGTAGATGCAAGAATGAGCGTGGATGGTGGGGAAACAGGTGGGTTGCAGAATATCATTGTCGTAACTACTTATTGTATTATATTGTTCAAATTATGCTATATCACATATTTTTACGCTTGACTGTTATGTATGTGTAATGCGAAAGTTAACTTTATTGCGTATTTTGACGCCGATGACTGTTATGTATGTGATGTTTGTATCTAGAAATTATCCAAAATATTTGAAATTGACTGTTATATTATGTGGTTTTGATATATGTACCGTATGTGTGACAAATTTGTATCATGTACTTGACGTTTTAAAAACTATGTACTAATGGGAAGCTCTGCTGGGGAAGATCTATATCATAATTAAGTTGTGTGAAATATGGAAACCAATAGGATTGGCGGATAATTTGTGACTATCAAATTTGGCTATGCATTGGGTACCATAACATGGGGTTACATCAGTCAATAAAGAATGAATATGGTCTGCCTGGGTTGGCGCATGGTCCTAGATAAGCTTATTTCATGGGATATAATATATTAATGCTTGTCCTATCAAACAACTGTATAAATTAATGAATTTACAAGTTCCTTTACCACCAACTATATCTTCCCTATGTTGTGATATATATAATATGATCTCACATACAGAACGCATTGTATTTACCAGTACAAAATAGGAGCATGGGTTAATTCCCATTATACCACATTTCCAATGGTTGGTGAAAGCTGTACCTATCTTCAACCTCATCTGCATAATATTATACAGCCAGTTGGATCAGTTGAAACCATAGTGGAGTTGTAATATTTGCAACTATCAATCATAATATGGATCGACAGTGGCAGGAAATCCTGGAGGAAGATGAAGAAGAGTTCAATATATTGTTACATCTATTGCACGTCTCTCTAGCGGGAGACAATAACACACTCGACATGCTTAGCACACCCGACCTTTCACCGGTCATGCACTTGTGAGGGGCATACTCCATTGTCACCTAAAGCGTGCACACACATTATTCTGGATAAAGCAAGATGCATTCATGCACCTATGCGACCAACTAACAAAACGCGCTCTGTTACGGAGCAGCCGATTTGTTGATGTTCGCAAGTAGTTGGCTAAGTTCATGACGACTGTCTCTCATGTGTCATCCACAAGGGTCTTGTGCAAGCAGTCTCACCATAGCTCAAAGACCATAAGTAGGTACTTTCATTTTGTATTGAATACAATTCTAGCTTTGAAGGATGACTACATCCAAATGCCGACCGGTCGTGAAGATGTTCATCCAGCAATACGCAGCGTGCCCGGTTGCTTTCTCTCATTCAAAGTTGGTATTCATTAGACCGATTAGTTAGATACATTTACTAAACTTCAGGGTCGTTACAAACCAATAAAATTGTCCCATGCAGGACGTTATCTGAGTTGGTGATGGGACGCATATCCTTGTTATTATTTTCAAGGACCTACAAGACAACTTTTGAAATAGGCACGGCTAGACAAGTCAGAACGTAATGGGCATAGTATCATTTGACATGCAATTCCAATTTGTGTGTGCTGGTTAGGAGGGATCTGCGGCCGATATGCGTGTCATGCAGCATTGTCTTGAAAAAAAATTATTTTATGTGCCTGAAGGGAAGTACTACCTCGTCGACAGTGGTTATAGCAACACACCGAGCTTCATTGCACCCTACCGCGATGAGAGACACCATCTACAACAGTTCCGAGTTAGGCGCGGTGGCTATCGCAACCCAAAGGATAAGTTCAACCACATGCATGCTCGGTTGAGGAACGTGGTTGAGAGGGCATTCAGCTTGTTGAAGCGCCGCTTCAAGATACTCCGTGTTGCATCACCATTTTCTATTTAGACTCAACGGGATATAGTTTTCGCATGCATCAATTACATTGGCCGGCATGCATGACAGAACCAAAACGCTGATTGTATGCGTTCTCACTAGCCTAATCTAGATGAGTACCAAGTGGACTTCAACGAGGATACAAAAGCAGAGTTGGTAGAGGATACAATGGTCAACCAAACTGGTCAGATTCTTCACGATACTATATCAGCGGCCATATGGATGGATGATAAAGTCCGTTGTATCTAGTTTGTACCTAATTGTAGGCCTTTCTAACTGAATGTATATCAAAACTTTCAAAATTTAAGTATGCTTTTAATGTACATCAGCATAAACCCTACACATGATTGGCACAGAGAATATGGATTTTGCATACTTTTAACAAAAAACAAATCAGAAACATTGTTAAGGCTTACATATTGACTTCAGGCACCACTTGATTTGGTTTCCCACTTATTTTGTTCCTTAAACCTAGTCAATTACACTGCATGCTGTTGCTTTTATGCATAAAGTACACAAGTAATACTTCATACATACATCAGTTGCAATAAGTTCAAAAGGCAAACTTGTATCTCCTAAAGGACAACCCTTTAAAACCTATGGGACAACATAATATCTCAATGATATTTCTCCCCATGGCTCAGTAAGTAGCAACATAATATTTATGTTAAAGAAGCATCATTTTAGTGAGTTATGCAAACGTGTTCGGTAGTATCATAGGAATACTGACTGTAATATGACAGACAAAAGCACTTCCAAATTACTATCTAACATTTGGAATATCAAGACAAAAGCAGTTCGAAATTAAATTAAGCATATATGTTCGGTAATATCATAGGAATTTAGATAACGCAGACTCCTAATAATGTTAGACACATAAATGTTCCTATTAAGACACCCTCACAAACAACTCAAATGCTACTATTTTCAGAAGATGATGCGCTCTCTGCCGCGGCCATATATTTCGCACGAAGAGAAGGCAACTGCATGTTTCCTTCGCCATTTGGATGGTTCCGGTAGTCGCTTCTCATGATCTGCAGCTTCATGGTCCTCTTGAATATTGACAACATGCGCCACACTTCATTGAGGTCTGCACTGAGCTCTTGTGGAATTCCCATCTTGTTGATATGCTTCCGGCGCACACAGTCTACATGGGTCATGAAGTTAAGCTGCAAATGTTGAATGCAATAACAAGTTGTAAGTAGGTAAATGGCAATATCGAAATAAACCATTGACTAGTGGTTAAATTACGTACCAATGTTCATTCCATAGTAGTGTGTGGGTTATATTCGTTGCTAATGTTGACATATGATGGAGGCAAGATGTAGCGTTGTGTAATATGCCAATACCATTGTTGATACCGTCTAGATGCTTCTTAGACCCTCCGTGGACCTCGTAGGTGATGGAACTATGTCTTTCTTCCCATAATTCAACAAGAACAACACGTACTTCCAACCGGTTGGACTTTGATCTACCTGTACGCAAATATTGAGAATGATGACTCACTTCATGTGGGGATGTGTTGCAACTTATTAAATTGTCTCATCACTCTATCCGGGCAGTGAACTTCAGTAGTGTGTATGCACATTATCGGCGAACATGTCCTCCATATATCCTTCCCACGCTTTTAACCAGCCTGCAATCTACTCAGCAACCAAGCAATATAGGGGGTCTAATACACCTGCACACAAGTATAAAATAAGGTTTGGATTATGTAGTACGAACTACAAACAATATGTATAGCAACCTACATACCCCTAAATCGTCAAGTAGGTCAAAAGCTTTTCGATAAATGCCCACGTTTGAAGTTCGCAAATGCCGCATGTAGCTCAGTGATGCACCCCATTTGTGATTGTCATATAACTAGTCAATCGATAACATAAACAATGCAATATGTTGTTTGATTAATAACATACCTTGCACCAAGTGTGAAGTCTTCACCAAAATAAAATCAAAGTAGTGGGTCTTTGAAGTTCAGTCGGATAGCAAGAATCCGTTCCCATGCCCACAGCTACAGCTTATGAAATGTGTTAATGGTACTGAACAATATTAATCAGGTAGAAATCTTAACAAAGGGTATGTTACAAACCTGAACGACAGTGTAACATACAACAATCGTGTAATATTCATGTCTTGAAGCTCTGTGGAGCTCCGAATATAAGTGGTCAAGCACTGTAGCTCCCCATGTTATATGTCCACATCTGTGAAAGTTAGTAATGAAGAGTAATCACTTCAAATATACCAAATAACATGACGAATATGGCATCAATCATATCCCTAGCAGGTACAGGATGTTCGCACGCGCGACGTGATCTTCGTTGTTCGGCGACACTGGATCTATAGCCAAAGTACAACCATTGTAAGGACACCATACCCTTTCTGATATCATATGGTGATTAACCTAGCATATCTTCGAACAGCTCATTAAAATCGGTGTTTATGTCTACGATAATAAGCCTACCATCCACGAATAGACCAGTTAGGATTAAAGGATTAATTCTAGATCCTACAATGTGATCGTCATCTCACCGGGTATCATATGAAAAGTGTTAGTCTTTCCCCGCCAGCGTTCCGAAAGGGCTGTGAGCAACGAATAGTCGATGTGGACGTAACAAATGGAACCCACGAGATGGAAACCAACCACTTTAACCCTCGCGAGGACATGTTCATTATCGAGATCCCACTCAAATCCACGATGGTCGATGCACCTAGGTTTGCTTTCTTCGAGTAGAGCAGATGCAAACATACAATTAGGATATTTTACAGCAAAGTAAATGAATAATTCAATATGAACCAAAAAAATATAACAAAAACGATATACTATTCCATTCCATACAGAACAAGACCGATTGCTTGCCTAATCTGTAAGAACATATTGGTCCACAAGTCCAGGCTTGGTATTCATAATTTCTTATCATGCATGTCGACAACATCGTTCTCAGGACATATATATGGAAACTTAAACAATCCAATATAAATAACAAACAGTGCATTTGGAATCCAGGTCAATTCCAATTCCACTTGCCCAATTCTGTTACCAAATAGGGCCTTAAAAATAATGACCAAAACTCAGAATGTAGACATGCATGGTGCCAAAGTAGTATACACTGATCAAGTATATATAAAAGCAACATAATATATTTTCTTCATCATTCAACTTTCTCAGAAGACATACTAAAGTGTAGAACAAAGCAAATATCCATTTCAAATAGAAAACTTGAAAAAGGAGTATAACAAGAGAACATGTAACATAAATCGGTAACCTTCAGGCCATATCTGGAAGCTTAATAAATTTTGGTAATATATGCCACCAATGCCATCAGGTGGGGACTACTTCCACCCCAACCACACAAATGAAATAACAATGGAAAAAATTCAGAATGCAGGCATGCATGGCGAAAAAATAATATACACTAAAGCAACACAACCAAGATCCTCTTTGAACTTTCAGAAGACATGCCAAAGTGGATAACAAAGCAAACATCCTCTTTCAAATAGAAAACATAAAAAAAACCCTAAAACAGAAAGTATGTAACATAAATCTGTAACCCTAAAAATAAACACATAATCAAGAAAGAAGAAAATCTAATAAACTCATAAATCGGCATAATAGAACCCTACATTGACTAGGTGGAGGACCCGGTGACACAAGTCCGAGAAATGCAGGCTGGGAACCTAGGCCGATGGTAGTGCGCAGAGGAGGGCGTCTCAAGCGTGCGAGCGGTGCGCAGTGAGAGTTCATTCGGTACCTTTGAATCGAGGATTGAACGGTCGGCTATATGGGGAAAGAGAAGGTATTCTTTAATCTTGGTGCCGTAGACGAGAGAGACGCGTCCGTACGGGTTCCCGATAAGCAGATGTAATTGCGGAGTTATGTGTCAGAGTCACAATGACCAACAATCACAACTTAAAAGAGATGCATATTCTGGTAATTGCACTACTATGATGTT
Source organism: Dioscorea zingiberensis (assembly GCA_026586065.1). Lineage (NCBI taxonomy): Eukaryota > Viridiplantae > Streptophyta > Magnoliopsida > Dioscoreales > Dioscoreaceae > Dioscorea > Dioscorea zingiberensis. The sequence continues at coordinate 53,905,077 of CM048821.1, forward strand.
TATTAATTAGGTTTTGAGAAGGTCGGATTAATATTTCCCTCCCAATTATATTCAAGAATTTCAAACTCTATTCCCCCTGGCGCCAATTCTACCTCCCCAGTTCCTTTTCCAAACGGGGCCCAAGAACTCCAACAGTTGTCTCTAACCTAACACCTAATTAGCTGGAACCTAGCTAGATCCAAGCTAGCATTCCCTTAGCACTCAACTGGATTCTAACCACCAAACTATTTAATCGACATCAACTCACTTAGTAATTGTTATGAAGGATGACATAACCATGAGGGCCCAACTGAAAAGTTGATCATCTTTCAACCACTTAACATCTAACAGTGGAGATCAGCACTCCAAAAAGCTCTAGAGAGCCTCATAAGGCCCCAACGAGCTCCAACAACTATCTCCGATTTGGTATCTAAGCTAAAACCTAACTAGATCCAAGCTGACACTCTCTTTCGATACTAACTGCTTAACTACTTAATCGCCTTAACTCACTATGAAAGACAAACCTCCACTCGCTTTCAGGCCAATTAATGAGTATTCAGTACGCTTTTGATTCCATTGAAATCAATCGCGCTTCTCTCTCCTGGAGCTCTCCCACTCTCTCTCTCTCTCCATTCTCCCTAACCTAACTTGATTGTTGAAGGCTACCGAGGGCACAAATGCCCGGAGCTCCTTTCTTTACAGATCATCTCCCCCCATGACGAGATCCCTGAATGCCTGACTCCTAATGCATCAAAAGATCTTACAAGCAAGGAGCCCGTTCAAACAAATATTGTCCATGCAACTGATCTTCTCTAAATCCCTGAAGTTTCTTCACCTCAGTAGATTTTTCATCCGCTGATCAGAATCTATTCTAATCCCAAGAAAAGAGCATATCTCGACATCAATAATAATCAATTGAGAATAAATAAAAAATTACAATTCAACTTTATAATCTCTCTTCTGCTTTTTATTTTTATTTTTATTTTTTTAAACTAGTAAAATAAATCATTATATGAACATATCATTAATCATGAATCATGAACAAATTTAAAAATTTGTCTTAATCATGAAAAAAAAATCAACAGTCATATAAGTAGGGCACGGCCGTCCGGCCGGAACCGCCCTAACCGCCCGGGAAAACCCGCTGAAGTCAATCGACCCGGGCGGGTCGAAGCAAATCCAGAATCGCCCGCCATTAGCGGGCCATGTCCATTTGTTTGGACCCGCATGCGGCGGGGTCAACCCACCGGCCATATGGCTTGGACTCACGGTTCAACCCGCCGGTCACCGGGCTGAACCGCCGGGTCATTTATCTTTTATTTAAAAACAAAAAAAACAAATTGTAGCCGCTTGGTCGCCACCACCAACGGCCATAATGAACAGAGAGAGGCAGAGAGCTCTCTCATCTGTCTTCACACACCAACTCAACTACCGGTTGGTTTTTTTTTATTATTTTTAATTCTTTTAATTATATTAAACTCTATATATAGTTATAGTATACTCCTCTCTTCCTCTCCTTCTTCCAATTTCACTCTTCAATCTCATATTCTCACATCAAACTCTATTCTCTTAATTTTTATATTTCTCTCAAGTCTCAAGGCTCTCAACAAGGCTCTCAACAATTCCCTTCATTGGATCGGGTTCGCAAACTGGCCACGCAGAGAAATGGCATCACGTGGTGGTGGAAGCTCGAGGGGAAAAGGCATTGTCGGTTCGGCCTCCTTGCCTTACTCAAGAGAGCAATGAATGGCAAGAAGAGTAAATGAAGGTGTAGCCGACGACCACACCGGCCCATCGCTACTAAATCTGAGGGAGGAACAAATCCCACTTCTCAAACAACTACAAAATCCGAGCATTTTAAAGTACATTTTACAAAAGTGTATTTACAATGATGGCAACGTGAATACATGCTAAGTGTAAGTATTGTACTTCGAATTTAAGCATAGCAAAGGAGGAGGGTAATGGCACATTTGCTAGACATATGGAAGAAGCATCCTGACAAAGTAGGAAATCCTCAAATCAATCTCAAATTCGATTCGCCAGAGAGCGAAGATGGTTCCTACTCTTCTTTATTTACATTTTCTCAACCGAGATATAGGGATAAAATCGCGGAGACGATTGCGGGAGCACTTGCCATTCAACTTTATGCGGGCGCTGCTGTGCAAGAGTGCATCAACAATGAGACGCTGCTAAACCGCAAGATGCAAAAGGTATCAAGGAGGACGATTCAAAGAAACGATCTTCAAACAATACAAACATGGAAAAGAAAATCTTTGTGAGTATTTTCGCTCTTGTACCTCCTCTGCTTTTTATGTTCTATATATGGACCGATGTATTCCATGTAAAATTTTACGGGTATTACACGCATTACTGATTGATGACTCGTGGAATATCCAAAAGCTGTCATTGCTTTTAGGGTATTCAACGAAGTCTCATACCGCCGATAATATTTATAGGATGATTCGTGGGATCATCAAGAATATGGTTTGAGTTTTAGGATTTTTTCAATTTCATTTGATAATGCCCGCTTAATACGGCCTCGATTAGACCTTTGGAAGAATATTTGGGAGGCCTTCATGCGGGGCAAATATTTCCATATTAGATGTGCTTGTCATGTATTGAACTTGTGTGTACAAACCGGATTAGAGTCACTAAAACAATTTGTAGGACCAATTAGGGATATAGTATCATATATAGGAAGGAACATGACATTGATGAAACAATGGGGAATTACGTTATTGTAAAGCAAATAACATGAGGCCTAAAAAATTCCCAAAAGACGTTAAAACTAGATGGAACTCTACCTATAGGCTTCTTTAATGCTACATTTCCTTATAAGACATTGTTGACTTCTTTTGTTAAATAAGCTTTGCCTAATTTTGATTTTAGTTTATTTGAATACCAATGGAATATTGCTACTAGAGTTATGGAATTGCTTCTCTCGTGGTTTAATACATGTACAAATTTGTTTTTCGCAAGTTTATTTTTCCCACCGCATTATTTATTCTTGTATGGTGTCAGTTGATATTTGAACAAATGTGGAACTTAGATTAGATGCTCAATTAGTTACGGCCTTCTAGAGATGAAGGCAAAGTGGTTAAGCTATTAGAGATATACCTCCTATTGCTTTTAGTTGCATTTGCTTTAGATCCTGTGCAAAAATTAGAAGGTTTAAAATGCATATTTAGAAAGCTTATTACAAGTTCTTAGGGTTTAATGGAGGTCAAGATAGTCAACAATGGGTCATGAGTGAGTTAGACTCTCAATGGTATGGGCCGCTTCCCCGGCGCTTACTGACAAGAAGTTAGTGTAATTGTTAGTGAAGTTAAGTTACAACCTCGTTGAACTGCATGAGAGCTAGAGGGGGCATCGCACGGGTCCGCCCGAACGGCCGAGAAAACCCGGGCCAGTCAACCTACGACCTGTGGGTCGGGTTAGTCTCAGAATCCGCCCGCTAAGATGCTGGGCCTAAGCATTTGTCCATTTGTTTGGACCCGCGTCCCGGCGGGTCAACCCGCGCCATAATGGGTTTGGACCACGGCTCAACCATGCGGTCGCACCGGGTTGAACCGGGTCATTGTCTTTTATTTAAAAAAACAAAACAAATTGTAGCCGCTGGTCGCCACCACCCAATCCGCTACAATGTGTGTGAGATGGCAGAGCAGAGCTCGCCTCTGTTCTACACACCAACCAATCTACCGTTGGTTTTTTTATTATTTTTAATTCTTTTAATTATATTAAACTCTATATATAGTTATAGTATACTCCTCTTCCTCCTCTCCTTCAATTTCACTCTTCAATCTCATATTCTCACATCAAACTCTATTCTCTTAATTTTTATATTTCTCTCAAGTCTCAAGGCTCTCAACAAGGCTCTCAACAATTCCCTTCTATTGGACGTGGTTCTGACTGCTTACGCAAGAGAAAATGGCATCACGTGGTGGTGAAGCTCGAGGGGAAAAGGCATTGTTTGCCTCGGCCTCCTCGCTTGCCTACTCAAGAGAGCAATGAATGGCAAGAAGAGTAACGAAGGTGTAGCCATGCACCGACATTACCGGCCCATCGCCACTCAAACCGGAGGAGGAACAAATCCCCACTTCGAAACAACTACAAAATCCGATATTTTTAAAGTACATTTTACAAAAAGTGTAATTTGACAATGTGATGGCAACGCATACGCTAAGTGTAAGTATTGTACTTCCAATTTAAGCATAGCAAAGGAGGAGGGTATGGCACATTTGCTAGATATGGAGAAGAAGCATCCTGACAAAGTAGGAAATCCTCAAATCAATCTCAAATTGATTAAGAGACGGCGTACGGGTTCCCACTCTTCTTTATTTACATTTTCTCAACCTAGATAGGGATAAAATCAGGAGAACGATTTCCCTACACTTGCCATTCAACTTTAAGGAAAGGCGTGCCAAGAGTGCATCAATGAGGACGCTAACCGCATGCAAAAGGTATCAAGGAGGCGATTCTAAGAACGATCTTCAAACAATACAAATATGGAAAAGAAAATCTTTGTAGTATTTTCGCTCTTGTACTCCTCTCGCTTCTTTATGTTCGATATATGGACCGATGTATTCCATGAAAATTCTTTTATGGGTATTACGGCATATTGGATTGATGACTCGTGGAATATCCAAAAGCGAGTCATTACTTTTAGGTATTCAACGAAGTCTCATACCGCCGATAATATTTATAGGATGATTATCTTCGCGGGATCATCAAGAATATGGTTTGAGTTTTTGTGGATTTTTTCAATTTCATTTGATAATGCCTTCGCTAATCTGACCTCGATTAGACCTTTGGAAGAATATTTGAGGCCTTCTAGCAAATATTTCCATATTAGATGTGCTTTGTCATGTATTGAACTTATGTGTACAAACCGGATTAGAGTCACTAAAACAATTTGTAGGACCAATTAGGGATATAGTATCATATATAGGAAGGAACATGACATTGATGAAACAATGGGGTCAAGTATATTGTAAAGCAAATAACATGAGGCCTAAAAAATTCCCAAAAAGACGTTAAAACTAGATGGAACTCTACCTATAGGCTTCTTAATGCGTACATTCCTTATAAGACATTGTTGACTTCTTTTGTTAATGAAGCTTTGCCTAATTTTAGTTTATATTTGAATACCAATGGAATATTGCTACTAGAGTTATGGAATTGCTTTCTCTCTGTTTAATACATGTACAAATTTGTTTTCGTGAAGTTTATTTTTCCCACCGCATATACTTATTCTTGTATGCCGCTGATATCAGCCAACAAATGTGGAACTTTAGATTAGATGCTCAATTAGTTACGTGGCCTTCTAGAGATTAAGGCAAAGTGGTTAAGCTATTATGAGATATACCTCCTATTGCTTTAGTTGCATTTGCTTTAGATCCTAGGCAAAAAATTAGAAGGTTTAAATGCATATTTAGAAGCTTATTACAAGTTCTTAGGGTTTAATGGAGGTCAAGATAGTCAACCAATGGGTCATGAGTGAAGTTAGACTCTCAATGGTATGGACCTACTTCCCATTTTTACTTGATGTTAGTGTAATTGTTAGTGAAGTTAAGTTACAACTCGTTGAACTGTATGAGCTACCGCTTCCTCGTTATAGTCATATAGTTCCACGTGTCAGAATCGAGGTCGTAGGACGCCTAGCAAAAAGATGGGGAGATTCATTTCGACAAAGGCAGCCGAAGAAGAAGCCTAGGGTTCTCAATACAGAGGTCGACACGTATTTGAATACCACCTTCCTCTCCGGAGGACGTGAATGTAGATACGACTTTTGATGTTCTTCATCGCGGCAAGGTAATGTGATCCGTATCCATTCTTTCATTACTTGTAAAGGATATTTTTGCGTGCCCTATGTCTACGCCATAGAGCGCGGCAGACTTCTCAAACAAGTGGAAACACGCTCTGGATTCAACACGCTCATATGCTGTCACCACCAAAACATTGAAATTCAAGTTTCGCAGATGATTGGAAGCGTACATAAACGACGCATAAAGGCAAGAAGTCAGAAAGTCCGTGGCTTGACTTTCTTCACCCATAACAATGATGAGTGATACCAACTCCCACGAAAAGCAAGAGCGTAACTCGTATGAATAGGTAAGTGGGTGACAACTCCAAATTCGCTTTAAGGTAAGAGAACTACGTCGGCTTTGATTCCTCTTACACCCAAGAGGATACGTAGGCAACTTAATTCGATAGGTAAACGAATTAAGTGCAAGCCGTAATTATAATGTCATAGTTTTTTTTTTTACATTTTTTTTTTCCATTTTTGCATTCTATTTCTATATATCATAATATCATTAAATTACATTTTTTTTGATAATTTTCAAATTATATTTTATTTTTTTCAAAAAAAATTGAAAACCATAATATTATGAACAACTATGAATCTATGATACCATGAGTCTATGATATATAGTATGAATCTATGATTATCATATATCATAGTTTTCAAAAAAAATTTACATTTTCTTATTCTATTTCTAATTTCTATACATAAAAGCATAGGTTTGTTTTTTTTTTTCATTTTTTCACATTTTTAAATATATATTATACAATATACAATTTAGAATCTTAGATGTTATTATGAATTTTATAGTTTTCGAATTTCTATACATAAAAGCATAGCTTTGTTTTTTTTTTTTTTCATTTTTTCATATTTTTAAATATATATTTAATTATACAATTTAGATTTTATTATGAATTTTATAGTTTTCAATGTTTTACATTTTTTTCTCATTATATTTTTATATCAAAATATCATAGTTTTTTTTTAAACATTTTTTTCACCTTTTTTGCTATTTTTTTCAATTTTTAATGTATTTAGTTTGTATATTTTAAATAATTTTAAAAAAAATTAAAAAATAAAACTGGCGCCGCCGTTAATCAGGGCGGGTTGGGCCCGGCCCGCCGTTTCTCTAGGTTCGGGCTTCTGATTACGGGTCACCCGAGGGTGACCCGTGACCCGCCGGGTCCGGCGGGTCAACCCGGCCCGCCGGGTTGCCCCTGTGGCCCGGGCCGGTTCCGGGTCCGCATTTGGCCGGCCCGGAACCGGCGGGTCGGGCCCGCCGGGCCCGGTTAACCGGCCCGTGCCCATGTCTAAGCAGATGATGAGATGAGTAGTAAGTAATACATGGAGAAACAAATTAAATAGAAAGCTTATCATTATACCAAACAAGAGTCCTTTTATAAAATAGATTACAAGAAATCACCGAGTCTTCGTCATCTTCTCCTGTTAATTTCTCTTATCTAAAATTTTTGATCAAAGTATGGTGTGGGCGAGTTTTACGGAGGGGAGCAGGTCCAGAGAGAGAAAGATAAACTGATAAAGAGAGTGTGAAGTGACGTTTGGAAGAGAAAGAGTGAAGTGAAGTGGAGTGAAGTGAAGTGAGGTTAGATCATACAAGTGAAGTGAATCGTCAGTCTGGCAACAAGACACCAGTCCCACGAGTTGGATGTCTACGTTGTGGGTCCCTCTTCTTGTCCCTTGTCCCCCTTCTCTCCTCCTCCCCCTCCCCCTCCTTATTCGATCACATTCATTCATCTCCTCCTCCTCCTCTTCTTCTTCTCCACTGATCACTTTCATTTCATGCACTACCACTGCCGACAAGAAGACGACAAAATGTCCGAAAGAATGATCAGCTCTGATCAGATGATCACCGCCGGCGAGAGGCCGAGCCGCTACGAGTCCCAGAAGCGGCGCGACTGGAACACCTTCGGCCAGTACCTCAAGAACCACCGCCCTCCCCTCGCCCTCTCCCGTTGCAGCGGCGCCCACGTCCTCGAGTTCCTCCGCTACTTGGACCAGTTCGGCAAGACCAAGGTCCACAACCATGGCTGCCCCTTCTTCGGCCACCCCCACCCTCCCGCTCCCTGCCCTTGCCCTCTCCGCCAAGCCTGGGGCAGCCTCGACGCCCTCGTCGGCCGCCTCCGCGCCGCCTTCGAGGAAAACGGCGGCCACCCCGACGCCAACCCCTTCGGCGCCCGCGCCGTCCGCTTGTACCTCCGTGAAGTCCGTGACTCCCAAGCCAAAGCCCGCGGCATTGCCTACGAGAAGAAGAAGCGCAAGCGCCCCCCTCCTCCTCTCCCCCCTCCCCCTCCTCCCCCTTCCCTCCCCTCCCCCGACTTCCTCTCCCCCTCCTCCGCCCCCCCTGACTCCTCCTCCTCCTTCCACCACCCTCACTCCCATCTCTTCATGATGCTCCCCTCCTCCTCCTCCTCCGACGACCTAATCTTTCCTTTGCCTGTCCTTCTCAATAGGTAATATATATATATATACTACTAGTTCTTGTGATTGTTGCTGTTTGTTCTAGTAAGCAGAAGAAGACATTAATTGGTGTGGTTCTTTGATTGTATACCTTTGTTGATGAATCATGAATGTTATATCTCGTTATCTCATTATCTCTCCAGTTCATGCATGCACTGTGTTGTTGATATGATAGAGCTCTTGATTTGATATATAATGGTGATACTGGGGCTTCTCTATTGGTTTCTGTTACTTCCTGTAGATATAGACACATCAATGGTATTCCTCAAACAAGGAAGACTTAAATGATGTAGGCCGGGTGCTTGCAGTGTGGCATGATACTTGTCCTTCGTTTTTCAGTTTAAAGCTGCTGCTTTTCTGTACCTTTCTATATCCCTCTCTTTGACTGTGATTGTCTTGGTGTGGTGCCATTAGTGGCTTGTTCTTGATTGTGATTGAGTTTCTATACTTTCTCAGTGTTAGTAGTGCAAGAGGGATTGTGATTTTCCTGCTGTATATCTGATAGCTTATGGGTGATTGTTGCTTATCAGTTTTGGCTTTAATTGATTGTGATTTTCTCATAAATTTTTTCTGCTAGAATTGAACAAGCACTGTCTCAATTGTGATAGAAGAAGAATTGTTGTTGCAATGGCTTTACACACTGTTGAACAATTGAAAGTATGCACCCTTTATATCATAAAAAGCTATATTGTTTTTATCTACAGGACAATATATATTATCATGAAATCATTGCAATTGATCTGAGTAATTCCTTCAAGTAATATCACCAATCAGTATCTCATAATGATTTGAAACAACAAGAAATGGAGATCATATATATTCAAAGTTCAAAGATCAAAGTCACATCTCACAGTATATATTGCCAATCAGTACTACTCTATGGAGCATCAAGGCTCACCCTCCTATGGTAGATAAAATCCTGCAGCGGATGAGAATTAATTTACAGTATTTTAAGACAAATAATGCATTTTTTTTAAATTTATTCATGATATTTTCTTTCTCATATTCTCTAATTGATTGGATGCAGCTCCTTCTTCCAAACAACCCAAACTGGAGGAGCTACGGAGCCTGATAAAAAAAAAGCCTCGATTTCAATATAGACACGTCGAGATAGGCTGATGAGGACGATGAGGTCTTTGAGGATGAGGAGGCGACAGCTCAAGGAGGGACTTGAGGGCTTATTACCTCAGTCAGGGAATTGTACCACAACAATGTTGTATTTTATAGTACATTCCCTGACCAAACCATATGTATTGATGAACTTATATATACTGAATTTAACTTTGAATAAAATGTGGTTTATCAACTTAAAAAAAAAATCAAAGTACATCTCAAGCAATTTGCTGAAAGGACCCACATGCAAGAACATACTAGAGTAGTAAGTAGTCTTCTGTTTGCATAGTTTAATAACATTAGACACATGACTTCTTTTTGCCTGTTAGTTTAAAGACCTAATGTGGTGATTCATGTCCTTAAGAATGGTTACTATATATATATATACAACCACCTAACTGAATAAACTATATGCAAAACACTAAATTGGGAAATGTTTTGTATTATAAGAACATCCTAGAGTGCCACCATTGTACTATAAGCCTAATGGTGGTCCTTAGGTTGCACCATTATCAGAACCACCATGAGGGTTTGGTGGAGATTATTCATTGTAAACCCACCCACTTTCCATTGTTTGCAAGGTTTCAACCTTCCAAGTCTCAAGTGGAGGATCATATAAGTTGACTATGTTTGAAGTGCTTCCATTTATATCTTCATCTATTGGAACACTTCACTTTCTTAGCCAACTCTCAATCTAATCAAACTAATCACTTAACAAGACTCTCCTAATTAGATCTTCACTTCATCCCATCTTTCTTCTTTATATATTTCTCACCTTATTATATTGCCATCACTCTCACTTCAATCTAATCTCTCAGTAGGCTAACCACTACTACATCTATTAATCATACACTCAATTAACATTTTATTACTTTATGGAGGGAATGACCCAGGATTGAACGATGCAGGGAAAATCTCTATGAACCTCGATTCCTACAGGGAGGGTGATATCTCAGGATGAAGGGTGCTTCTAAGCATAACTGTATCCGTTGGCACCATGTGATCAGACGAACTTATCTATATATTGTATTATTTTGAGTTTTATTAATAAATAAATATTGTTTATCTAATTTTTTTTAAAAAAATATTTTATTATTTTATTTTCTCAAATTTTAGAAGCATAATTTGATTAATTTATAGAGACATATATCAACAGTTTTATTATAAACTTCAAATATGAATGTGAATAGAGCTGCTTTGAAATGTGTGCCGGAGAAGTAGGAGATTTGATTTGACGTTGATGTGATGCGTCGTGGCGGGAGACGTGTCGAATTGTGAGCCTACACGTGTCCATGGGTCCTTCATGTCCGACGACTCCCAGACAAACCCTAGAATTTTGATTTTATTACTATTATACCCTTTGTCACTTTTTAATTTTTTGAATTTTGGTTAATCAAAGCAGTGATGTTAACTAGTTTTGGTATTAATATAATTATTTATATGGGAGGAATAGGGGTAGAAATGGAAAATAAAAGAGGGAGTGGGAGCCACGATTGGGGTGTTGGGTTTCGGGTCGTTATGAAACGTCTTGTCGTTGATCATAGCGGGTTCTTCTCGGATCTTGTGACTTGCAGTTCCCTTGGATCCGCTTACCCGCTTAACTGCACCCGCAGTACTTCTTTGTTAATATTTTATTTACTTAGTTTTATGAATAAAAATAAATCCAATTAATAATTTTATTATTCTAATAATAGATAATTCACTATTCATCACTTTATTTGCGGTTGGGTCCTTCATGGGTTTTGTTTTATATTTTTTTTTTAAGTGGTTGCGTGTGTTTTGACCTTAAAAGTTTCTACAAACAGTAGCAGGGACCTTAAGATAATTTGCCCTTCTAATAATAAGATTTTATTACTATTTTTTATTTATTTTTAATAGAATTGTGAAGAAATATAATCCATATGTTTAAATATGATAGAACCTAATACCAACATCAACGTTGGTACCCCCACCCCTCTTAGAGAAGCCTGCCCAGATCTCGAGGGCCGCCACCATATATACCCCATAATGGGGCATGACTTCTGTCACTTTACAAATAAAAAGGAAAGATTGTCACGAAAAAAGCCATGATGATCGATAGGTGGCAGGGGGCGATGTGATAGAGTCTGAACTCTGAGGCACCCTTGAAAGACAAATAGGAGGTAACCTCGGCTGAGAGGATAAGCACTCCTAAATCCACTTTATAATCTTCTTCTCCGATGTATATACCACTGACTTGATCGTCAGAGAGAGATTAGGACAACATGTCCATTCCCTCACTTTCTGTTTGTGTTCTCTTTTTCTAGGTGGGACTCCTCAGAGTCGTTCCATCAACTCTCTGTCTCCATCACCCATGGAGATCAAATTCCGACCTTTTTTTTCAACCTCACTCTCAAACCGTTGATCAGGTTCGGAGCTCATCTCAAGGGGAAATTGGTTTTTAATTACGTTAACAAAATATATACAAATTAAACAAGATCTTTTCACTAATCATCTTCTCGGTACCATATTATGTCAATCATGTATTAATTAATGCATGATAAGTTTATGACAAGGAAAGATGAATTGAAGTTTTAGGAGAAGTGAAGGAAAGATAATTTGGTCATGATGCATGCATCCATGTGGTTGCAAGAGATTGGATAATACTCAATACATACATGATATATACGATGTTACGTCACAGTGCATGCATGAAACCATACATAATATACGTACCTGTTTACATGGACTCAAGTGATCACTCAACCTTGATAAAAATATCTATTTGAAGAAGATAAGGATATATAAATAGTGCTGCTAATTCTTCAAACACATGATTGTGTTCCCTGGCCCCATGTTTCCCAAATTCTCCTCTTTCCATGATCATCTCCTCATTCTCTGTCTCAGCTGAAAAATGAGATGTCAATTTGGCTTGATGATCAGTCAATGTCCAGCTTAGTCAGTGGTTTCCAACTCACAGAATAACAAAAAAAGAAAAAGAAGAAAATTAAACATCACAGTGTTTTTTGAGAGATTTAAGGACCAATGATGCAAAGGTGGCTTGATATAGTGAGAAAGAAAAGCATGCATGGCATCATAAGATCATGGAGAGAACTCTGCACCTCTGACATGGAAAGCATATAGTATAGCTGCTAATGAAGTGATTTTATTCTTCTTTAAATGATTCCCAGTGATAAAGGATACTCCACTTACAATGGTCATAGACCTTCAAGGTAAAGTAATTAGAATGAAAGCAAGATTTTAGCATGCATGTTCTCTTAATTAATGCATGAAGTGATGAAAAAGATGAAGTTCAATGAAGGTGATTAGATCGAAGAGATTAAGGATGATATTTTGTGATGTGTCTTATAGACAACCACACAAGAACATCCATCCAGTGCTCCAAAAGTTTGGTAACAATGAGGCTGTCAGGCATTAGGAGAACTGTCTCTCTATCTACAATGAGTAAGAGTGTTATCATCAGTGTGGAATTGACTTCACTTATAGCCACAAAGACCAGCCTGTATTTCATGCCATTCATTCTCATGACCAAGGAAAAGAAGGCACTATATATCATCATCCATTGACTTAGAAACATCAAAACCAACATTCTCTTGTGCCATTGTGATGTTGTTTTTCTTTGAACTATTTACATGTACAACATAAAAGTTGTTTCAATGGATTTCCAAGAATGCATCTGGTTGTCATTATTTTTTTATAATGGTTAACTTATGTTGACTAATTGAAATAAACATACACATCAGCATGAAAAAAATAACACAATGACATAAGTTGAGACTTTTAGATTAAGACCATGCATCATTTTATGGCTGTCTCCATCTTTTGATCTTCTCAGGAATCCACCTTTCCAATTTTCCTACATTAGAATTTGTTCTTCATACAGGGTAAAATAACCGGTCTACACATGGCACGATCCTGAGTGTCTGAGCCGATCGTGGGAGATCACGAAATCACGAATCCCATGAAAATCGAGGTGATGGTTGAGATTATATACCGCCTGACATCAGTGGAGAGTATCACGGCAATGGCCAAGGTCACCATCCTTCATCTCGAGGTAATAGCCGCAATCAACACAGAACACTCCTCCAGGGCTATAGAAGGAACGAAAAAGCCACCACGCCAAGGACCGAATTCTTGTCGTTTGATGTACTCCACCCTAAATTCTCCTCTCTGCTTTCTTCTTCCTCATACTCATTCCCTCACTAATTACTTCAGCTTCAAAACTATCCTCGGGCATGAGGCCTGCCCCTTGGCTTGCTATCTCTGCAGGCCTTGTTCCTGATAAGAAGCGACATCTAACGACCTACTTCCAGGAGGAAACCGCCACCTAAGAAGAAGACGTTTACAGCACAGAAGAATCTTGTCCTAAACAACTGTTCTACCAAAGCTCATCTCACTCGTTGATCGTGATTAGTCCAAATCACTATGAAAGGACGATCACCGAATCAACAGTTCTCATTCTTTCAACTGAGTCTCAAGCATTATTGGTACACAATTCTTGGAGCTCAACACTGAGGTTGTGTTTGATAAAATAGGTTTATGCTAGATAAACACAAACTCATTCTCATAATTACCTTTATAATTATTTTAAATTTTATTCTTATCAAAACAAAAGATATCTCTTAAAAGATAAAGATTTAATCAGAAATCAATTACTAATGTTTCAAGATTCTCTCTATCATGCCATTCATTCTCATGACCAATGAAAAGAAGGCACTATCATCATCCACTGACTTAGAAACATCAAAAATAATATTCTCTTGTGTCATTGCAATGTTTTTTTTTCTTTGAACTATTTACAACATAAAAGTTTCAATGGATTTCCAAGAATGCATCTAGTTGTCATTAATTTTTTTTTATATAATGGTTAACTTATGTTGACTAATTGAAATAAACATACACGTTAGTGCAAAAGCACTTAGTTGGCATTATTTGACAATGGATGATGTAACAAGGTTGCTACAATGCACAAGTTCACATGGCGAACAAAGTGACGTGACAGAATGATGACATGATAAGGATGATGTGGCAAAAGATGATGTGTCACAGCTGACAAGGTGTAAAGTCAAAGCCTGAATGACATGGCCGGTGACTAAGCATGTGGTGATACAGTTGACAAGGTCAAAGCATCATGAAATTTCATATGTTCGTACCATTATCTTTGGTCAGGCTTTGAAGATTTCATAGAAGCTATTTTTGGAAAGTCAAATGTTTGCTTGAGGTACAAGTGTGAAGAAGATATTTCTGGAGCCTTAATTGGAAGGTTGGATAATGAGCTATCATGGCAAAGGAGTAATGTTTGGAAGGTTTATGTAATAACCCACCCAGAACCTATACATAAATAAGTACTAGAATGAAAATGTGAAGAGATTGTTTGTAATTACCTATTAGTTTGAGGACCTAATTAAAATTTCATAATGGTGATTTAATGTGTTTAAACCAACATGGTCCAATTCATTATGCCACCTGACTTGGATTAACCTTGTAGGGATTAACATGAGATAAAATAGAGAATTATAAAATGATTATGATTTATCTTTATCTCAAATATGACTTGTAATTTGAGCCTGGTTGGTGGGCTGTTATATTTAACCCATACCAGACCTGACATCTCTTACTCAGTGGGTGTTATCTCAAGATTTATGAGCTCTCCTTCAAGGCAACATATGGGAGCAACAAAGAGAATTCTCAGGTTTTTTGCAGGCATACACAATTATGGGATCATATATAAACATGTTTCAAATTTCAAGTTACAAGGTTACACAGATAGTGATTGGGCCGGATCAATTGAGAACAGAAAGAGCACTTCAGGAAGTGTGTTTTTGTTGGGTTCGAGTGTGGTTACATGGAGTTCAAAAAGGCAAGAAGTTGTGGCTCTCTCCATATCAGAAGCAGAGTACTCTACAACATCAGCAGTTTGTCAAGCGGTATGACTCAAAAGGCTATTATCAGATTTCAAACAATAGCAGGCAAGACCAACACAAATCATATGTGACAACAGGTCCATTATCACCATTGCTAAAAATCCCACTCTCCATGGCAGAACTAAACATATAGACCTTCGATATCACTTTATTAGAGATCTAATAGCAGATGCACAGATTATTTTGGATTACTGTAGTATAGAGGAACAAGTAGCTGATATATTTACAAAGGGCTTATCAGTTTTGAAGCATTTTTATCTATGTTCTTTACTTGGAGTATGCAGCTATGAATCAAGTGGGAGTGTTGGATGTGATTAAAGCTGCATGATGGAGTTTAAGTTTAAGTTTAAGTTTATGTTTTAGATAAGGTTTGATTTAGTCCTGAGTTTGTTATTGTAGTGGCATATATTTAGCCACAATCTAGTTTGTGGTCCCTGGTTGTTACCAGGTAGTTAAGATGATCTTATCTTTAAATATTTGCATCTATGTAATGTTTTATCATCAAGTGAATAATATCAATTGTTTAAGTGTTTTATTACAATATATCTCCTCCAGCAGCAATCTCCAGATTTTACTTTATCCTATCCACATTCAATATCTTTGTTTGATCCCCTACACATTTTAATGCTCATTTTGAAGCTGGTACTAGCAGTGATGGACGCCAAACAAAATCACCATTTGAGCATCGATCCAAACCTCATAAGATTGATAAAATGGAGTTTTTGGTAGATCAATGGACTTCAAATAATGAATCAAGATGTGAGGAGAGCTTCTTGCGTAAGAAATTCTTTTAAGGCATATTGGAAAGGATGTCTAAAGGGTGTGAAAAATCAAAATGATCCATTCTCTACTGATGCTTTATGAAAATTTTGAATAGCATGGAAGGTCTTACTAATGACATGAATTCCAAGTTTACAAACTCCTTGCGAGACCCTATAACAAATAACATGTCCATTAGAGTGTCGGAGGGAAAGGAGACTTGCATGGTTGCAAAATCTTTGAAGGGATGATGTCGTTGGTTGAGACTTTTTTTCTATTGTCTGTTTGAACTTTGGTTTTATTAATAGTATTTGAACATTGGTTTATTGTCTATTTGAACTTTGGTTTTATTATATGTTTGAAATTTGGTTTAATAGTTGGATTATGGAAACGTTTGAACTCTCATTAGTACTTTTATTTGTTTTATGGAAGAAGTTTTAGTTGGACTTTTCTTGTTGGTTTGTTTGAACTTTGTTTTTTTGGCTTTTTTTATGCAGATAATGGATAGGCAAATCATAATGGATATAACATTTGGTAGTACTTACACTAGGATACATGATGTTCATATGGTCATGGAGTCTATCAAAGAAGAAGATGAAATTGAATTTCAAATGTTGATAATTGTGTTAACATATCAACGTAATGTTCATAGGACACTAGTGTCAATGCTACTAGCATGATGTATGTTAGAGAATTTCTCCATGGCCATCGGGGAATTTGTTATGAGAATTTTAGGATGGAGCCACACGTTTTCATGAACGTGGGTGATACATTAAATAATAGAGGTTATTTGCATGATGGGAAGAATATGAGTGTGGATGAGTGTAACGCCCCGACCCGGTTCTAGGGACTTCGGGAACGTCGACAGATCGACCGTACCCGAAAGGAGGCAAGTCCCAATCAGATACAAGGCCTAATAATGATATGCAGATAATACTTTAATCAGAAAATAACCAATAAATAATCCATAAAATCTGTGAAACAATATGAAATCAAATAGGGTCTACACCCCTCAACATAATCCGAGGCCCTATAAGGGTCCTAACAAAATAAAGCAGTGTCCTCACACACAAGAATAAAATAACTAGGGAGGTCCTCCAACCTCACCAATATAAGATCCCATTGACTCTGGTGATGTCCACGGGCTTTCGAGTCTACCTACTCCTCGGGACACGAAATGAGAGAAGAGAAAAGTCGTGAGCTTTGAATGGAAAGCCCGGTAAAGTACCACAAGAATCTGATGGTCGGTGGAGCGGATATCAAATAACATAGGATCATCAAACAAAGGGGCTACGCCCATACCAAGCAGTCCTAACATCGGCTTCACGACCCTCCGGGGCCTGGGATGAAGTCAAAACGGCAAGCGACTTCCCGGGACGGCCGACCTGGTGTAATAAGCAGCGATCTCGGTGCAACAACGTCTCCGAGCGTGGCGGCGAACTTATGCCGGCGGTGGGTGCGCCACCTCTACATGTCCCACTGGCGATTCGGCAAATCAACTGGCCGAGCGGGGATACGAGGTCTCGGACTCCAACTAGCCAGTGAGTGGCGGAAGATTAGAACTTCGATTGGCGCCATACCTCCGGCCGACACACGAGACCATGTACGCCCATGATCAGAATTAATGCAATTACGGGTGAAAGATCAAACTAAGCATTTCAACAAGCGGTAGATCAAACACTACCAAGCGAAGAGGTAACCAAGCACATACCGGAAAGAAACAATCAAACATGTATGTGCATGGAATCAACTAAGCGAGGGACTAAATAGATCATGCTAACAAATAGCATCCAACAAGGCAAGAAAACCCATACAAGGGTAGAAAGCGAGGCAGAGTGACTTACCTCCTAAGCGCCAATCAATCGTATTTGGCCGTATACGTCAGGACGAAGATCAACGCTCCGCGTCGTTATCACGGTAGAACCTCGCAGATCCGTCTCAAACAATGCACAAGTGCTGCGATAATCCCACTAACACTACGATGCATGTTGTTAAATGGGCCGGCCATTACTGAACCAATTCATCCCTTTAACATCACTATTTAGTGTTAGTGGCTTAGCTTCCTAATTGAGCCCACAAGTCCGGCCCAAAGCCCATGTAAATCAAACCCACAACTCCAATAATTCAATCCTTTAAATCCATTTAACCACTTAATTAATACAATAATTACTTTAATTGGGTCCATGACTACCCAAAAGAAACCCAATATCAACTAAAACTGCAAAGTTCAATGATCAACTTAATTCACCTCACTTTCTAAAACATCCTTTAAATCTCCAAATACTCACATCAATGGAATCCTCCAGATAATCCATTATCTCAAAAGCTTCCCAAACTCTATGGATTAAAAACAATATACCAAAAGTCCCATCAATGTCACATGATGAGCTCTAAATCATTTCCAAATATATTAGAAAATCTTTAAGTTTGGAACCAAGAATACATGTTATAAGTGACGTGGAAGACTATCTAGCTTGACCTTTAAGCCTTGATAGCCCATGGCAAAAATAATCCAAAATAGGTGTAGGGGGGCTGAACTCTTTCAACTTTTACCTCATGTTTATAAATAAATAAATAAATAAATAATTTCCTCTCAGATCACACTATGTCCCCATGTTTCATCAAACATGAAACCCTTAAGCATCCTTTACTTCATCCTCCTGGCTTATCTACTCCAAGACCCTTCAAGTAAAACTAAACTTCAAGCAACAAGATAATAAAGGATTGGATTTCTCTCAACTAACTGCTTGATACATGGATTATAGAAGGTCAATCCACAACCTCAGAGAACAACATCAAAACAACTCACAGCCCCTTTATACAGGCTACCACTTTTCCTCAACATGTTAAAGATCCTTAGAATCACCTTAATAACCACATAGACTTCCAAGACCTTTCTCTCATTAACCTTACATGCCTGGGTTAACTCCTATCTTATTATACCCACGGACCTCAGCGAGAGAATGGCGAGGCGCTAATGAATAACAACAAGTCATCACTTACCTCACTTCAAACAGCGGGGACTACAATAATACCATCTAAGCTTCCAAAACCAAATCACCACACTAACCCGGAACCTCGGCCTTAACCAGTTAATAGAAACTCACTCATCAACCTTTAAAATTACCGCGGGAACCAAATCACCATACTACGCTTTGGGTGCCCACGGATCCACTTGAACTTCATCATAAACCACAACACAAACTCCACCTTACATAGATTAGATTACGAGGAACTCCTCCTGCACATCAACACATATAACACAAAGTAAAAGTATACCTCCACATGAAATCATACATGTTGTTACACAACAAACTACTTAATCGAGAATTTGAGGGCGGGGGAGACTTACCAAAGGCGGCGAGCAAGCTCACGGCGTCCTTGAAAAGACTTTGGTTCTCTCTATTGCATTAGAAGCGACACAAGATCGGCGGCAACTCTATTCAGCGAGAGAGATAAGAAGGCGTTAGGGTTAGGGTGGCTTTCCCTATATGTGGACTCGTGGAAGGGGATCTCCAGCGATCCCAACAAGATTTTTAAAAAAAACCAAACCTCCATCTTATCCGATCGACAACGAACGCGGAGGTACTAGCTGCGCGTGGTGACGTGCATGAGTTTTGTGGTGTTTTACACATAAGTCCCCGCCCACTCAAGTAATCACATGTGAGCCCTTACGTCCAAGTCCTCAAACTTCCCAAATTTCACATAGGAGTCCCTGACTTTTTGAAAATCACAATTCCTTACTATATGCAATAGAGAGAGAGTACTTTTACTCATTGGTCCAACTTTCTCTTTATTATTTCTAGATCCTTTCTCTTTAGTCTTAAAAAGAAACAAAAATGAAACAAATCCAACTATTAAAATAAATCCCCAATTAAAAACTTAAATTCAATTGAATCTCAATCTTCTAATTAACCAAATTTGGGGAATTCTTCCATATACCAAACTAATCAAAAATAAATAACTTCCAATTTATTCATAAAAACCCTTGGTGTGACAATGTTTGTAAAAGTTCTTGCCAGGAATTCTAGGCATTGGGATATTGCTGATTGATTTTAGCATTCAATCTTCATGGTCAACAAATGGTTTAGGAGGTGTCTTCAACTTGTTTGTAGCTTGGGCAATGAACTTATTAGATCACAACCGCATCGTGGAGTCCATCCACACATCCACGGTAACCCAAAGTATTTTCCATAATTTAAGGTTTGTATAGTTTCTTTAAATCACAATATGTTCAAGTATTACTAATTTAAAATATTTGGAGCCTTTGTTATGTAACAATTTATTTTTGGATTGCCTTGGAGCCATAGACGAGAGTCACATTTCAGACTGGGAACCCACATCTAAGCATACAAGTTATTGAGGAAGAAAAATGACCATCTCCCAGAATGTGATGGTCACATGCGATTTTGACACGTTATTCACATTTGTATAAGTTGGATGGTAGGGTACTGTTAATGATGCAAGAGTTCGTTGAAGCTGTGATGAACGAGACTTTAGGATTCTCAAAGCCAGTCGGAGGTATAAGCATGCTAACTCATTAACAATCATATGAGTTTTTATTGTTGGATTTAATATATGTTAATAGGTTTAAGGTTTAATTGTAAACAGATCATTTCTACCTTATTGACTCTGGCTACCCAAATACACCTGGATTTCTAGCACCATATCGATCTCATTGGTACTATTTGTGGGATTTTCGTGGACATGGTAGACCGCAAGGCAAGTAAGAGCTCTTCAATTCTAGGCACTCTTCTTGTTGAAACATAATTTAGCTGTCCATTAGGGTGTTGAAGGCAAGGTTTCCAATATTAAAATTGATGCCCAATTACCCGGTTAGGAGACAAATTAATTCCTGTTGCCTGTTACACCCTTCATAACTTTATTAAGAGGGAGCAATGGCTGGACAATATGTTTGTTGCACGGTTTGATAAGTCTATGGATGTTCCACCTACTGAAAATGTTGGTGGAAATGATGATGGGTGTGGGATCGAAAATACCCGCCCGACATCGTGTCTGTGAAGAGACACCAGGCGACATATCGAATCACAAATGATTATTTATTTATTTATTTATTTAATATTGTGGGTTCTTCCATTCCTAATAGAGGCAAGCCTCTATTATTAATTACCCCAGACAGAGTCTTGGGGGAACCTCAGATTAAGGGCACAAATACAAGTAAAGGCAATGAATAAAATAAAAGAAAAATGATTTCGTTTATTTGTAAACCATAATTGTTTTATTACATATGAATATCATCATAGGATATTTATACATGTTATTTATTTGTTTATTTATTTATTTAAATGACGCCGCCTTCCGTCTTGGGATGTAAGCTTCGTCGTCGCCTTGAGATTTGCACCGCCTTATAATTTATGCTTTATCGACCGCCCTGAGATGAGTGTTTCATCGCCGCGTCAAGACGCATGTCGTTTTTGGAATTTGTATCTATTAGCCACCTCAAGATATGTGCTCATAGCCGCTTCAAGATTTGTGCCACTTTAGGATTTGTACTTCGATGGCTGCATCGAGATACGCATCCCATCGTCACAGAGATACATGCTGCTTTAAGATTTGTATTTCATCGTCCTCTTCAGGATGTGACGCGCTCCATCGTCGCATTGAGATGCTTGTTACTTTGAAATTTGTATTTCATATCAACCTTTCCGAGATGCGTGTCACTTTGTTGCATCGGAATGCATGCCACTTTGAGGTTTGAATTTTATTTTATTTTTATATATATTTTTTTGCCTAATCATTATATATATATATATATATATATATTATAGTTTTATAAAATATATATAATATTTGGGCGACCCGGCGGACGGACAGGGTCACATGGTCACATGCTATAGGCTGCTTCTTCTTCTTCTTCTTCTTTTTTCTTATAATTTCGCTTCTCTCTCCTTCCGTTCTTTGCTCTCTTTTTGTTCCATCTGTTCTTTTTTATTTTCCTTTTTTTACTTCTTTTCCTTTCAACCCCTTTTTTTTAATTTTTTTTTTCCCCCCCCCCCCCCCCGCTTCTTTTATTTATTTATTTATTTTTATTCTTTACTCCTGTTTTGACGGTTTTCCTTTTTTTTCATTTTTTTTAAATTTTTGTTTATCTCTCTGTCTTCTCCCACTTATGACTTCCGATCGGCGACAAGAATGGTGATGATAGGCCCACAAGGGTGGCTTGGTGGTGACAATAGCTTGGTGGTGACAACAGCCCCACAAGGGTGGCTTGGTGGTGACAACAGCCCCACAAGGGAGCCGGATGCTTGATTGACGGCGGGCGGTGACGGCCTCCACAAAGGAGCCGAAAGTTTGTTGAAGGTTGACAACGATGGCCTCCACAAGGGAGCCGAAAGTTTGTTGAAGGTTGACGGAGACGACCTCCACAAGGGAGCCGGATGCTTGTTGAGGGTTGACGGCGACAGCCTCCACAAGGGAGCCGAAAGTTTGTTGAAGGTTGACGACGACAATGAAAATATGGGAGAGGAGGAGGGCCTTGATCTCCTTATGCTATATTTAATCGATCGACGGACCCGAGCTTGTATCCTTCCACAAAGCCATTAGAGACATGCCCATGTCTGACCGACCACACGGCTTCTTGCTTCACGGAGAGGAGAGCATGGAGGAGATCTCTCCCTCCCAAAAGTCTCTTATCAAGAGGTCTCCCCTCCTTTATTTATAGATCTTCACAACCTAGATGATAAGGTTGAAATTTGAATTTGAGTTTAATCATCATGAGATCATAATCTAGATAAGATCAAAAATTTGAATTTGAATTTTAATGATCATAATCTAGATTTAGGTATAACCTTGAATGTGAATTTTAATCATCATGAGATTATAATCTAAGAACAAAAATTTTAATTTTAATGATTATAATCTAGATTTAGATATAACCTTGAATTTGAATTATAATCATCATGAGATTATAATCTAGATAAAGATCAAAAATTTGAATTTTAATGATCATAATCTAGATTTAGGTATAACCTTGAATTTGAATCTTAATCTTCAAGAGATCAGATCAAAAACTTAAATTTAAATTTTCTAGATTTAGGTGTAACCTTCAATTTGAATTTTAATCCAAATTTAGGTATAACCTTGAATTTAAATTTTAATAATTATAATCTAGATTTATGACCTTGAATTTGAATTTTAAACATCATAATCTAGATAAGATCAAAACTTGAATTTAAATTTAATTATTTTTTTTGTCTCGAGATTTGTGTTCTCGGACTACCTTGGGATCTGTATTTCTGAGATTGCCTGGGGATTTATATTTTTGGTCTGCCTCGGGATTTACGTCTTTAGCTTGCCTCCGGATACGACTGGATATATTTTTATTTTAAATTTAAAATATCTTAATTTCAAGATACTTCAAGGTATATATTTTATTGGTACCCTTCAAATATTGGCACCTGCTAATGCATATAAATTTATGCATATGTATTTTTTTCGACACAAACAATGGGAATTTTGATCAACCCATACATATTGATCTAGGTCAGGCTGCAATGATGATGAGAAGGAGAGAAGGAATTACAACTCAGATGTTATTAGATATAGGTGACAGATTACAACATATATTTATGTAAAAGAAC
This sequence comes from Dioscorea zingiberensis, assembly GCA_026586065.1. Classification (NCBI taxonomy): domain Eukaryota; kingdom Viridiplantae; phylum Streptophyta; class Magnoliopsida; order Dioscoreales; family Dioscoreaceae; genus Dioscorea; species Dioscorea zingiberensis. The sequence continues at coordinate 53,928,713 of CM048821.1, forward strand.
CTTTTTTATTACTGTTATTATAGTTGTTATGTTGGTTTATAGTTCTATTTGGTGTTTTTTGATATTATTGTATAATAGTAAAAAAAACTGTATATACATATTTGATAAAATCATCAGAGAACATACTGAACAGTTTTATGGCTAGGAATGGGCATGGGGCTGGGCAGGAATGTTGAGTCCCTCCCTACTCACTGTCGGCAGGGCGGGGATTCCCCATCCCCCCGTGGGGATCCCCAACCCCACCCCAACCTTTATTTTCTTCAAGAAAATCTAATAATTTAATGCATACATTTATGAAACTATACCTTGTAAATAACATGCATGTTGTTTTCCTGCTCCATTTGTTCAAAAGACTTCTTGTAATAAGCATTAGATTCAAATACAATAAAGACACAAAAAAAAGAAAATTTTAAATGTTCTTTTAATTGTAATTTACTCTTTTACAATTATCCAACCAACACATCAATAAAAAACATCATCCAAAACCATTCAAACCATACAAATTCAAATACATCAAATACAGTCACATAGCCCATTAGCCATTGAAATCATCATCCAAAACAATTCAAACCATACAAATTCAAATACATCAAATACAATCACATAGCCCATTAGCCATTCAAATACAGTCAGAATAGTATTAAATTCAAATACAGTCATTGATCTTGGTTTTGTTAGTAATTTCACTGTAATTAATCAGATAAATCACATCCCAGTAACACAACAATAATCAAAACTCCAAACTGCAATTAAGACCCAACACAAAGAACAAAAATCAGCCCGAAATAAACTGAGTAAAGATTAAAATGATCAAGCCTGGGTAGGGCGTGTGATCACATTGCCCTAAAAGCCGATTATCGCCTCCTTCGTGCAGGAATCTGGCGACCTCTCCAGCTAATAGGGTATACTAACCCACGCGTCGGTCGGCACCTCCCCGTGGCACGTCACCGGGTAGGCGTAGCTCAAGTATCCCCAGAAGATGAAGGTGATGATGATGATTTCAGTGAGATGAAGATGAGAAGAGAGGGAGAATAAAATGCAGAAGGGGAGAGAGAGACTCAGCCGCTCAGTTCGTGAGTTTGAGGGATTTTACAAGTCTACAAACCTTGTGCTCTTGTCCTAGGACTACAAAGCCTTTAGGTGATTCCATGTAAATCTCTTCCTCTAAATCTCCATTTAGGAAGGTTGTTTTAACAACCATTTGATGAATTTGTAATTTATGCACAGTAGTTAGGGCGATTAGAATTCTAATGGTTGCAATTCGGGCAACAGGTGAATAGGTGTCAAAGTAATCTAAACCTTCCTTTTGATTAAACCCCTTAGCTACTAATCTGGCCTTATATTTTTCTATGGATCCATCGGGCCTTAGTTTCTTTCTAAATACCCACTTGCAACCTAGTGGCTTATTCCCTGGGGTTAAAGTGGTAAGAATCCAAGTATTGTTACTTAAAATTGAATTTATTTCAACATCAATTGCTTCTTTCCAGAAAGGAGAATCAGCAGATGTCATGGACTCTTGATATGTAGTAGGAGTATCCTCAATCAAGAATGTAATGAATTCATCTCGTGGGTTCTTTTCTATCCTACCTCTCTTGCTTCTTCTAGGTTCTTCTAAAGGTTTAGGAACATTCCTACTAGAAGAGTCATGGGCTATAGGAGCAAGAGTAGGATACTGAGGTATTGAAGTCCTTAAGGGAAATATGTTTTCAAACTAGGTAGCATCTCTGGCCTCAATTATTGTGTTGTTGGCAATTTCATTCACCTCAGAATTAATCACCAAGAATCTGCCAACATTGTTATCTAAAGCATATCCCATAAATATAGCATCAATTGTTTTGGGTCCAATTTTTCTAACCTTTGGTTCAGGTATCTTAACCTTAGCTAGACACCCCCACACTTTGAAGTAATTCAGATGTGGCGCTCTTTTCTTCCAAAGTTCATAGGGTGTCGTGTTACAATCCTTAAAAGGTACCCTATTTAGTATGAAACAGGTTGAGAGAAGGGCCTCCCCCCACAAGTTCTTGAGTACTCCAGAACCTAACAACATGGTATTTATCATATCCATTAATGTCCTATTTTTCCTTTCTGCTACCCCATTGTACTCTGGTGTATAGGGAGCAGTAAAATCATGGATGATCCCATTCTCTTTACAAAATTGAGTCATAGCATAATAGATTTCCCTAATTGGCTTTCAGCTTTAGCTTTGTAAATCATAAATTTGATGAGAACTTGATCTTTGGTTTTAATCAAATAGACATAACAATATCTAGAGTGGTCATCTATAAAGGTTATGAAGTACCTGTTACCAGCTCTAGTGGGAGTTCTGTTTGAATAACAAATATCACTATGAATCAATTTAAGTAAATCAGAGTTTCTAATGATATGTTGGAAAGGCTTTTTAGGAAGTTTGGCTTGGACACAAATTTGGTATTTTGAGTTAGAGTCAATCTTTGATTTAGGAATCAAATTTAATTAGTTCATTAATCTTCTTATTGTTCTAAGATTTACATGTCCTAATCGTCCATGCCAAGTCTCACAAGATTCAACATTCATGATCACAGATGAAGAAGAAGTAGAAGCAAATTCATTAAAAGATAAAGTGGAAGGTTCACAAATATTTAATCTAAATAAACCTTCAGATACAAAACCTTTTCCCACAAAATGAGGGTAAATTTTTTGAGTGAGTACCGAACTTTGGCCATGTTACAAAATGAGCACCAAATTTTAAAACGTATCAAAATGAGCACTTAGCTTTGATTTGTTTGCACCAGCTGTGTACTCAGGCATTTTCGACAAATAAAAGTTGATGTGTTTGCCGGATTGTGTACGTGGCAGCATGCGTGCCATGTCAGTTGCTGATGTGGACTTCGCCATGTACACAATCCAGCAAACACGTCAGCTTTTATTCACCGGAAAGGCCCGAGTACCCAGCAGGTGCAAACAAATCAAAGCTAAGTGCTCATTTTGATACGTTTTAAAATTTGGTGCGCATTTTGAAACATGCCCAAAGTTCGGTACTAAGTCGAAATATTTACCCCACAAAATGATTTCCCTTAGTAATTGCAATTCTAGTCAATACAATTTTGTAACTAGACTCGATCAAAAGTGAGCCACTAATCAGGTTCCTCCTAATGTCTGGCACGTGCTGAACATCCAGTAGAGCAAGGACTTTGCCTGATGTCATCTTGAGGTCTATTCGTCCTTTCCCTAGCACATGTGCCACTAATCCATTTCCCAAAGTCGCACATCCTCCACTTGAGACCTGGTAAGTGGAGAACCAGAAACGTTCAGTACAGATATGGACGTTAGCACCAGAATCTAAAAACCACTCAAAGTTTTGATAAGTCAAATTCACCATAAAGATAAAGCTTACTGACCTAAACTGAGTCTCAATAGAAGGTGCACCCATTTCAAGTATATTTGCTTGTGGTTTGGGTGGACCAGAGTTCTGCTTCATTGGTGCAGTCTTCTTGAAGAAGCAGTCCTTCGCCACATGGTTGGTCCTACCACAAACAAAGCAATGTTTAGTATTCTTCTCAGAATTTTTAGGAATAGGTGGTCTTGTCTGAGAAGTGGGGTGCGTATGTGGTTTGCCCCTATGTTTAAAGTTCTTGCCCCTAGGAGAGTGATGTTTGTTCTTAGGTGACTATTTGGGGCCTTTAGGGCTGTTACTAGACTCAGTCATGTAAACTTTTCCCTTAGATGCGTTCGTGGCTTTAGAGTGGAGACGGTTTGCCTCTTCAGTCCTGAACATGTTATAGACTTCTAGTAAGTTCAATGTGTTGATCTTGTGCTTGAGTGAATCAGCAAAATTAGACCAAGATGGTGGAAGTTTGCTAAGTAAGATAGGCATTGTGTGAACTTCTGAGAAATTTGTCCCATGTTTGTTAAATGTAGCAATGTATTCCTGAAAAGTAAGGATTTGTTCTTCTATAGGTGTGTTGTCGACCATCTAAAAGTTGTCAAAGTCTACTGTCAGGTGACTAACTCTAGTGGCGTTGTTTGGACCATATTCAGTTTCTAAAGAGTCCTAAATTTCCTTGGCAGTCTTACATTCATAGTATCTATTACATAATCTCTCATAAAGACAACTGAGCAAATGGTACCTGTAGTGATAATTGATTTCTTCCGTAGTTATATCAATCATATTCCAGGATTGAGATTGGTCAGAGTAGGAAATCAAAAGTCTACAAAGACTATCATAACCAAAGTCATTTGAATCAGAGTTTGGGTTCCTAAGAGCTAAGGCTAAGCCATGAGTGGAAAGCCAATACTCAGCTTGTGCTTGCCATCTCCTAAATACAGTCTTCCCATCAAATTTCTCGAGTTTGTATGACATGTCGGTATTGTTAAAAGACATTGTTGCTAGCAAAGTGTCAATCTAATTTCAGTGCTACAGTGATGAGCTACTTAAGCAAAAGGTTACAAGACACTAATGCAAGAAATACAGTAAAGCTTCAGTAATTAATAAAGTAAGGCAGACTTTGAATTTCAGCAGGTTACAAAGGTATTTCAACAAGTTACTTTAAATCATAGATTCAATAATTATGTTTACTATGATGCAGGCAATGAAATCATATTTTCAGCAAAATCAGATAATTGAACTTAATTAGTTTTCAATCAGATTTTTAGCAAAATCAGATAATTGAACTTAATCAGATTTTCAAAAAACTGGAGGTTAATCAAGGGGCTGAAATCAAACAATTGGGCTTCAATAATTGGGTTTTCTGGATAGTGAGGATTAGTTATTCATAATTGGCTTTTAGATTGTTAGTGATTTCATTGTAATTAATCAGATAAATCACAACCCAGTAACACAACAATAATCAAAACTCCAAACTGCAATTAAGACCCAACACAAAGAACAGAAATCAGCCCAAAATAAATTGAGTAAAGATTAAAATGATCAAGCCTGGGTAAGGCGTGCAATCGCACTGCCCTAAAAGCCGATTATCGCCTCCTTCGTGCAGGAATCCGGCGATCTCTCTAGTTAATAGGGTATCCTAACCCACCCGTCGATCGACACCTCCTCGTGGCACGTCACCGGGTAGGCGTAGCTCAAGTATCCCTAGAAGATAAAGGTGATGATGATAAGTTGACGGCGGCAGGGTAGTGATTAACCTGCGGACGGTGGTAAACAGGGGGGATTGATAAAAGAGCAAGAAAAAGGGAGGACAAACAGAGAAGAAAAGTCTCTGAAAATTTAAAAGGAAAATATAACTCAATAATCAATGAATAAAATTCAACTCACAAGCCGGGTTTAAATAGCTAAAAAAAACTAACCTAGATAACCTAGAAATTCTATCTTCTTATCCAAATTTGCCCAAATCGGCAAATTTTGGTCCAATAGAAAAACTTATCTAATTCTAAAATAACTAAACAAAACAGATAACCCCTAAAAATCCAAATTCAAATCGGATTCATATCCTATCCTAAATTGGCATACGAAGTATTGCCAAAAATGGAAAAAAAAAACACCGAAAACGAAGAAACGACGGGAAAACAGTGGAATTTGAGGATGAAGGAAGGGTACATTGAGCAAAGCTTGATGTACCCCACGTGCGCGTCAAGACGAGCTTTCCGAATTGGGGTTGAGCGCGCGAATCCGATATCGGTAGCCAAAGTTATGGCCAAAATACCGAAAGACTCAGCCGCTCAATTCATGAGTTTAAGGGATTGTTGCACTGTAGCGTCTAGGGTTAGTAATGGAGATTTTTATAAGGTTGGATCTGGTCCAATGGTTAGAAATCTATCCGTTGGGCCAGATCCAATGGCTAGCTTTTGATTTGTGAAGCCCATAATTTTAGGAAATTATGTTTTCATTATTAGGTCCTAGTTTATTATTATTTTGAAATTTTATTAGAGAATAAGGGAAAGTTTCCCCAAAGTAGGATTTGTTTAGACTTCTATTGGAATAAAATCCTCTAATTATTTATTTTAGAAATTGGTTAATTGAACAAATTCCTACGTATGTGTGTATATGTATATATATATATAAACCGGATTTGATAGATAATATATGTATATAAATATATATATATATATATATATATATATATATATAAACCGGATTTGATAAATAATATATATATATATATATATATATATATATATATATATATATATATAAACCGGATTTGATAGATAATATATGTATATAAATATATAAATATATATATATATATATAATTGAGTGACAGATGCGGTGGATTCATCATGATGTCTATATATTCAATTATATATATGAATTAGATAAATAATTGATTTGATAAATATAAAGTGAAAGCTGGGCAATAATAGAGAGGGCTATGTTTCTAGAAGGATTAATTGACCAATTAAGTATATTAATAGTTCAAATAAAATATAGAAAGCTTGTATGAGCCCACGTGATCAACTGAAGGGGTTATTAACACCAAAGTTTTGGATGAAGGCAGTGTAAAAGTCAAACTTAGATCTAACGGATGAGGAGTTGAGGTCAATGCATCATGGTTGAGAACGCGTGAATTTCAAATAGGGAAATAGGTTTCCCTCTGTGTAACCGTCCGTCGCCGTGTGGAGGGGAGCGCTCAGCCAACCATCTGCAAAATAAAATTTAAATGAAGAGATAAAAGATTATCCGCTATTTGCAATCTTATCGGAATCCCCTCTGTAAGTTCTGGACGGGTTGCCTTGTTGTCGTAACTTGTGTTATAACTCTTGTGTGACACTCTGCTCACTCAGTTTTTCGTGGTATTTACACATTCAATCATAAACACACAAGAAGAACAAGGAGACACGAGAGTTGGTTACCCACAGCAATGCCTACATCCGGGGGCCATGCGAGAGAAAACGATCGCTAAAAGTGTAGGAAAACAAGGAGTACAGAGTTCCTCACTCTCTCACCACATAAGCACCTTCTCTCCTCGATTACAACAAGTGACCACGATCACCCTTCCTACCAAGGGACTACTCTCACCTGGCTCACCCTAATCCTCGAGTCTCGGTCTTATATAATGTGTCCACCCGCCTTCACGCCATCACAAAGACATCCTCCACCTTCGATTCTCCGTGCATTCCGAGTAGACTCCTTCCAATTACGGTTGTTGCAACTCGTTGTAACACAAGTTGCAACATGACCCGCGATTACTTGACCAAGGCTACGGCACCATCGCACACCTTCGACTTGGCGCACCTCCAACCCTCACGGTTGAGTCCCGAGTCATCAAGCGTGGATCCTCGATCCTCGACACGCGACTAGCCGATCCACCTCTCCATCGCATACTCGACCTTCACGATCCACCATGTTTGCTTTGTCAAATGGTCTTGATTTGGCTTCAATGTAGCACCTTGAGAATCAATCTTGATTGCCAAATCTGTCATCAATCAGCTGCATTTGTTTCTAATTAGTCACCAATCAGCTGAGATTATGTGGCCCATTTGCATGTAATCTTGTGCATGTTAAATCACCATTGCATGGCCACTTGATTGAAGTTGCCTTATCAAGCTGCATGGCATCTTCCACCAATCTTCAATCAACCATTCTAGATTTGCATGTGATCTTCAATCATCCTCCAATCTCTCCAATCAGCCTTCAATGTTGATGCTTCCAATAGTATGATCCGAACCAGCATCATCTTGATTTGCACTTTGATGTGGCCTTCAAAACACTTGAATCACGAGCTTGAACAACACTGACTTGGTGTGTCAAATGATGCCATTCCTAGTGCAGTTGCACTAACACCCTCCGTGAGCCTATAAATAGAACAGTAGCTCTCAAACCCTAGTTGCTATCATATATACCTCTTGTCCAAGACCAACGCCGTGGTTATCATCCGAGAAGAGGAGAAAAGGAGGAAAGCGGAGCGACCTCGTCGGAGACCTTGCAGGGACGCTGTAAACATTGGTGAGCCTTCTTCGATCTCTGTAAGTTAGAAAAGAATAGTTATGTTACCAGTCTAGTTTAATCAGAGTAATTCAAGTGGGTATACCTAGATGACATTATTTTAATCTCATGATTAATGAACAGATGTGTATGATAGGATTAAGGAAACTTATAGTCATAATGGATGATAAGCATATATATAATCATTGATGATGGGCTTGTGTGCTCATGCATAGATGCATGTAAATAGTGATCAGGTTTTATACATAAATGGGACATGGTAGTTACTTTGTGGAATTAATGAAGTGGGTTTTAATCATTCAACCATGGAAAGTATGTAGTTAAGAGTGTGAGTTTAGTGATATTGTTCTCTGAGATCTGGGCTTGGGTTGATCTTTGAATTGAAGGTTTAGTATTGGAATTTTGATAACAATAAAGGCTATGTCTTTGGTGAAAGTAGTAAGGGGGATTCGCAAATGTGTTGTGAACTAGTTGACCTCTGGAATCTAGAAAGAGTTTTAGTTTTAAGGTGAATTTTAGTGGTCCTTGGCTTTGATTCAATGTATTATTTTCAGTTTTAACTGGGTTTCCAACAGTTGGATTAATCAGGGTGAATTAGTCTAAATAGAGTGGTTCAGTTAGTTTTATTTGAGTAAGTTAGACCCCAAGTTGGGTTTTGACCAAGTTTGGATAGATTAAGAAATTGATTGGTTTTGGGCTTGATTGGGCCTAGCTTGGCTTCAATGAATGGGGTTAGGGTCCAATAACAAACCAATCGCATACATATAGGGTTTATGCATAATTACCATTGCTAATCTAGATTTATTATCAGGATTGACATTGATGCGCGGGAAATCGGTTCCTTGGAACACCAGACTACGTGACTTCTGTAAGTATTCTTGCCTAGTACCCGCCCGGTGTGGGCTTTCTTGACTTTGTTCATTCGTGTTTCTTGTAAGTGTTCCTGCCTAGTGCCCACCCAGCAATGGGTTTCCTTGGCTTTTGATGATGCCTTGTTTTAAGCATGTTCTTGATTCAGGACTTCCTTGATTTCATACTTATGCACGTTTCTTCATGTTTGGGACCTTTGTTTGTTGATCTCATGCTTGTTGGCCCAATGGGGCATTGTTTTATTATTACTACGACTTGGTATTCAATTACTTTGATTTGCATATACATTTTGTGCTCCTGCTTTATTGAATTCCCATGTGGTGTATGCAAGTTGTTTTGTTAAGCTTCGTTGGTGATCGCTGAACATGTCTACCTGTTGACCGGCACAAGGCCGTGGCAACGCGTGAGCCGGTGCTAAGTCCGGGTAGACCTGCGTCAGTACTCTCGTGTGAAGATTCTCCCAAATTAGTGCAGATTAAGATAAGTTAAGGGATCTCCTCTGGAGGTTCACCCGTCAGTGGGATGGTTCGCTGGCCGTGTACGTACATGTAGGAGTGCTCACAGACTCAAGGTCTGATAAGATAAGATAAGATGGCTGCCTGGGAGATGACAAGAAGTTCTTTGGACTCCGTGTTGTGTGCTTGTAGGATAGTGAACCATATGTGTATGACTTGACCTTGTTTTCTGTGATATGTTATGTTCGAGTGGTTCACTATTTCTTGATATTTGTGTCAAACTCATTGCTTCCCTTGCAGGTATACTTACTGAGTTTTCCTTTCGAAAGCTCATCCCTTTCTGTTTCCCTTCTTTCAGGTTTGAGGGTTAGTCGACTCAGGTTCAAAAACATACGAGAGAACGGGATACCTTGCTGAGGTTCGGGCACCTTAAGAATTTTGTGTGAGTGTGTGAGTTTTTATTCGACCCTGTGTAGACCCTTGTAGGGCATTTTGAGACATGTAATTGTAACCGCTGTAAAACTCAATAATTATTTTATAGTTATTTTGTTAAGTATGTTATCTGCTTTTGAACTATTAGGCCTTGTATCCGAGTGGGACCCGTTTCCACTTGGGTACGGCCGGTCTGTAAACGTTCCCGAGGTCCCGGAATTCGGGTCGGGGCGTTACATGATTAGTCAAAAGCAAGATCAACGGTTAGAAATTAAAGCTTGATGTGAGGGTATCTAACAGGTTTCTCACTAATAACATCATTCAATAAACACATTAATAAAAAACAATACACTGACATAGCCCATTAGCCATTGAAATCCTAAAACTCTAGAATTAAGAAATTTAGCAACTAGAACTACTAATCAGGAAACTCAAACTTGCAAAGCATCTTCAATAAACAATAGAATGACTTGATTCATCATACTCTCCTTTTGAAATCCAAATATGAGAAAAGAATAGTTTGATAAAAATTAGTATTTCATAATGGAGTACTAAATCTTATGAACAAAATCATTCAAATTATATAAATCGTAAGATAGCAAACATGAGAATATAACCAAATGGCTAGTTTCTTAAGTTTCAAATGAAAATCTACATATCAAAAAATAAACAAGGAATTTTCATCTTTTCAAATAAATTCACTCACAAGTCTACCAGTGAAAGACTATTTGGTCCATTTCCATCCTTATGGACATCAACAACCTGAAAAATAAATCAAGCAACAAAATTGTATAAGTTTCACACTTTCACTTACATTCTAAACTTCTTGTTACTATAGAGGTTTGGTAAATATAATATTTGGTAACTTATCTCTTCATCTACATCCATATCATCAACCATTGTGAAACATTGAGAATGAGCGATCGAAGTGGAATCTAAGGCCTTGTTTGTTTCATGGTTTGCAATGGTTTCGTAATATATAATATGGTTTACTTTCTGTTTGTTTTCATTTCCATTCAAATAGTATAGTTTTCTATGATTTTTTTATGGTTTCCCATGGTTTAAAAACTTCCATTTTTGTTGGATTTTTCAAACCACCGATTTGGTGGTTTCTCATGGTTTTAATTTTTTTCTACCAAAAATATCCCTACCAATTTACTTCAATCCCTTCTTCTACCCTAGCAAAATCAAAGAAAGTTATAATCTCCACAAAAAAAGTCTTATCTTTTGTTAATTTTGTATATTAATTTTATTATAATTTTATCAATTTTAAATTAATAGTTAATAATTTGATATATATTTTATAAGATTTTAATAAAAATTATTTATACTTTAGTTGAATTTAATTTTTGATCATAAATCATTGAATTTAATATGGTTTTTTGCAGGTGTACCCCTGAATAAAACATAATTGCATAAATACCTCTAAATAATAAGTATAATTACGTATATACCCCTAGGGTTAATCAGATGAAAAACTGTCAGTTAACATACAGTAAACATGCGAAATAACCATTATACCCTTTACATATATACCCTAAAAGTTTGTTTGACTGTAAATTTACAAATACCCCTTTTAAAAATATGAAATTTAAAATAGCTAAGATATATAAAGAGAATTGTTTTGGAAATTTTCCAACGCTTAACTGAAGTTGTAACCATGGTTAAGATAATCTTATTAACTTCTATCATCGAAACCTAACAATAGGGGCATATCCATAATTCAACCCGTTTTTCAGGGGTATACAAGCAATTATGATTTTTTCAGGTGTAAATATACAATTATGAAACTTTGAAGGATATATAACCAATTTTTTAAATTTAACATGATTTCATATTAATTTTTGTTTGATGGTATTCTTGTCATTTTATTTTTTCTACAACCATACCATACCATCAAAACAAACACAAACAACTAATTAACCATACCATACCATACCATACCATCTTTCCAAACATGATAAACAATACTTACAATACCATACCATATTATACCATACCATACCATACATTACGAAACCATAACAACCAATCATCCAAACAGGGCCTAAAAGCATCAATTATTAATTAGGTTAACTATTTTAATCATATATATATATATATATATATATATATATATATATACAGGCATGCTACTATGCGGCCGGCTTATCACTGTGTAAGTGCGGTCGCCTCTATTTGACCCACTTGCACAGTGTTTTGAGGAAATCCAACCGTATGGATGGAAAGAACATCGAAAAATAAGCTAGCATGTCAATTTTCATACAATTTGGGAACTTGTAGGGTCTTCATCTTAATGGGTGAAATTCTGAACCGGTAGGATTTCTATAAATTTTCACCCGTTAAGATGAAGACCCTACAAGTTCCTAAATTGTATGAAAATTGACATGCTAGCTTATTTTTCGATGTTCTTTCCATCCATACGGTTGGAAATCCTTAAAACATGCTCCAAGGGCCAAAATGGGAGGCGACCTTACCAGAACAATGTTCCGGCCGGCATTATAGTAACATGCCCGTGTATATATATATATATAAATAGATTATACAATATATATATATATATAATATATATATAAAAACAGTGATAGGATCAGGCTTGTATATATGTATACTTTCATACCTTTTGTAGAAGCCAATATCCAATTTTGTGTACACATCAATGCCTCAATTGTGTCTATATATAGTCTGCTACGGTGTGGGCTTATACATCTTGTTAGGACCGGGGGCACCCCACACTTCACACAAGTAGCATTATTGTCCGCTTTGGGTCGGAGCGTGCGCGACTTTCTTTTTGGATTACCCAAAAGGCCTTGCTACTTTGAAGTGTTTTCAACCTATAATTATGCCCCTTCAGGGGAACTTCTTTACTACTCTTTCTCTCTTTGTTTGGCACTGAGGATTTACCTTCCCACATCGCTGAAGAGACCTGGCTCTGATACCAATTGTTAGGACCGGGTGCACCCCACACTTCACACAAGTAGCAATATTGTCCGCTTTGGGTCGGAGCCCACACAACTTTCTTTTTGGATCACCCAAAAGGCCTTGCTACTTTGATGTGTTTTCAACCTATACTTATGCCCCTTCACTCTTCGTCTTTTGACAATGTGGTACTATGTTTGCACATACCCAACACAACTCCCCCTCGTACTGAAAGCTGATTAATGGAATTGTCAAAATATCTCTAGCAATTAATTGCAATGTAGGAATTTTAAGGGCCAACTTCCACCAACTTAGAATATCAAAATCATCTTTTCTTGGCATCAATCTTTCTTCCGAATAATGATCTAACTCTGTGTGTACATTCCAAGTTTCAGCTCAGAAGAAGCAACATACAAATCAAAATTGCACATGCAAGCCAACCCACCACCATGACTCAATGATAATTGTGTAGGATTATTTATTGATGACCCAGACATTGAACCACCATATTCACCAATCTTAAACTTTGACGAATATTCAACAAGTCATAACAAATATTTTGAACTTTAACAACTTCCACCTTTGCCATTTGATCACCATAAAAAAAGAGGGAAATAATATTCCAAAACTTTGATCTTATATCTAGGATATAAAATGGTTGCTACACCCATGATGTCTTGAACTTGAGCCCAATATTTATCAAAATTCTTCAACCATTTTTGATGTCATAGCCTGAATACATGGTTGCCCACAATTAGCCCATTGCATCAATTCCATCTTAATCTCATATATCTTGGGAACAAAAAAAGATTCGAAGTAGGATACTAGTTCCAGAAAATGTTTCAGTGATGTCATTAAATATTTTTAATTTACCACAAATTTGTGTAGAGGTTTCCCACTCTTCATCTAAAGGAAGACATTTGTAAATAGGCTCCCTTTGTTTCAAGCGCTTGAAAACATATTTATAACAAATAGCAACATCAAGTATCAAATAAGTAGAATTCCACCTGGTTTTACAATCTAGAACCAACTCAGAGCAAGAAATTTTCAACTGGCGCGCTGTTTCTTCAAATCTTTCATTTCTTTTAGGTGTAGCACTCCAAAAAGCAACACTATCACGAACCTTTTCAATAGATTCAGAGATAATTTCTAAACCATCTTTAACAATCAAGTTCAAAATATGTGCACAACACCGCATATGCAACATTTTCTAATTCGGCCAAATAATGTCACTTGATAATTTGTTCAAAATTAAATTCACTATTGAATCATTTGTTGAACAATTATCTAATGTTAATGCAGACAATTTATGATCAAGATTCCAATCCATCAAACAATTATTGAGCACATCACAAAGCACATCGGCAGTATATATGTGGACATGGCACATAAACAAACCTTATGAAATAAAATATGAAGTAATATTAAAGATATATATACATAGAGCTAAAGTAATTGAGTACTTGGCAATCAAATAATTGATTCAAAAAATTAAAACATAAGTAAAATTTTTGGAGCTAAGGTTCTAGTAAATTGAGTATAAACATAATATTATTCATTTGCACACCCACACATTATATAGTTAAATAAATAAAAGTCATTATCTTTTTATTGCTTGAAGTCCACATGTTCGTTGTAATTGCAACTCTACTATTATTGTTTTCATGCAATTTCATTGTCTTCTCCTTTTCTTGCTCATAAATTTTAAATATATCCTTTTTCACTATATGTCAACCAATTTTTTTAAACAATGGTTGATCAGCTCCAACAAACCTTTGAAAATATTCATGCTCAACCATTGACAAAGGATACTCATGTACAACAATCATTGATGCTAATTTCTTTTCTTGCAACATCTTCATCAAATGTGTATGTCCCAATAGAAACCTTTACTTCATTATCTATATTATGTTTCAAAATACTTTGCTTTATATCTCTAGTCTTTCTCAATGGACATGATGCAAAATGATCATTTAAATGTTTAGTCCCATTCTTTGTGTTCACCCCCCTCCCCGGATTTTTTTGACAATAATTATTGCATATTGCCTTCCAGCCTTCCATTTATTATCTATTTTTTTGTCTCTTATAATGGTTTTATATAGCTGATTTCAAATGATGCTTAATTCCCAAGTTCGTTTCTTCACTTTCATTTGTTGGTAGTGTTTGAGTTGACCCAACTGGTGTTGTTGACTCAAGATGAGCTCTAGATTGTTCACAACTTTGTTATTCTATAGATTGTCCACAACATTTTTTTTTTTATTTACTAAGGCCATAGAGACCTCCATGATCACTAGAGTGGTCAGGGACGTGGCCATGGGCTCCGAGAAGTAACTCACTTGATCACCTCTAACCCCTCACTGTGTGTGTACAAGTCTCGAGGAGTAAACTCTACTCAAGCTTGCTCACTCCATTTACGGGGATGGGGATTCGATCCCGGGACCTTGCCCAAGAGAATGCCCAAACGCACTAGACCCTAGTGATATACCGCTAGGCTACTAGCCCTTTGATGATTGTCCACAACTTCCAATAGGGGAAATATATAGATTCTCATGATTACCTTTATCCATAATGTCACCTATTCACCTACATTGCCTCCATTATTATATACTAATGAGTAGACTGAGCTATAAATTATAAATTGAACATTAAGAAAAAAAAGCCGTTAATGCTTAATGTAAGAACTTGTGTACCCCCAAATCGAGGATGAGAATAGTGGGCGAAGTTGGCTGACAAAGAAGAAAAGATAAATTTAGGTTTTAACTTTTTTGGGGGGAATTTTTTTTCATGTAACCCCACACTAGTTTTATTTATATATATACACACACATATTAAAACAGACAGACATAGGCTATTAAAAAGTTTAACCCTTTTTTTTCATTTAACACATGCACGAGGAGGAAATGAGGGATTCCTTGCCCCGAACAAGGTGGATCCCCGTGGGGAGTGGGATTCCCGGCTCCATGCCCATCCCTATTTATAGCAAACAAAACAGTTTTTTATTTTCTGTTTCTACAAATAGTTTCCAATAAACCAAATTCCAAATAGCTTTTCCATTTTTCATTTTCCAGTTTCTGAAAAGGCAACAAAAAATTCTTTCATATTTTGTGTTTTCCTACTTTTCATAATACAGAAAACCATCTCCAGTGAGTGGTGGTGATCTCGGCGATCCTCCGACTGAGTTTGATAGCTTAAGGGAGGTTGCAGGATGTGCTCATTCAGGTTTACTATACCGTTCCTCTTTCCCTCATTTTTGTAATTAAATGCTTGTACTTTTCTAAGGGTATGCTAGGTTTAGTTTTTATTAGCTAAATGTTGTGACATTGATCCATCCGGTGGATTTCAGGATTTAGTAAATTTTTTTAATCAAAGTGGATAAATCAGATTTTATTAAAATTTAAGCTAGTAGTTACAAAAGCAACATATTGACTGATACAATGAAAAAGATAAGACAATTATGTTATATGTTGCGCGGCTAATGGTTTCCCAACTGAAATGTCCCCTAGTGTGTCTTTGTTGTTGGGTTGACGGTCACTCTAGTAAAAGTCAAGTTTCTTTTCACTAGGTTCTTTGTGACCTCCAGCTTAGCTTGTTTAGGCAGGTTAACTCCATTAAGCCTGTTAGTGCAAACTGCACTTAGGTTGGCATTATTGGACAATGCAGTGACATGGCAAATGAAGATGCAACCTGACACAAGATCGCACGACACAAAATGACAAGGCAGAAGATTACACAATAAAGGAGGTCATTGCAAGTGTGGATATGACACAGGTAACAACGAGGTGATGATGTGAATGAGGTTGACATGGCATAACTGACGAGGTATGAAATCAGAGACTAGATGACATGGCACGTGACTAGGCATAATGAGGCTCAGTTGACTAGGCAAGGCTTCGCGAATTACACACATGATGAAATATCTTTATTAAAGCCATTGGAGACATGATTAGCAAAGGTTGGAAAGCGACTGACTGTGCAAGTGGAACAAAGATATTTCAGGAGCTATCATTGGAAGGATGATTTGTTTGGCAAGAACACATGTTTGGAAGGCGTGATATATTTGGAGAGCAAATCTAATGAAGATCAACTTGGAATGTGGTTACTCTTATTATGGCAATAGGATTCAAGTGGAGCTGAAGCTATTATGAGGAATATATTTGGAAGGAGTCTAAATATATCACGGTCCTGATTTGGGAACATGATTGAAGATCTATTCGAAGATTCATTGAAGGCCATATTTGAGCAAGAGACTAAATATAGTAAGAAGACTGATTTTGAACAGATTCTGAAGACCAAACTTGAGTAAGCCAAAAACTAAGTTTGGAAACTATTTGTTGTTAACGAGTCGGGAGACGCCGCGCCGGGACATGAGGAGGTTCATGGACACGATGTAGAGGGGCCCAGCCAGTTGCCATGGTCATGATCAGGAGGATCAAACGAAGTTGACTCAGACCCAACCAGGAGGGTGGACGGTCTGAGCTCGTAGAGCAACGCAAAGCTGCATCCTTAGTCAGTTAAGCGGACCGGGCCACGTTGCAGGATCGGGTGCGTCAAGATCTACAACGGCTATTTTTGGAAGATGTCCAAAAATAGTTTCCGCAGAGATTTCGAAGATTCTAAAAGAGAAAGGAGATATTTTAGGCTCGTGGAGCGTCTATATAAAGGACCCAGCTCAAGGGTTTGAGATGAGCCACCAGAGAGAGACCTAAGGGAGTTAGGTAGTGTGGGCATCGATCAATTTAGAGTGGGTGTTTATGTATGTGTGAGATGAGTGACAAGGGAGTTGTACTCATGTATTCTCTTCTCTTTAGTTGATCGTTTTCTTTGGGCTTGGCCCC
This sequence comes from Dioscorea zingiberensis, assembly GCA_026586065.1. Classification (NCBI taxonomy): domain Eukaryota; kingdom Viridiplantae; phylum Streptophyta; class Magnoliopsida; order Dioscoreales; family Dioscoreaceae; genus Dioscorea; species Dioscorea zingiberensis. The sequence continues at coordinate 53,946,106 of CM048821.1, forward strand.
CTAGACGTAGGCTTGAATAGCCGAACTGGGTTACCAATCTTGTGTCTTCTTTCTTTCTTGTTTGCATTGTTTGTTAATTGGTTGAGTATGTGTGAGGTTGTGTGTTTTTAAGAGAAAAAGTGAGAGTGAGTTACCACTTCCATTACAACCAACCACACAACCACCCCCATCGGAACTAACAAAGCCAAGAAAAAATTAGAAAATCGATATCATGAATAAGTTTTATGTAAATATATTGTTTATCATTAAAATATCTTTGGTTTCTTTTTGTCCATAGGCTTGGTATAGCTCCAACTCAATCTTGTGCTTTAGTTAACATGCTTGCTACCCCAAAGGTCTTTGACACAACTAAGGTATGCAAGTATGTTGTGTAGTAAGCTGTAGAAAAGAACCCAAAAGATTTAACCATGAAGGATTGTGTTGGTGTGAGTGTCCTGATTTATTGTCAATTCCTTGTGTATGTGTTGCAAGTATGTGTTGTCTTAGTGCGTCGTAGTTCTCCTTATCCCTCCTGGTGAGAGGTCCAGGTTTTGAGAAAGACCTTTCTACTGAGGATTGTAGTTCTTGCTTTTTTTCATAGTGGCGTTAAGTGTTCTTGCCATGTGCCAACATGTTTCTTAGGTATTCCTAGGTACATTCCCTTCCACCCAATTATAAAGGAATAATTCCTTTTTTAGTCCCTCTACTTTTTGGAAAGTATCCTTGTCGTCCCTCATCTTTTTTTTGTGACTTTTTGGTCTCTACTTTATAAATTGGGACTTATTAGTCCAAAAACAGACGACGTTCACTTACACCATTTTAGATGACTGGCGTGTCTGCCATGTGGCGTTATGTTGATGTCCACATGGCCATTAGAACCATGTGGCCTTTTAAAACATTAAACCATTAGAAAAGATTAAAAAAATAAAAAGAAAATATTAAACAAACCCACGAATTCGAATCATAACCGATTAGGATCTAAATTTGAGCCCCTCTCCCCTTCATCCTCTCCATGTGGCGTTCTAATGGCCACGTGGACATCAACATAACGCCACGTGGCAGACACGTCAGTCATCTGAAACAGTGTAAGTGAACACCGTCTGCCTCCGAACTAATAAGTCTCACTTTACAAAGTAAAGGGACCAAATAGTAGCAAAAAAAAAGATGAGCGAGTAAAAGGATATTTTCCGAAAACTAGAGGGACTAAAAAGGAAATTATTCCAATTATAAACCATAGGCTTATTAAGGAGCCATCTCCGACGCTATGAAATTAGAGCAAGTGACTGACTTGTGTTAAAAATATTATAAGTCCTGATTTTTCTTGCTCGTGTATAACTCAGAAGAAGCAAATTGGTTGAAATTTATTTTTAAGATTTCTGACCTTTTGTATCTGGTTTACATTGATATTGTGTTAATGCATGGCATTCTTTTTCTTCCAAGCCATATCTTAATTGGTTTATCTACAGATTTTTGTGTTAATTCTGCGGTAAGGTTGATCGTCAAGATTAAAGTTGCCAATTTTATTTTATTTTATGTCAATTAGGTGTTGGTTTTCTTGGAAATCATTGTGTTGTAAGAATTGCATTGTGTTATATCCATTTTATCATTCTATGGATGCTTTTTCAGTGTTGAAGAATGTTATATAAGATCTCTAGTCATTGAGAAACACAGGCTGTGTAAATTTTGTCGCAATTTTGCTTCACATTGGATTTGGAAGGTTGAAGTAATTTAGATTTTTTTTTGATAGATGTGACAAATCACTAGAACCATGCTATAGGCATGATTCGAACTCGTCACCCTCTCTTTGTGAAATGAATGAGTTACCAACTTTCCTTGTGAAGGTTGGTTAAAGTAATTTACATTTTAAGAGGCTTCTTGTGGCAGAATTGCTAGTTGGTTTGTTTGTGGAGATCATTTTGAAGCTTCATGGTAGACTTTGTTGTTTTCCCTTGTAGTTTGGCTTCTCAACCCCTATACCTTCCTGATTGTTTAACAGGGGAATTGTGAGCCTATTGTGTGATTCCATGGATTATTATTTGTATCATGGTGTAAGTCCTCCTTCTTCATAGACATCTATGATTTTTTTTTTGTTATTATTATTATTATTATTATTATTATTAGAGCACCCTTGACCCCTCATTATGCGCGTACAGATGTGGGGACTCGAACCTGAGAGCTTTGTGCTCAACAAGTGAATTACCCAAAATGTTCCCCCCATTTACGAGGATGGGGACTCGAATCTGAGAGCATGCTCAATCAAGCAAATTACCCAATGCACACGATCCGTGATACCGCTAGACCAATGGTCCTTTGGTGACATCTAGATTTATTCAATATTCTCTTTTCATACAAGCGCTTCAGGAAATAAGCACAAAAAGATTGTCATATTGCATGGAAGTTTTTCAATGAAATTTTTTGATCTTTGTGATTCTTTCATATCTTTCAAGTGTTCAAACAGTTCCATAGTTCTTATGTCTTTCTTAATTACATTGTTTCATCTTGCATCTTAACTGTCTAGTTGATGCATATATAGCATTGTAGTAATGAGGACAAGCTGGTCAGGGCCTTGAAATTATTTGCAGTCCCCGTCCATAACTGGTTTATGAATCCCAAGAGAATCAAATCACAAGTGTTTTTGAAATTATTATGAGACTAATCACTTGGTGATGTGAAAGAAGAAAAAGCAAGATTCCTTTGAAAAGCAGATAAATTGATCCAATTAACATGTACGTCCACCTTTTGTCTTCCATAAAACACATGTTATGTTTGTTTTCTAATGCTTCAAGTTATAACATGCACATTAGAAAAGATATATATCACCATTGGATTCTTCATAGTTCATATGCACTTTGTATTTTGACAATGTTTGATTGTGATTTTGTTTCATGCATATTAGAAAAGATAGCACCTGCAGGTTACAATGTTCTTCAACAGTACTGGAGTCCTATCCTCTTTGCATTTTCCATACAGTTTGCTCACAAATGATACCAAAATTGCAGCTTTTAATTGGAAAACTCTTGAGATTCCTCCAAGTGTGTTGCTTATGAAGTTTTTAGAGAAAAAAAATAACTATAAAGAAGCTTCTCCTTTGCTGTTTGTCTTGTCATTTACTAACAATGATTTCCATTCCATGTTGATTGATAGGTCATCACTTCACAGTTCTTTCTCAGGTTCTTCTGTTTGTTGCCGGGTAAATTTTTTGGGTGAGTTATGTAGTTTGCTATTGTTTCAAATTGTGTATCAAATTTCAATTTGTATCAAAACTATTATTAAACTTCAATTTGATTGCAACAACATGATACATTGGGGATTCTAACCAAAATCTGCTTATGTGGCCGCTGCAGGTCCACGTCATACTATGCCATGTTAGTAACTCATGTGACGTACATTGGGGATTAAGGTGAGAATCTACTGATGTGGCCTTATATTCCGTATATTCTTAACAGAATCCCTAATATACTGCCGTCTGATCAAATTGAAGTTTAATGCTTAGTTTTGATCTGAGTGAAATTGATCTTTCGATTTGAAACAAGAGCAAACTATTGTATGATTTGTATCCACCCAAGAAAACCCACATGTTGCCTTTGATCCATGGATCAACAGTATCAAACTCAAATTGATAGGTTCTCAGCTTCATTGGAATGTCTTCATCCAGTTATGTCTGGCAAGCCTACTATATTCATCATCATAAATTTTCTCTGATTTTTACCCAATTAGTCACCAGAAAATTGGATTAAGGAGTGGTGGAGTTGTTGTTGTTGTTTTTAAAAGTTTAATCTGTATTTTATTCTCCCTTTGTTTCTTATTGTTTAGAACTTATTAGTTTATTACATCTCCAGAAAAGTAGAGGAAAGCAGGAAAAGTTTTCTAACTTTTTAATTTAAAATTATTTGTTTGCGGTGAAGTGTTTGTGGAGATATAAATTTATTTATTTATTTATTTATTTATTTTAAAAAAATAAAGCTAAATCCGAATCTCAAAGCAACGACGAGTCTATCCAGGCGTACGATCAACGTCCCGCGTGTACGGATGAGGCTCATTAGTCCGAAGCGCGTGAGGACCATCATGAGAAAGCCCATGCATTCATTTACGGCCCATTAACTACGCTCCATCAGCCGCCGCTCCGTGCGATCCTTCCCCTCTCTCCTTCCGCCACGTGTCCTTTCATTACCAATTCCCACCGATCCCGGTTTCTTTTATCCGGGTTTTAGTTTTGTAGATTGACCAAACTACCCTTTATACCAATTTATAATTTATATTTTTTATTCAGCTGGATTTTTTCTCTTTAAATGTTAGGAAATAAAACATTTAAAATGTAATCACCTTGATATTATAAAAATAAAATCAAAACTTTCTAAATATATATTTATATATAATATAAGGGTATTTCGGTATTTTTGAGTTGATTTATACTTATAATATTGTTTTGTTTTGGTTGGAAAGGCAACTGGAGCGCAGGAAAGACCAAGAGCGTCGTCGTCGTGGCGGGCAGTCAAAGAATCCGAGTTCTTCTTGGAATTCTTAGAGTTCCTTTCATTGGATCCTTTAATTTTTCCTTTTTCTCTGCTTTGCTGAGTGAAAGGTGGGAGCTTGGTGGGTTTTGATTCTGTTTTTTCTTTTTTATTTGTTTTTTTTTTTTTTTGGTGGAGGGGTCAAGATTGCTGCTTTTATTGGATGTGAAATGATATTGATGATTGCTTTGTCATGAAGTTCTCTGTTTGATGATTATGAATGTTTTTTATGTCAAATTGGAGGAAGAATTGGGCTTATGATGTATTTATTTAGTGGATTTTGATGAATTTTCAGCGGTTAAATTGTAGGTTGTGGTGATTTAGGAGTTTCTCAGTGCAATTTACGAAAAATTGAATTTTAGGGTTTGTGCTTTAGATATGCTGAGAAGTTTGTATCTTTTTCCTCATTTAGTTGAATTTGGCCTTGTGTTGGTGTTCATAATCATCTTTTGGGTGTGGTAGGTATGAAATGATCTTCTGCACTTGGGAGTGTCTTGGTTGGTGGAGCATCACTTTGTCTTTGATTTGAAGGAAGAGTGATGATAAGATTGCAGAGTTTGGTTGTAGTATTATTGCAAGCAGGACCTCTTCATTTTGATTGTTTTTGTGGATACTCTGTGCTGTGATTAAGATGGAGTCTGCTAGAAGCTGGTTTCAGAAATTTCAGCCTAGGGTGAAAACTCCACCCTCAAGGAAGAAGGAAACTGATGAAAGGAAGGATGGGAAGAAGCCTCCGGTTGATGAGGCTCCTTCGAACGTCACGAAGCAGAAGGTTGCAGCTGCAAAGCAGTATATTGAAAATCACTACAAAACCCGGATGCAGTCCATTGAAGATCGAAAAGAGAGGTAAATTCATCCGTGGAGTTAGAATTTTATTTGATTTGTCTAATTATAGAAATGAGTCAAATTCCTTCTTGTGATTTTGTTGTATACTTGTTTTGATGATTAATCTTTTTCTCCATTGCTTCGGAATCCCAGACGGTGGATGTTGGAAAGGAAGCTTGCTGATGCTCATGTTTCTGAGGAGGAGCAAAACAACATCTTGAAGAACTTTGAGAAAAAAGAAACAGAATTCATGCGCCTTCAAAGGCATAAAATGGGAGTTGATGATTTTGAATTGCTCACTATAATTGGAAGAGGAGCATTTGGAGAGGTTGGTATCTGCTTTCAATCGTTATTCTGTATAGAAGCAACACACACACCCGCCCACAGCGTGAAAGGGTTCATTGGATTGTTTTTCCACAATTTGAGATTGATGTATTTTTGTTGCCATACAGGTGAGACTTTGTAAAGAAAAAAGCAGTGGGAATGTCTATGCAATGAAAAAACTTAAAAAGTCTGAAATGCTACGCAGGGGCCAGGTACTGTGGGAAGATCCATCTGTTTAGAATCAGTCTTTCTTCACAGTCTACTGAGTACTGACATTTATATGTGCACAATTAGGTGGAGCATGTGAAAGCTGAAAGGAACCTTCTTGCAGAGGTTGATAGTGGTTGCATTGTGAAACTATACTGCTCATTTCAAGATGAAGAGTTTTTGTATCTCATTATGGAATATCTTCCCGGTGGAGACATGATGACTTTACTGATGCGCAAAGATACATTGACTGAAGGTGAAGCGAGATTTTATGTCGGGCAGACAGTATTAGCCATTGAATCTATTCACAAACACAACTATATTCATAGGTATATGTTCTGTTATCCACTTTTTTCTTTCTGAGCTTATAAAAGTTCATGAACCCTTTCTATTAGTGTTAATGATTGTAAAACAGTTCATTTCCTTCTCAACAGGGACATCAAGCCAGATAACTTGCTGCTAGATCGCAATGGCCATATGAAGCTCTCAGATTTTGGATTATGCAAACCATTAGATTGTAGTAGCTTTCCTAATTTAAATGAATCTGACTATTCAGTGAGTGGGAATTTCAAGTCCCCATTGGTGTCTGACAAGCGGTCTATCAATTCTCCTGCTCCCAAGCGTACACAGCAGGAACAGTTATTGCACTGGCAAAAGAACAGGCGGATGCTGGTACGGTGAAATTTATTACTTGTTTGGTACATTGTTTAATTTTTTACTTTCTCTTACATATTAGCATTTTCTTACTCACTTATGTGAAGAGAACTTCACCAAGATATCATTACTAATTTAATATGAAGCTTGTGCAAGTGAGATGCTGATTACACCATTGATTTTTATTTGTTTATTTTTTAATGTATTTCTCTTTGGGCTGAAACTTTCATTTTCTGAATTACCTATTGTCTAATAAATAAACCTTGCTTTAAAGAAGTTGCAACAATAATGGTTTACCTGCTGGATATTTTGCACAGACTCTTATTAGATCTGTCTCGTTCATGTTTGATGGACTTTATTTTTGTCTACTTTTAGCTGCTACTTACTGTAGATGGGTGCTTACTGGTAAATTGCAGGCTTATTCAACTGTTGGTACTCCTGACTACATTGCTCCAGAAGTTTTGCTAAAGAAAGGATATGGAATGGAGTGTGACTGGTCAGTTCTAGTTCATTATACTGATTTCTCCTTCTTCTGCAATGTTCTTATTATGAGAATTTTCAATAGGTGGTCACTTGGAGCAATTATGTATGAGATGCTTATTGGTTACCCACCATTTTATTCTGATGAACCTATGTCAACCTGTAGGAAGGTATGTGTATCCTGAAACTTTTATCCCCCTTTTAAGCAGTTAGGTAAAAGCTTTACCATGTATAAATAATTTCTTTCCTTTTTTGATCATATATTATCAGTATAGATTTATGGTGTTCTTGTTGTATATACATTCATCTCACTATATTATTCCTGTGTTCTCTATGAATATCATTTTGTCTTCTGTGCAATCTCTATAGTCAATTATAAGATAAAGATATTTATTTGAAACCCAGGAATCTTGAGAAATATAAGGACTCTTAGCTCCAGTGAAATTTTGCAGATTGTAAATTGGAGAAATTATTTAAGATTTCCTGAAGAGGCGAAGATTTCACCAGAGGCTAAAGATCTCATTAGCAGATTGCTGTGTAATGTAGAGCAACGGATTGGAACTAAAGGAGCACATGAAATAAAGGTTTTTCTTGATCATTTCACCTTATATTATGTTTATTGCATTATCTCAAGAGATTAGAGATAAATATATAAAAAATGTGGTCAATTATAGGCACACCCCTGGTTTAAAGGTGTACAGTGGGAGAAATTGTATCAGATGGAAGCTGCCTTCATACCTGAAGTTAATGATGAGTTGGATACACAGAACTTTGAGAAGTTTGACGAGGTAACAGATCTATTATATGAACCTATAGTTTGTCATAGGTGAGAACTTATAGTTCCTATACCTTCTATTCATACTCATTCTCTGATACTTTGAACCATGAGATCAATTTCTCATAATTTTTCGCAGAGTATGCATTGTAAGTACCATGTTGCTACCATTTCTATTCAGAAAAAATTTGCTTATAGCCCAATTCCTCTTGTAACTAAGTTATACATACTGGTTTAGAGCATTAACAGAACTTCCAATGGAAATTTGAAATATATCATATTATTAAATTTTTATGTTTACTAGTGACGCTGTAATAGCTGATTGAATTGCTAATTCTACAAGCAATGGCTCTTGTTCCAGTACTCTTGCTTGAAATGAGCGATCTTAATGAAAGCGATCTGAGCCAAATTTTCCTAGTGAACCATGCATCTAATTAAACTGGCTTTTGGAGTTTGACTTAAAAATTGTTTCTGAAAGAACTTGTTATCTGCTCCAAGTGATTCATATCTTTATCCCAGATTGTTTAACATAGTTGACTGATCAGTGCATTTGTGCAGCCTGTAACTCCAACGGAAACTTCATCAAAGTGTGGCCCCTGGAGAAAGGTACTTTTGGATTCATTGTCTTTATTCTTGATCTGTTCTGTTGGTTAAATAATGAGTTGCTTTTTAGTCTTAGTTTTACATTGTTATAATGATATGGTCCAACAAGATAAAGGATAATGGTTCAGTATTATGACATTGCTCTCAAGCGTTAACCCTCTCTCTATGAGCATTCTAAGAGACTAATTGGAAGTTTTGGATATATTTCAATATGTAAACTTTTTCATTTTCATTTCTTGGAAAGCCTATTTTCCATAATCATAGACTTGAAGCTTAATCGGAAGTTTCTCACAATTGTGAGTTATTTTCTCCCCCAGATGCTTCCTTCAAAAGATGTGAATTTCGTTGGTTACACATACAAAAACTTCGAGATTGTAAATGATCCGAATGTCCCTGGCATTGGTTTGTTCCTCTCCCTTCCTCTTTCTACACATTCATCTGGACAAATGCCATGTTCTGGCATTATTACCAGTAACTAATGCTTTTACACTTATCTTTGACATATATAGTAGACCTGAGGAAAAAGAATAGTAAGGCAAAGAGGCCATCCATCAAATCCTTGTTTGGTAAGAATTTAACACTTCACTACTAGAATTCTCAGTCACTACTTAATGCACCTATGATACATTCTGTTCATTTCTACACAGAGAATGAAACTGCTCCAGATCAACCAGTACTTGGCAGCTTCCTCAATATATTACCGTCACAACCAGAAGCCTCTGAAAGCCCCGAGCCATCCCCTCAACCTGCGTCGAAATCACTGTATCGACCACAGCAGCCACAGTCAAGATCACTGTATCAACCGGTTCAACCAAAATCACCCTATCAATCGCCTCAGCCTCAGCCTCAACCTCAACCTCAATCAAAATCACCTTATCGAACATCTCAACCACAGTTGAAGACACCTTACCGATCACCTCAACCTCAAACAAGGGCACCCTTTCACTCGCCGCAACCTCAGTCGAGATCACCTTACCAACCAAATTCTCAAGGAAGATGAGATATCAATGGCATGACAAGTTACTGTGAATAGCCAGATCAACAAGACTTGTCTGTTTATCTGCCAAGTATCTGTGTTTTTAGTACAGTTTTTCACACAATACTGTATAGCAGACAAACATCCATCACCCTCTGATCATCTGCTCACCAACAGAGTTTGTGTTTACAATCCTCTAATTACCAAATTATTTTTTTGATAAAGTGGATAAATCACATTCATTAAAAGTTAAGATAAAATTGGGTTGTTAGAAAATTAAACTTATGTATCTATTTACTTATGTTATTCTTCAAGAAATTTACTAGGAGTTGTAAATATTATGTTACTTGGACAATTGTAAATAAGTACTTGTTTGTTTATCTGATTACGTCTCATATTTAAGGGTATTTTTTACCAATAATCTCTTGGTCTATTGGTATCGGGGCCTTGTATAAGACGGATGTTCTTCTAGGTGATCTCAGGATCAAAAACTTTTCTAGTGGGGGGTATTTGTCGCCTTTGCTATAAAAAAAAGGTATTTTTGTACAATCTCCAAAATAAAAAAATCTTAAAATAACCTAAAAAATAATATTTTAAATCTGATTGTTTGATCTTTCAAAAAAAAAGAAAAGGCTGGTTGTTTGGGTGTTTTGGGAAAGTTGGTTAAGAAAAAATAAATAAATAATTGACAATTTCAATTAATTAGAAATAATATTATTGGATAAGAACATAAAACAAAAAATAATAATTATGGAAAATATAAGTCAATGTTTAGAATACGTGTTAATTATTTCATGGATTGAAAAATATTTCCAAGTAGATAGATTCATCCAAAATAAAAAATAATAATAAAAGAATATCAAAAAAAAATTATTCCAAAAAATTTGCAAAAAGTATTTGATTATGTTAGTGCGAAAATTGGATTTAGGGCCCAATTTCAACCTAACAATTGAATTTGTATTTTGGGAGTGGCTATCCTAGATAGAGATTGAAAGAGAATCCAAGCAAGAGAGAGAAACAGATTTCACGTGGAAAAGCCTAAAGGTGGGGAAAAAACCACGGAGAAGAAATTAATATATAGATAGTCGAGAATCTGAAATGCTTACAACCGTTCTCGAAATGGAAGTCGGAAGAGTTGATTCCGTTTCCCTTTTACTTGAGCCGTTACTTGGATCTCGGAATGTTCAAAATGAACAATGATCCTTGCCTTTTATAGGCATGGGTGGCGTCTTTGAGCGTTCTCAATTTAGTCACGCGTGTTTGCTCAGTCAGCGCCACGTGAAGCATCCAGCTCTCCGGTACATGGCTTGCTAGAACTTTCTAGAATGCCGAGGTTGTCAGCGGTTGTCCTTCTTCTAGAAATTTGGAAACAATATGGTCAATCATCGGTTACGTGATACCTGCGTATGTTTGATTAGCTTCTTTCAGAATCTGGAGTATGACTCATAGCTGCTTCGTCATATCGATTCATATCGGATCGGCATAGTGCTTCGTGGTGGATTAGTCCGATACGATGAGTTACCTATATCGGAACGGTATGCTATAATGCCATATCGGAACGGTATGTTGTAATGTTTATGTGAACTTTTGGGTATGTCGTTAGGCCGTGGTTTTACTTGGATGGGCACTTAGCGTGTCCCAATACTTTCATCCTATCAATAGTCCCCATTAAGTATGCTTTGCGAATGAAATGAAGCTAAGCATTCTTATGTATCGACTATCTTTGGGACTATTACTTCAATATTTGCTTGATATCTTTATTCCTACGCATCTTCTTCCATTAAATCATGCTTGGGTGACTTATTTGTGAAACATTCCTTTTCATTTAATGTCCTCTATTTGGCGTTGATTATACCCCATCCTTTCTTGTATCGACCGCGGCTTTTGAAGATTGTAGTGAGACAAAGCTTATGATGATACCGCCTTTTCATTCTCCAGCGTGTCAAGAATTTGAAAGCGTTTTAAGTTTCTTTTGGCCCTAAGCCCGTCGGATCAAGGGTTTTGAATAACTACTTTCAGATTGATCACGGCCGTCGATTTAATTCTCAAATAGTGTTGGAGATCCACAATCAAATTTCAAAATCGTTTGAAGGTGGGCTTCCCGATGCAAAAGCGTTCTTCGTCTTGTTCTTCAATTCACTTTTGCCTTCGAGGAAGCCGTTAAACCTTCAACTCAGAGAGAGATTTAATTGTTTAGATGCGAGGTTCTTCTTCTTCCAATTTAGGATTTTAGATCCTCATTGTTTTGGAGTGCGGATTTTTTCTTTGCTTTAGGGTTTTATTTGATAGGTTAGTTTTACGATGCAGTAGCTTACTAGAGACAAGCGTTGTTCTTACTCCGTTGTTAAACACCCTTTACGAGATAAGATAGATAATCAAGTGAAGAAATACCATCTTTAAGTCTTCCAATATCTCTTATCGGGTTCCCTACTTGCTCACGGAGCATGCACGATTTCTCCGTCTCAAAAGAAGATCTCATTTGTCTATCAAGATGCACTTTCGTAAGCGGGACTTAGGTTACCTTTTCCCCAAATCTTTGTAGATATTTTTTTTAAGCCCGGTCTGAATCCTTCTCAACTAACCCCGAATTCTTGGGAGGATCCTCTGTAGTTTTGTTGTTGTTTCAATGCTTTGTGAGGTTGAACCCATACGCTCATCTATTTAGTCTTCTTTTTCAATCATAACCAAGATAGGCATCCGATTGGTATTATTTTGGTGCCAAATCGGCACTTTTCTTGGATTACGTTCTGATTCGATCAAGGAATTTGGAAGAACAAATATTTCTTAGATTTCTATCTTGAGAGTTGGGGTTTTAACACTAAATGGGAAATCCCTTTACTATCCCGGGCTCCAAAGCTAAAGAAAATCAATTAAGGCTGATTGGTTCAAAAGATTCAAGGGGTTCAAGAAGGCGCATTAGATAAATTCTTCCTATCGGATAAAAGGCTTCCAGAGTGTGGATTGTACTTAGCTTTGGGTAGGATCACTTGAGTTCTGATCTATATTTCTTAAATGATTTTTCTTTGTTATGCGTCTGGACTCATTTGCTTCTTTTATCGAGGAGAGAAACATGCCACCAAGAACTTTAGAGAGGATCGGGGCTATCTCTCAGTTGATAAATCAAGAAAAGGGGAAAAGAGGTCTTAAGTGAAGAAGTCCCGATTACGTAACAAAGAGATTGAGAGAGGTCCATCCGATAGCGGCTCCTTCTCCAGCGGCTTGGTGTGGAGCGCATAGAAGAATCGATGCTCCTATCAGCTACTGAACACATAGCGGCTCATTTATCGCTAGCCTTCCTCCTATTAGATTCCGAAGGTCACATGTTGCTAAAAGGAAATCAAGAAAGTCTGCCGATAAAGCTACCTCTGTTTCCGTTCCTTCCGTTCAAGCTTCTTTAGAGAGCATTATTAGGGATGTATTTGGTCGGTTGGGGAAAAACACTACGCGCTTCCTCTCTCCTCCGTTCGGACTATACCGAACCGATGTCACTACTATAACAAACCCCGATGTCACTATCTCAGTGTACCTATTGCATTTCCTCACACTCTTCCCGTGGATCGGGTTTTCGATATAGAGATTCGAATCAACCCGGTGATTTGGTCGGATGAGCACGCTTTCGTTGAAGGAAATGCCTCATCTGCGGATCGGGACCGGTCATCCAAATGAAGAAAGTATGAGTTAGAAGACTTTTATTGTACTCTTGATACTTTTTCGATTTCATTTTGCTGCTGCGCATATCGGCTAAATTGTTTTCCTTATCTTGATTTCGAGAGTAAGCGTGCATGGTGGGTCCTAATCTTGATAACTCAAATGCTCAGGGCCAGGAATTTGGAGTTAAAGTCTATCGCTCAGGAAGGATAATGTTCTTCTGTTAATGTTAATGCGATCGGGGATTCTCTCCGTGTAGTTGGCGACAAGGGATGTCAAAAATCACTTGAATCAATTTAACTTAGAGGAATCCCTGTGCTCATTTTCAATGGTGATGGCCTCGGTATGTTTTTGACCCTCTTCTTAAGCTAAGATCGTAATTTCATGTCTCTCCTTTTTGAAACAATTCTTTTTTGCGGAAGCGTTTTATGGGGTGATCCGGGTTATTTGCACTTTGCAACCAAAACAATTCTGAAATGAAGACCCGCATCTCTCAATTGGAGGAGGAAAATAAAAAACTTTCGGAGAATCTTCTTCTCAAAGATACTGAGATAATCAAAGTTGGGGAGGAGAAGAAAACTTATTTCTGCTGATTTAGTGGAGTCGCTTGAAGCTCATGGATTCGCTAAAATTGAGCCGCGAGGAATTTAGAGCTATACTTTCTTTCTCGAACAATCTACCTTTGCTTTCACGAGATTGGATCTTGATAGTTGCGAGGAAGAGACTTCCTGTTGATGAAAGCAGAAGCTTTGCAGAGCAATTTACGAAAGCTCAACCATAATGCTTCTATTGAAAATGACTTGAAGAAGATATTGCAATCCAGGCTCAAAAACGTTGAAGGAGAAAGAGATCTCTTATCTGAACGGCTGAAGGCAAAAGAAGTCCTTCTCTCTAAAGCTCAGAATGAAATCCTCACTGCACAAAGATCAAACGAGGCCATCAAAGAAGAAAAGACTTCTTTGCAGTCTGAATTGAATAAAAGTTGGAAAAAGAATATGGAACTGGAGGCTAAGCTTGATCACGGTGAGGAGAAAGAGAACTTTCGATGATGAAATTCGAAGAGTAACAACAGAAGTTTATTAAATCTTAAAAGTGTATTCATTCCGTAGACCCTCAATCAATTTTTCATCAAACTCCTTATGATGAGGTGTTGGAATTTTTATTTAGCAAAATGTCACGTGGGAGAAGAACAAAACCAAGATCCACTGTAGGTGAAGAAATTAGGGTGATGTTTTTCTTCTTTGAAAGATTGGATCCAGATGCTATATGTCTAGAGGGAGATCGGGCTGCCTCACGTATGGAAAAAGCTTCGATGTAACAGTTCTCCCCACCATCTTCATGGATCAAGAAATTCGAGTGTCGAGGGAAAATTATATGGATCCCGATCCGATATATAGAGCATCATCCTTAGTCGAACTTTCTCTTGAGAATGTGGGAGGGTGAAGAAAAGGCGGATCCGCGATCGGAGGCGGTTCTTGAGGAGAGATCATGAAGCCTCAACCAAAACTTCTTCAGCCATCATTGAAATTGAAGATGACATCACAACAGAAGCATGTAAGTCTTTACTAAACCTTTTTTCTAATGTCTCTTATAACATAATTTTTCATTCATCCTTTTTATCCAGCCAAAACTGCTCCCAGTATTCCAGATGAAGGAGGGTCTTCCAAAAATGCTAACGTTATCTCTTCCGACACTAATCAGATGGCAGCCCCAGAAGTTGATCTGGAAAACAGATCCTCCACTGTGCGTAGGAAGGAAGGTTAGCTAAATTCCTTTAGTTTTCTTCTACTTCTTTTTAATCACCTTGCTTTTTTTTTTTCTTCTTCCCGTTAGATCCCCCCGAAATGAGACAACTCCGGAACGAAATTCAAGAGCTGAAGGTTGTCCAAGAAAAGATCCTACGTGACAGAGCAAAGAAGTCTGGTGAAGCCCTTGAAGCTAAATTCGCCTGGCGAGGCTGCGTCGGAGAATCTTTGCAAGATCTGACAAGCTGGGGCTTTATCTGATGAAGAAATTGATAGTTTTGTGTAGCTTCTCATTCTGATGTAGAAACCTGACTCGAATTGTATAAATCGCAAATACTTCGATTATTTCTTTGTTTCATTTTCTCTTTTTGAGAATGAATGAGATTACCACTTGACAAATTTTCACTATTGGTTGAGTATCGATTCTCCCGATGTCGATCTGTTTCTAGGTTTTGTACTAGGCCCGGTGGTGTTTCTGGTACTTGTCATCAGTGAAAACGTTATATCGGATCGGTTAGCATCGATTACTCAGTCGTTCGTATCGGATCGGTCTTGTCTTTGAATATTCTCTTTGAAAGAGGTAACATTAATTCCGTCAAATTGAGCCTTTAATTACAGAGCGTTTCCAAGGCGCTCTATCGAAAAAGACCAAAAGTAAGCTCTCCCGTGACTTAAAACAATGCACTTGTCGCGTCTTTTTGATATTACGGGACTTTAAGAGAAGGCGTCCAAGCGCCTTTTGGTATTTTGAACCAACATTAAGCTGTCTTGTGAGAATTTCTCAATATAAATAGGAGGAATTGCAGCCTGTTCAGAATATCTTTCTTCTTTACCATGGGTAATAACAGTTGCTCCTCTTTCTTCAAATTCTTCCTCAGTGATAACTCCCAGTACCTCTGGATCCCAAAGGACTTCCATGGCCATATGAGAGCGTTCTTCCAAGCAGGGCCTGTTAGATTGCGCGGACCCAGCGGAAATTATTGGAATGTTACTTTATCCATGCTTCCGGAACTTGGAGATATTAGATTCTGAGCAATTTGGGTTGATTTAAGTGAGGATCATGAGCTAGTAGAGGAGATTTCTTTGGTTTTGTTCTCAAAGAGGATCTGGCGTTTGAGGTTCATATTCTTGGGAACAATCACTGCCAAAAAGCATCAACACTTGCAGTTACACCCTCTCAAGTTCTTGACGGCTTCTCTGATTCGGACCTCCCTATTTCTTCTGATTCCTCTTAATTTCTGTATTGTCATTGTACTTTTCTTTTTTCAATTAGTAAACTTCATCTTTTAGCTATTTGTCTTTTTCTTCCTTGTCTTGTTGCAAAAGAAATAAATTGCCAAAACATTGTAGAAATGAGAACTTCTGTTTTACTTGTATGAAGTCAGCGTAGCTTGTGGATGTGATTCGTCCGTGTGATGATTCCCACGATTGATTGATTGGCGTAATTGTTCATTCTGATATAGTTTTTGTTGATGAATTGTAGGCATAATTGTCCCCTTTTTAGAGCTGCTTTGGCATGTTGATTCTTCAGGATCAGTGTGTTTTGTTGATATTGTAAATCAGCTTGGTCTATTAGAGCCAGTTTGGCTTGTTGATGCCTGGTGTGGGCGATGGAGCCGATATGATCCGTTGGGATCGATATGGCTTGTTGAGCCCGGTATGGGCGTTGGAGTCGGTATGATCCGTTGGGATCGATATGGCCTTGTTGGGGCTGGTATGGCCTGTTGATATTGATGAGAATATCGGGATCAGTATGATCCGTTGAGCCCGATATGGGCGTTGGGGCCGGTATGGCCTGTTGATATTGATGAGAATATCGGGATCGGTATGATCCGTTGAGCCCGATATGGGCGTTGGGGCCGGTATGGCCTGTTGATTTTGATGAGAGTATCGGGATTGGTATGATCCGTTGAGCCCGATATGGGCGTTATAGCCGGTATGGCTTCTAAGGTTGGTTTCTCCTTTCTTTGTTAGTGAACAAATTTTTCAAGGAGTAAAGTGGAAGTAAAAAATAGAAACACATATGGAAGTAACTAATTTTATTGATAGTACCTCCGTAGATGTTCCGAATGGTATGGACGCTTGAGCCTACGTCCATCCATTTTAGAAAACCAATATGTCTGGGCCTTACAATTTCTTGTACAATATATGGACCTTCCCAATTGGTATTGAGTTTCCCAGTTCGACTTTTATTGCCTTGAAAGATGTTCTCTCTCAATACTAGATCTCTGACCTGGAAAGTCACTTCTTTCACCTTGGCATTGTAATACCTCTTGACCTTCTGTAGGATAAGTTGTTGCTTTCGAACGATTACTTGCTGAAATCTCTTTTTCCTCAATAGATCGGTTCAGCTCGGAGTTGTTCCTCATTTCTTCTGGATCAAAGGATTGCGTTCTTGGTGTTAGTAAGGTGACTTGGTACGGGAGCCGCGGCCTCCACTCCAAAGCGCTAATGCGAAAGGAGTCTCACCGGTTGGGGTTGGCGGTTGTCAGATATGCCCATAAGGTATTGAACTTCATCAACCAGTTTGGACCCATTTAGAACTCTTGTCTTGAGGCCATGCAAAGAGTTACATTGGTTTTCCACTTGTCCATTAACTTGTGGATGAGTAGCAGGAAGTAAGCCTTGACTCAATACCAAGATGCATTGCAAAACTTCTTGAAAGAAGGATTATCGGTAGCGGCCGTTGTCGGTGATGAAGGCCACAAGCCGAAGCGACAAATGGCGATTTCCATAAAAACCACGGCGAAGCCTTTCTTTGTGATCGGCCTTGATTGGTTACGCCTCCACTGGCCACTTAGTAAAGTAGTCAATTGCCACAATCAAAACTTTATTTGCACGGCGACTACGAGAATGGGCCAGCCCAACTATATCAACTCCCCACAAAGCAAGCGGTCTGCGTACTCACAAGCTACGGTGTGAGTGGTACCGGGAGGACGCCAGATATTAGCGTAAGCGTTGACAAGCATCACATTTCTTCACAAAATTAATTGCATCTCTGTTCAAAGTTGTGATAATATCCTTGTCTAAGGACCTTATGACTCGATGCTTCCTCCCAAATGATCTCTGCCACCCTTCATGGAACCTCACGAAGAGCGTAACATATTCTCCCTTCCAGGTAGCATGAGCTTTAAAGAAGAGGTGAAAGATTTCTTATAAATTTGTCCATCCCACTATTTGTATGGGAAGCTCTTATATAGCCAGGTACTTCCTTTGGATCACGGGAGAGTTCCATCCTTGAGATAACTCAAGATTGGATCGATCACACATGGCTCGATGATATCCATGAGTTCCTCACGGTGGCCTACAATCAATTGTCCTTGTTACTAAGTCTTTGACGTTGGTATAGCTTGGCGGCATTTCTTGAGGCAATCTTTGATAAGAGATCGGCCTACTGATTTTCTAATGCAGGAATTTTGGAAATGTAGAAATTTCTAGAAGCTTGTAGTTATACGCAACAAGGACTTATATTTCACCATGTGATCCTCTCTGCCCTCAAATTCTTTCACTCGGATGGCCCACAACCGGTATTTGGGAATGATATTAACTTGCAAATTTTCACAAGACCACGAGCGGTATTTGTAATCACGCTATCAAAGCTTCATACTTTCGGCTTCATTGTGGTGGCTTTGAACCCAAACCTGCAATGCGGTTGAAGTGTTCCATCCGATGGTGATTGCGGGATCGGTCCTCCTGAACTTTCTCCGGTGGAAGACCGATACGTGTGGTAGAGTCCAACAAGGTGAAGGATCATCTTACGACTTGAGACAACTTGATGTTTGATGGATCATCATCTGTAGTTGTCGTGAGCTCGACTATGAAGTCGTGAAGTACTTGGGCCTTTATCGAAGTTACGTGACTCGTAGCTAATATCATACTCAGGCTAGTTCAGTACCCATCGGGCGTCCCGATGTATGCGCCCGATGTAGGATCTGCTTTAGCAGTTGATCGGTCGATTACCCTTATCCGATGTGATTGGAAATAGGAATGGCCAGGCCGTGGGGCGTAAGCTAAAAGCATAGGCGACTTTTCAAGAGAGATATCGGGACTCGATGCTCGGTGAGGACCTTGCTTGTATAATACGGGTTTTACGCAAATTATCCTCAATCTTCACCGATCTTGTCGCGACAGTCGATTCTTGGAAAATAAGTAAATATAGAGCTCCTCCGATTGAGAGGCTTTGCTAACAAAGCCCGGTGATTCTGCAAATACTCCTTCAAGCGTATGAATGCTTTCTCGCGTTCCTCATTCCATTCAACTTTGGGAGCTTTTCTTAATGCTCGAGGAAAAAAGGAAGATTCTTTTCTCGACTTGGATATGAACCTCCCCAAAGTACGGCCCATTTGAGTCTTTGTATCTCCATGATTGTTCTTGGGGATCTCATTTCTAATCTGACTCAAGTATCTTTTCAGGATTTACTTCAATACCCGATGTGTGATCATGAACCCGGGAACTTTCTGATCCGGACTCAAATGTGCATTATTGGGGTTGAGACTCATTCAGTGTGCTCGAAGCGCATCAAAAGTTTCTTCTGGTCCGGCAATATAGCGTTCTGCGCTAATACTTTCACCAAAATATATCATCAACATACGCTTCCACATTTCTTCGATCGGTCTCACGAAAACCTTATTAAACTAATCTACGAAAAGTGCAGGCGTTCTTAAGCGAAGGGCATGACTTTGTAACAATATGTTCTCTCGTGATAAAAGATGTTTTCTCTACATGACCTCATACGCCATTTGATTTGATTGTATCCAGTATGCATCGAGAAAACTTAGCATTTCATATCACGATGTGGAATCTACTAAGTTGTCAATTAAAGCGGGGTATGATCCTTAGGGCAAGCTTTTATTCAAATCGTAAAATCCACACACATTCTCCACTTTCACGTGGATTTTCACCAATACTACATTGGACAACCACTTTCGGGGTAATAGACTTTCTGAATGAAATTAGGCCTTGAAGCTTGTCCACCTCTTCTTATGCGACTGGAGTCGTCACGGGTGGCTGCGCGACTTACGTATGGCGGCTTATGTCACGGATCAACATTAAGCCCGATGTTCTATGATCTCCCTTGGGACTCGGCATCTCCTCGGTACATCCGGGCAAAGATATCGGCATTTCTCTTCAAAAATTCAATATCTCCTCTTCTTGTCGATGGCGGACTTGCTCCTATCTGGGCCGATGCGCTCCGGTTGTTCTTCTTTCAAAGGCATGATCCTCGGTTCTTCAGCGGAGTTGGTGGCGCTTTTCTCTCTCATCATCCTCTTCTTTGGAATATCTTCTACGGTGAGAGCCTCTCGGATCGGTTTTGCTTCCCTCACCGTGCCTTTTGAGCATTGTGGCATAATATGCGGGAAGCAAGTTGATCACCTTTTTACTTACGCCGCTGACCGTTGGGTGTAGGGAATTTAATCACCATATGGTATGTTGGGAGCGACTTTCAACAAATTGATTGATAGCCGTAATGATAACATTGTAGCTCGAAGGACATATCGTACATCGGGAAGTTAATGGCAATGAAATGTAAATCTTGGGGAGTTCAAGGGAGTCAAGGGTAGAGAGATCATACCGTCGGGTTGAAGTGGACTCCGTTAAACCCGATGAGTGGAGTCCTTACCGGCCGGGTTTTCCACCTTAGCTTCATTCATCCAAAGGCCGATGAAAATATAATATCCATTTGAACTACGTGTCGATGAGGACTGGCTCTACAATGAATACCCGATCATTTGTGATTACTGAAGCGTCATCGTAGGGATAATGAACTCCTCTCAAGTCCTCATCGAAAAAGCAGATTTGCATAGGGGCTGCGAGGCCTCTTCAAGGAAGTTACATTACGAGCGGATCCAAGCCGCTCTTGTATGGCTCTTCCTTGACCTTGAACTCTCTCCCCGCATCCCGGGCCTCCGGCTATTCTTGTCACCCATTATTCATTGGGAATAATAGGTTGAGGAGGCGGAACATACTTGATCTCCGGTTCCGACTCCTTTTGTAAAATTGTTCGGTTTCCTTCTCGACAAGGTTTTCTATAGCATTCTTGATTGGATGCAATCCTCGATAAAATGCCCTTTATCACAGTGGAACTTGCAGAATTTCTTGCTTCTCTTCCTCTTAGGATTATCTTTCATAACATTTTGGAGGTTTAAAAATTTTACGATCCACAATTTGAAGAGAATGTCTTCAATGAGGTGTTCGGGATGGAGTAGTTGTGGTACTTCTCTCCCGCACCGAGGATCATTACCCAGATGTGGTGTGGGGTCTCCTTTCCTCAAAGCGATGCTTCGATTCCGGATTTTGGCCCCTTCTCTCCGAGGTTTATCACCTCTCGAGCTCCTTCTCTCAATCCCGGTATGGGCTGAGGATGATGAGTCTTCTTTTTAATTTCTTCAAAATTTACCAAGAGATCACTCTCCACATTGCCTTTACTTCTTGAGAAAGCAATATATTTACTTGACTAGGCTCACGAAAATCGAGAGGCCGTGGGGGTTCTCTAGTTAAGGAATCCTTAAATGGCCCATCCTTCACCCTTTCACGCTATTCCCACAACGGTGAATTCATGTCTACCCATGCCATTCACCTCCTTGTTAGCGGTGATGTACCCAGCGAAGACTTTCCTCCGGTCTTTAGCCGGAATCCCGACAGCAATGGGATTCTTCTTCGGTTCTACGGCAAATTGCACGAAGATGAGAAAGTTGTTGAAAATTATGCAGTTCGGAGAATCCCCAGAACCAATGCGTGGGCATCTCCGCTAAGTGTCAGGAAAAGCTCGACACATACGGCTTCGATGGTCTGTGGCCCATTTCATCTCTATAACTCTCCAAGTGCTCACCAGGGGATCAGAAGTCCCGTCGTAAGAGCGAACATTTGAAGAGTGCAGTGTTAGGAAGGAGCTTCCCAAATCGCCCTTATAAATGGGAAGTAACATGATTAACGATTCTTTGAACTTCGTTCCTTCTCCGTCATATACCGTCGAGGAGGAGAGTAGCGGTGATATGGTGAGTCGTAGCGTGGGAGGCGCCACAGATAAGCGGTGTGGAGATCGGCGTCGGGGAAGGATGCCGATCCGATGGCGATACCGTTCTGCGGACCCGTCACGTCAATGATCGGGTCCTTAGCCTCTGATCGAAGGATTGAGTGCGAGAGCGTGAGATTCCCCTCCTTCTCACTTCTCTACCTCCGTCTCTCCGATTATGGTGATCCGCGATGATGTCTTTGGATCGAGCTTCCGGTGAAGGTTCCTTGCTCGATATCCTATCGGTGATCGTGCTTGGCGTTTTGGAGGCTGATGCGCCTTTCTTTCTCTACTCTCCTTAAGAGGTAGTGGATCATGAGGGACCCAGCATGGGGAACAGCTGCTGGCAGCGTGCTTCTGAAGAGCTTCTTGACTCTTGATTTCTGCATCCTTCTAGCATTACGGATCATTTTGAATCCGGCATTCGCGGAAGGAACTTCAGCTCCGGGAGGCACTATGCCTTCCCATTTGGAGGGTTGCAGCTCCTCTTCCCTCTTCGAGATTGGAATATCTTAGATCTTCTACGTATTCTTTGCCATGAACTTTTAGTTCTCCCTCCACATGAGGCAGCCAAATTGTTAGCGAAAATTGGATTTAGGGCCCAATTTCAACTAACAATTGAATTTGTATTTTGGGAGTGGCTATCCTAGATAGAGATTGAAGAGAATCCAAGCAAGAGAGAGAAAACGATTCGTGGAAAAACCCCTAAAAGGTGGGGAAAAAACCACGGGAGAAGAAATTACGCACTATGGATAGTCAAGAATACGAAATCTTACAGCCATTCTCAAAATGGAAAGTCGGAAGAGAGTTGATTCCGTTTCTAATTTAAGTGAGCTTCGTTACTTGGATGTCCGAGATGTTCCAAAATGAACAATGATCCTTGCCTTTATATAGGCATGGGTCACGTCTTTGAGCACGTTTCTCAGATTTAGTCGGCGTGTTTGCCCGGTAATCCAATTTGAAAGCGCCGGATTGGCATCATTTGTCTCGGTACATGGCATTACCTAGAACTTTCTAGAATGCCGAGGTTGTCCCAGTTGTCCTTCTTCTAGAGGCGAAAGCGATATGGTATTATCGCCGGTTACGTGATACTGCGTATGTTTTGATTAGCTTCCAAGATCTGGATATGACTCATGGTACGCCCGTCATGCTCGATTCATATCGGATCGGTATAGTGCTTCGTGGTGGATTAGTCCGATACGATGAGTTACCTATATCGGAACGGTATGCTATAATGCCATATCGGAACGGTATGTTGTAATGTTTACGTAAACTTTTGGACTGTCGTTCCGACACGTGGTTTTCTTGGATGGGCGCCATGTGTCCCAATACTTTCATCCCTATCAGATTACAAATACGATATGCATTAATATTAATATCTCATCTCAACGAATTAATTTTTTTCTAATTACTTGAGATATTCTCAAAATTTCCCAATTAGTTGATTTATAAGAAGCTGTGTACCAAATTATTTTATTTTTAAAAAATTAAAAAAAATAAGAAAATTAGATTGAAGTATTTGAAATTTCTTAAAATTTTAAATTTTTTAGTTTTAAAATTTTAATGCATGATCAGGTTGATCACGTTGTTTCTTATGCCATGTGTCACTCTCTCCACCTCTCGAACATTCAAACTCCTCTGAAAGACTGAAACCTTGAAAGATATTTTTTCTAAGATCTGAAAATAATCTACTGCCCACTATTTATTTATTTATTTTTAATAAAGTGGATAAACTATGTTAATTAATAATGCTTGGACAGATATATCCATGTATTCAAGAACAAGAAAAATTCACAAAATCTTTTTAAGTGGATATTTCATGTGATAGTTTGATTTTGTATGGATGTTAAATGATAAAAAATATATAGAATATACATGCATTTTTATGATATTCAATTGTCCACCATTCTCTTCATTTATTTATTATTTTTTGATAAAATGGATAAACCACGTTAATTAATAATACTTGCATAGATATATCCATGTATTCAATAACAGTCAAATTCATTTGATAATTTTTTTTAACAAAAATACCTAGAAAAATACACAAAATCTTTTTGATTGGATGTTTTACATGATATTTTGATTTTGTATGGATGTTCCATAAGATAGAAATATATAGAATATACATATTGTCTCCATCGGATGTTGACGTGGCCTTTGAACTAAGAAGAAGAAGGTTTCTATTAAGATTGGCATTTGCAATAATAATAAATAAAAATCAAGGACAAAATTTGACAATGTCGGTTTATATTTACCTAAACCTCCTTTTAGCCATGGACGGTTATATGTTACTTTGTCAAATGTACAAGTAAAAATGGTTTAAATTAAAGTTCTTATATTGAACATAACAATTGTCCCTCTCTGCAAAAAATTGTTGTGTACAAAGAGCTATTAAAACTTTAAAGGAATGAAAAGTTTATGTCACAATACAAATGAGGTAGGATAATATGAATTTTGTGTTGTGTACTTTTAATAAATTTTTTAAGTTAATTATAAATTTAAAATAGTCAGTACACAACTCAAAATGCATATTATCTTACCTCATTTACATTGTGACATAAACTTCTCATTTCTCTTAATACCTCATTGTATACAACATTTTTTGTAGAGTTGACTGGACAATTATTATTGTCCAATATAAGAACTTTTAAACCATATTTACTTGTACATCTTGACATAGCAATATATAACTGTTTATGGTTAAAAAGAGGTTTAGGTAAATATAAACCGACATTGTCAAGTGTTTGTCCTTGACTTTTATTTATTGTCATTGCAAATGCCAATCTTAATAGAAACTCTTTTCTTCTTAAATCAAAGGCACAACATTCGATGGAGACATCATGTATATTCCATATATTTCCATCTTATTAAACATTTATACAAAATCAAAATATCACATGAAACAACAACTAAGCCTTAATCTCATATTAGATGGGGTCGGCTATATGAATTCTCTGTCTCATTATAGCTATGTGTCAAAACAAGATCCGGATCAACATCTAATAAATGTAGGTCCTTAGACACTACCTCTCTCCATATATTCCTCGGTACACCTCTACCCCTCTTTTAAAAATATTATCAAACTATCACATTTTCGAACCGGAGAACCTAGGGGTCTACGACGCATGTGTCTAAACCATCTTAAATGCCCTTCTTTTATTTTATTTTTAATTGGTACAACATGCACCTTCTGTCTGATGTGTTCATTTCTAATCTTATATTGAACTTTAGTTGCCCAACACTCGCTCCTGTATAATATGGTTGGTCTAACCTTTGTTGGAGATCGAATCGCCTCCAGCCCGCCTCCCGTCTCCAGGCGCCGAAGCGAAGGTAGCTATCCCTCGATCGACGCAGATCCCACGAAGAGAATAAGATCGAGATATGCTTGTAGTAGCGGGGCTTCTGGGCTTTTCTTTAATGCCAAAGAGGAGATCGTTTTCTTCTCACGAGAGGAGGTTGTTCAGGTAGAAGAGAAGCAGTCAGGGGTTAAAATGCAAATGACCCTAGTTTTAAACACTGAAAAAATATTTTTACATGTTAACCCTTGAAATATTTTATTATTATTATTATTTTTATCCCAATCAACATTCCCAAATGATCATTTTGACAAATATTTTGGATATGGGGCTAAAAAATAGTTAAATAAATTTATAAGGTCAAAATGATAAATAACTATTTTCTAGTTTTTTAAGAAAAATTTAAAACTAAAATTATCTCTAACAGTTTAACTCTCGCTTAGAATTATACTAGTAAATAGCCTTCTCATTCTCATTGCTCAATATTTAAAAATACTTTCGCCATATACTCACGCTTAGCATAGATAGTAGTAAATAACCTTTGCATTGTTCAGGATTAAAAAAAAAAACTAAATAGATTTTTTAAAATTAAAACATCTAAATTTGTTAGAAAATTTCAAAATCTCTTCAAATTATATGTAACCAATAAACTCTCATAAATGTTACTCCCTCTTAGAATATAGATAGACTTTTTAAAATTAAAAAATCTAAAATTTTGATAAAATTTCAAAATCCAATCTATTTTTAATTTTTTTAAAAAATTTATAATTATGATAGACTACCATTCATATATTACTCCCACTTAATAATATAGATAATTTTTTTAAAATTAAAAAAAATAAAAAAATTATAAAAAAAATTCCAAAATCTCAACCTAATTTTCTTGTTTTTTTGATTTTTAAAGAATTAAACTAGACTCACTTTTAGTAATATAGATAAACTAATAAACGGCACTCATGTTTACAAGAACTTTCTAAAAAATAATAATTATAATAACAAATATCTCTTATGTTGCCAACGACTTTCATTAAAATAATAATTACATTGGACAATTATAACTTGTGTTAGTTTACAAGTACTAGAATGTGACCATTGGTTTAAAGCATGTTGTTCCAAGTAGTTGTTATATTTTTTAAAATTGAAAAAATTCCAAATTCTAAATTTTTTTTAAGTACGAATCTAATTATCTGTTTATGAAATTAGATAATATAGATTTTTAAAATAAAAAAACTTAAAATTCAAAAAATATTCCAAAGTAGAATCTATTTCTAAAAAAATAAATTAAAATTATGATTTACTCCCACTTAATAATATATAATATATATAGATAAGAAGTTGTGTATTTGTATATGTTTTTTCAAAATACAAATGATTGAAAGCTTAAAAAAAATAATTCTAAACTAATAATTTAAATTAATTCAAAGTTAATAAAAAAATATTTATATTTATCCAATAACATCTTTATCTTGGTCCAAGACTAATGGAAATGGAAACGATTATTATGATTAATAATAATCATAATAATTACTTTTATACATTTGATATAAAAAAATATATTTATTTATTTATTAAATACTTTTGAATATCATTATCCGATTTGATTATTATGATTAATTTTTTAAAATTAAATAAATCATTATAATTAAATATAAATATCTAAATTTAACCATTTTTATTTAATTATTCTAATTAATTATTTAAACCAAATATCTCAATATAAATTACTCTATCTCCACTAAAATACAACATATATGTCATTAACCCTGTAAGGTAATATTTTTCAACAGATACTATGCAAACAATTTAACCATATCCTAATAATTATTTCAATGTTTAAATTTGCAAATCAGCTAACATGAAACAATGTTGTTACAAATGACAAACATTATCCAGCACTTTCAACATCATAATCAGCCCATTTTAGATACTACAATATATTCACCAAAGTATTACAAATTATTTTATGTGCAATCCTTAAACCACCATGAATCCATGATACAGAAGGAATAATCAGGGGGCTGCCACAATACAGAAAGGTGCACAAATTCTAAAGTTCCTCTGAGCTGACTGCAGACAGACTAGAAAACCAGATTACTGCCTGCCCTAGGAATGTTGGGGGATAATTAGAAAACAATAAGATTTAATGTTGTGATAACAGAGAAACCAGATACTTTTGCTGCATTTTGGAGATGTCATTCTTTATTCTGTGCTCAGATGCCAAGCTTTGATATCCATGCACTGAGTTGCTCAGCCACCATTCCAGACCCAGTTGACCCATATAGGAGCAGAACTTTTTGGCATTGTTTTCAACACCAAGAAACTCATAAACATCTCCCTCAAATGCTAGGCTTAGGCTTTGGAGTTCACCAAGTGTAAGATCTGAGAGCTGACAATTTTTGGCGATGCATAGAGCAACTGATCTTCCAACTATGTCATGAGAAGTTGTACAAGGTACACCCTGTATATAATGCAAGTTGAATCAGCATTACAATAAATTAGAGACCAAATATTATCCAACACTTTCAGCATCATAATGAGCCCATTTTAGATACTACAACATATTGACCAAAGTATTGCAATATATTTACCAAATGTTGATACTACAATATATTGACCAAAGTAAGCCCATTTTCGATACTACAATATAATGACCAGAATGGTAGGATCTGCAGTTTGCTGCAAAATGTATCACAATGAGAAGCATACTTACAACATACAAGTAAAGATGAAACAAAGGCACTATTAGCAGAGTCAAAAGCAAATCACTGAAACATCTAAATCATCATAATTCACAACATAGCTCAACAAAGTTTCTTCAATCATCCAACAATTCCATGTTTCTTGAATTCTCAAAATCATTTGAAGAAGCATGCCACTGATTGTGAGTAATATGACATGATACAAAAAACAAAAAAAAAAAAAGATCAACAGCAGATCTATCAAATTCAAACTGCAATTGTAGACCTTCAGACAATCACAATCACCTCTTGTCTCTAGCCTGCAAAATTAAGCAAATGCCCAATTTAGTTTGACAATACAAACATCTTCATTAACTCTTTTATCATGTCAATGGATAAAACATAAATGAAAATCTTACCAAAATAATTTAGGCACTAGGCGGGCAATATGACATTCTCCTTAAAAAAACTTGACAAAATTGCAGCTTTTTATCATTTGGAAGATCCCAAAACACTTTAAGTTGATCTTCATCTTTTGCCAAGACTTGCAACATGAATATTGCTTCATCATCAGTCAGTCCATCAATAGAGAAAAGTACTTTACTCAATGATCTTTTCTTTTCTTCAATTTCTGCACGGGCTGCTTCATTCCGGGTAGCAATTTCGACATTGCGTATTGCACATTCAGCCGTGCGAGCTGCCGACTCAGCACTGCGGGCTGCAGCTTCGACCAACATTTTAAGCTCGTCCAATGTTTTAAGCTCTAGAGATTCATCTGGTTCATGC
This sequence comes from Dioscorea zingiberensis, assembly GCA_026586065.1. Lineage (NCBI taxonomy): Eukaryota > Viridiplantae > Streptophyta > Magnoliopsida > Dioscoreales > Dioscoreaceae > Dioscorea > Dioscorea zingiberensis. The sequence continues at coordinate 53,974,608 of CM048821.1, forward strand.
ATTGACATAAAGAACTCATCAAAGGGTATTTGAAATAAGCTCATGTCCTCCTCCATTGTAATGCTAACTCCGTGTTCATGTTGGGTTGCATCATCCCCGATATCACCCCTATTATCGCCCAATGCTCTATCCTTAGTGAAGATTGCGTTAAGATCATTATAGAATGAGAATGATTTGCCATATAGGCCAGCTGCTTTCTTATGAGTCTGCATTGCACGAAAAAAAAAAAAAATTAACATGTTTGCTTACTTAAAAAATTATCAAATAAAATTATATATACCTTGACATAATCATCATATGTGCTTCTCTCGCACGTGATAGTATTCTTTTCATTGTTCCAATCAAACCCATCCACGCGCAGAATATCTGCTATAGCATTGGTTTTTTGCCTCAAAAGCTTCACACGCGATTCGATATGTGGTGTGGCCTTTAGCATAGTTTGTGGAATCTTTTCTTTTATCATGCGTTCTAACTGATTAAGATATCCACCTCGAAACTCATTTTTAATCCGCCACACGGAGTCCTTGGAAAGCTCAATCAAGGAATCAATTAGAGCTTTATCTTCTTCTTCCAGCCAAAAGCGTTTATTTTGTCCCCTGCCCTTTTGTTGTGTGTCTAAGTCCATACTGAAGGAGAAAAGAAGGAAAACAATCATTGTGAAAACAATAGCACATATAGGAAAAAAAACCTTGTAGCATACAAAAGGCCAAGGTCAATATTAAAATGTATGATTACGAACACAACAATCGACAAAGAAAAATCCATGAAGTACTTTGTACAAGCAAAAAATCTTAAAACAATTAAATAATAGTGATGATATTGGCTCGTTCACTCAATGAAAAATCCATGAAGTACTTTGTACAAGCAAAAATTCTGATTCTAAATGTGTGATGATATTGGCTCATTCTTTCCAAAAATTTATAGAATAGAAGAAATGCTTAAGGCCCGTACTTGTAAACATTGTTTTCAATTTAAATGCATTGTATATATTTTGATCATCTTTTTAATTCAGACTGACAACTAGATGCACTTGTAAATATTGTTTTCAATTTAAAAATGCAACAAATTTGAGCTATCACATAAGAACTAGATTGTACAGAATGCTTTGTTAGTGATCAAACAAGAAACTTTGAAAGTAATACTTTGTATATTAATATCTCAGCTATTAAGAGAATTATAACAATTAATACGACTTGATAAATTCTCATAAATAAGGCTGAAATGGTTATTAGGAAATGATGTAAAAAACTAAATCTTTAGATAAACAGAAGTCATCTATATTTGATTTGATTAATGCTACCAAGTGACTATAGAACATTGAAGAAAAACAGGACAAAATTGTTCAGAAATTGCACTTTCACCAAAACACACCTATACTAGCTTCTCTAACTAAACAAGAAAGTAAAAAGCATGAAAGTAAGCATCAAATTTATGTCAATTGGTTGGAGATCGATCATCACAACATTAAATCCATGTATCACTCCATGGCTATGGATTCAATGATCGTCTTATCAATATTTAATAGTTCATAAAACTCAAGATGCATGTTTATGCATTAGTTGTAATGTTCTTACTCCAAGCCAATCTTTCCAAAGTTTGATCTATAGCAAGCCATATACAATATTCTTGAGAACTAATGTATTTTACAGACATTATATTATCTAAACTTTATATAAATTAAACTACCATACAAAGCAATTGTTTCTTATGTTAATTTGTTCCTCTATGCAATTGAACTTGTCTGCTAAACATTGTAATTTGAAATTGACAAAAAGAAATTAATTATTTCAAACTGAAGTCTCTAGTAATCTGTTTCGAGTATTAGTAATTGATACTCTAAGCTTGTGTTTGATAGGGGAATATCCCACTTGGGATTAGGAATAACTTTTGAAAAGTTTTGAATTTTTTGGGGGGAAATTTTAAAGTAAAGGTATTAATGATAAGATAGTTATATGGTTTCTATGTATTGGTGGGTGGGTTATTATTATATTCTTAAACTTAAATTAAAGCTTTTGGCGGGAAAAATTTTCATTGGCGAATGTGTTGGGGATATCCCCAAGTGGGATATCCCCCTATCAAACATGAGCTAAAAGTTCCATTCGCTAAATCCACTGCTCCAAACAAGAAAAATAGAGCTACAAACACTAATCGCATTCAAAGAACTTACCAAACAGACGCCTAGGAACTCCAACTGGCCATAAAATTCAAATCAAGACAAATCAAGAGGCAAAAACCATAATTTTTGACACCCAAAACACATAAATAACTATAAAAAGAAACCAGAAACACATTCTTTCAACTGAAAAATTTACAATTCTAAGCAAAACCTCAAACGCTACTGCACCTAAACAATAACATCCCATCCACAACCATAAAAATCCGTTCTTTTCAAGTAAAGAACATCTTCCACTTCCAAAGGTAATATATATATATATATATATATATATATATATATATATATATCCAGAAACGCTTCCATTCCCCATCAACACACGAAAATCCACCTCAACTCTTCGAAAACAATACCAAACCATCAGATCCAGCCAACCCAAACCAAAACCTTACAGACCACCAAGAGCAACCTCATAAAACCCTCAAAAACCACTAATGGTCACCTGAGAATTCGGCGATGAAGGGATGGCAACCGGAGGAGGCGAGCCAAAAGGACGGCAGCAACGAGGGAGAGATCGAAGACACGGTTGAGATTGGTGAGAGATCGTTTAATATGAAGGATAGAATTGATATTTCCTTGGCGGAATAGTCATTACCCATCAGGGGAATCTTTCAGAACCTTATTGCTTGTGGAGAAAGTTATAAAAACCCATGTCATTTGTTGATTTTATAAGGATAATATGACATGTGCTCCGGGCTTTGAAGTATGACATGTGCTCCGAGCTTTGTCCGCAATCCTGGGTCTGCACCACGATGAACGCTTCTCTATCTTCTGGATCTAACGCTCGACTATTTATGGTTCTATAATGGGACGGTCCCGTCCTTCTAAACTCTAGTCCTCTGTCACTTCTCTGGGTGGAAGATGAAGTTGACTCAGGGGCTTGTGCTATTCGCGCACCAGGCTCGCAACCTCACGCATCAGCTCCGTCATAGGGTCCATATAACCCCTCAAGCCAGGTCCCGCCATTTGCGGTTACTCGTCAATAGGATGAGCAAGTCTGTACTGCTCCCATTTCACAAATCCTACTATCCATTAAAACTCAAAACCTGTGACTTATGAGTCTACTACGCTCCTGCTGCGCATCGCTGATCGTAACTACTATCACTTAAACATGTAGGGAGTAACTAAATTGTTTCAATCATCTGTCTATATTTCATCAAACTTTTTATCAGAAAATGATCAACTCCACTTCTGTGTGCGACTCTGATCACGTATCATCTACTTTAAAACAAGTGGTTGTATCTATATTACCATTTCTTCTTTTCATTCTCCTATGTTTAGGTGGCTCCTTGAAAGCTTTCCTAGCTTCCATCTAGCCTAATGCTATTGGAGGACTTCCCTCCACCTCATCCTCAATCATTAAAGGATCATAAATCACCTGTCGTAGGCGTCTTCCCACAATCCCTAAAAAAAAAAAAAATTCGTGTCTAGTATTTTCCACTACTAGACTCCATCATGGGACTATGATCTATATCATCTAACATCTACCAGACTCTCATCTTATGGCTCTGACCATTCCTAGAACTCCCTAGACTCAATTTGCTCTGAGTATATCAACTATGTCTAGACTCTAAGAATGAATTCCCTAAGATCGACTCTCTTTGATACCATTAAATGTAACACCCATCTCTTTATTGAGACAGATGTCACACAAGGTGGGCCGGGAGTGCACCCAGCCCATAAGCTGTGTAATTTAAATCCGATAAAAATTATAATAATCAAAATACTATTCATAAGAAATAAACAAACTGTTTAATCTTATACAGAGTTTACGAATTTGCGGAAGAGTTTTAGAAGTCTAAACATCAAGTGCAAACAAGCACTATCCTTATCTGCTATGTCAGAGCCATCTACTGGATTACTCACGCTCACTTACTTGCGCATGTAGTTCACTTGAGTGAAAATCACTAATATCAGGAAAATAAATCACTAATGAAAGATTTACGAATTCCAGAAATAATGCTAATCATATGAATTATCTTCTCATTAGATTAACATGCCAAGCATTTCAGAAAAACAAAAAAAAAACTGAATAAAGCACAAATGTAATTTCAATCATCATATGCGTATCACAATCACATAAATCTAAGGCCTCGTATCATACAAACGTGCACCCCTAGTTAAAATGTCTCCATAAGGACTCCAACTCCCATCAAAGAACAGCGGTATACATCTACATGAGTCCGGTACTTGACGACCAACGGTATACATCTACGTGTGTACGTCAAGTATCAATCTTGTATCCGATACGGGCCCTCACAAGAGACAGGAAGGGGGTTTTTATAAAAATAACGACTTTCGCAAACATTTTTGGTTTTTAGAAAAATGATTGAAAACAAATCCCCTTCCTTAGCCCGGTCTCGTCTACTTAAATATATGGGCTCTATCCTGAGCCCCTGCTGGGTCCCCCATACATAACTAACTAAGTTGCAGTTTATGATACATGAAATAATCTTTATCTACCTCTTAGGGTTTCCTTAATCATATCTCATGCTATTTAAAGTTTAATCAATTAAACAAGCATGAAAACATTATGCAATTATATCGATAAATCCATCGACAAATCACAAACCGAGATAAAACTCATATAAACAAATCCAACGATAAAAAGCCGATCATATAACATCTAAGTATAGTGTAGTCACTCACCTTAGTCTAGTCCGAGCTTAAGACTGGCTCGGTCCTTCGGCAGCGGCTGTTTTGTCCTTGCCTTTCCTTTACCTCTCCCTAATAATGAAAATAAGGAAATCCATGAATACAGAGATCGTATTCTTAGCTTATATTCTAACTTAGGCTCACTAAAGTACAATGAAGACACTTAGCTCAATAAAGCATGATCTCTTACTTAGTATGCATTTCATGTCTTCAAGATATACCTATAACTAAGTTTCTATCTCATCTCTTCAAGATTAACACATTAGTAAGGTACTTTACTAAATTAACGTAGCTAGAAGTACCTTGTTTTAATAACTGGTCACTGTCCCGGTTTGTGAGTTTACTAACATAAGAGAAGTCTTAATAGACTTTAATGCATAGCTTCACATTACTAATGAACCCATCTTATATTCATAGATTGTGACTTAGCTCATAAGAGTTTAACTTTGTTAACTAGAGGCAGAACTACAGTATCACTAGAATGAAGTATTATTTTCAATAAAGTACATCATTGCTATGAATGAAATATCACATTCACTTAAATTAAAACATTACTAAAATTAAGATTGTAGCTTTAATTCATTCATACTTGTTTCCATGCTTGAAATGCCCTAACAAATCATGTATAATCTAGAATTCAATGTTGCAAGAAGTCTATCGCGATGATTCCAATAAAATATACTGATTTATCTACTTTGTTAATACGTCAAATGTATTTAAACTTTCATGAGTTCCTAATTGTGATCATGTTCCGTATTCTTACGTATTTAAATACGAAATTGATGTATTTAGATTTTCAGAAATTTTGACACAGTCCCCTCTATTTCTAGACTCCTGAATTTATACAAACATGCACTCAATCAAGTTTAAATTCATTCATACCATCATTTGTCCCCAATCATCAAACAATGAAGTTTCGTAATCTAACTACTAATGTCAAGCTACTGATATCCTCCAATGAGTTTTAAACCTCTGTTAAAAATATCTCCCCCCTTAATCAGCCAATTAATCTCTCAAACCTTAATTTAATTTATCTTTGGAGCATCCCCAAGCTCACCGAAGATGACCGCCGTGAAGAGGGATCGGGGGCGGCTCTGATTTGCGCCGGTTAGATTACCGCTTGCCTCGTGGCTGGGCCTCGCCGGAGTAGAGAATGGAGGCTGCTGCTCGCTGGTGCTCGCGGACAGTGGAGGAGGGGGAGCAGGTGGGCGCAGCTCACCGGGGATCGGCTCACCGGACCTGGAGGAGGGGGGCGCAGCTCGCAGGGAAGGCCGGCGTGGCGGTGCTCGCTGTCAGGCGATGCTGCGGCGCGGAGGAACGGCGTGGCTGGCGCGGGAGTCGTGGAGGCGGCGCGGCGGCGCAGCTGCTCGAGGCTGCAGGCGCACTTGCGGCCTGGGCGCGGCTGGCGTGCAGAGCCGCCGGCGGTGGCTGCAGCTGCCGGAGGAGGGGGCTGCCGGCTCGTGGAGGCGGCGAGGTGGCGGGCTAGCCTGCAGATCGGGGCGGAGCTGCCGGGCTTGCTCGCCGGTAGAGCTCGCCGGAAGAGTGAAAGAGGGGAGATCGGGCTTCGATTAGGGCTAGTGAGTGGAAGAGAATGAGAGATGCAGAGAGAGGAATTTCTCTCATCTTACTTATAAAAATCAATTAATATGAAATACTATACCACTATAGTATTTGTCACACTTCCTATTAATTCTATTTACTCTCATCTAATATCACTCATCAAACCATTCATTATAAGTTGGTGATTTAAATTCTTGTCACTTTGATCCCAATAATTCCATTTTTATAGCATGCCTAAGTTAAAAACTATTCATCCCATTAACCAAGTTTTATTTATGTCACACTTGGATTATTAATTTACCAAGGTTTTCAATTAGCCTCATTTGCCATTGTTCCATTTTCACTAAATAATAATATCAAGTGTCTATATTAATTAATATATTATCCATTCAACTACTTAGTATTTTTTTTTCATTTTTTTAGAATTTTTAGAATCTAACCAGATTTTTAAGAATTTTTTAAAATTTCTGTTTATTTTTTAGAATTTTTAAGATTTTTTTTATAATTTTTTAAGAATTTTTTAGAATTATAACCGGATTTTCAGAATTTTTAAAAAATCGTTTCTATTTTTTTGAATTTTTTTTTAGATTTTTTAGAATTTTAGAGATTTTTTAAGAATTTTTTAATTTTTTTTAAATTTTTAGAATTATGTAATAATTAACTATTCATTCCTTGAATAGTTCCTAAATTGCTTATATAAGTCCTTGGGAGGTTGGTAGGGGTGTAGTGTAATAGTGTTTTTGGTGAGAAATAGTATCAAATAGTGCCAGAACTAATAGAAAATTTGTCCCTGAATTATTTAGAATATTTTAGAATTTTTTAAAAAAATAAGAATTTTTTTGACACGTGAAATGCCACATCAACATGCCACGTGCCAATATTTCATGATTTTAAATATTTTGCCATGTTAACATACCACTAAGATGTCATATTATATTAAAAAATTCATGTATTCAGCCCTGTATGTCAGTTGACTGCCACATCAGCCCTAGGGATCGTAATTGACAAAAGTTTGAAAGTACATGATAGTACAGGGACCAAAGATGAATTTTTGCCAAAAAGTAACGGATAAAATAACGCAAGGACAGAAAAATAAGTAATTCAAAAATCAGGGACTGAAAAGTATACTTTTTATTGAAAATGAAGAATCTTAACTATCAGAGACCGTATGATAATTTTCTCTATTTTTAAAGTTAATTAGTATTTTTTTTAATTTTAAAAAATGTTTGATAAAACTGCTTTATTTAAATATTACAAAAAATATATTTATGAACACATACAAAATAAATAAATAAATAAATCTGATTTTATACGTATTGAGGTTTTTACGAAAAAGTCCAAATTAAATTGTTAATTACTTGAATTCTCCCATTGCTGAGCATGCCCCTGGCCCTTCATCACTTCTGCACCGCCGCCGCTGCCGCTGCCGCTCGCCGCCTCGTCCGCCTCCCATCGCCGCCGCTGATTGCCTTCAAACCATTGTGCCATCTCTCCTCAATGGCCGACCTTGGGACCCCTTCTCCTCCCCTCCTCCTCGTCCTCTGCTCCAAATCCCCTCGAGAACTCGATCTCTCCCTCTCCCTAACAAGCAAGAACGGCACTTTCAAGCTCGCCGGCGTCGAAGAAGAGATTAGGGTTTTGATACAATCCGACGTCGATCCCGGAACCCAACAAACAATCGAAACCAATCTCTATATGGACGCTCTCTCCACCAATCTCTTCGGAAGGCTTCTTATTTGGTCTCCTAGGCTCCCGTCCACTCACGACCTCGTTTCTCAGTAATCAAAATCCCCCTTTGTCTTTTGCTTTCGCATATTTCTCTGTTTTGGATTGTGACGAAGTTTCCGTGCAGGAATTTCTGTGAGATTCCATTGGGGGCGGTTTGTGTTACTGATTTGCAGTTCAAAGGCAGAGGTCTTGATGGATATTTTAATGAAATTTTCTTGGGATAGTTGAGTCTGAGAAAGATTATAACCTGGCTGATGCTTTTGGATTGAAGGTCGATCGAAGAACGTGTGGGAATCACCCCCGGGTTGTGTTATGTTCTCTTTCACTTTGGAGATGGAGGACGGACGCAAGCTGCCCCTCTTGCAGTATATTGTCTCCCTCGCTGTCACTGAGGCAATCAAGGAAGTCTGCCGAACAAAAGTGAGTTTATATATATATATATATATATTTTACTTGAACTTTTGGATGTTCAATCAATTTATATTTGGATTTGTATCTTGATTTTTTTTTTCTTGTGTTTGTGAATGGTTTAACTGAGTCTCAACATAGGATACCTTCTTATTGATGTAAAATGGTGGAATTTTAGGGCTTGCCAGATTTGGATTTGAGGATAAAGTGGCCAAATGATCTGTACTTGAATGGGCTTAAAGTTGGAGGAATCCTTTGTACCTCAACTTATAGATCAAAGAAGTTCAATGTTTGTGCTGGTAAACAGGTCTCTTCCTTCATGTCATTGTGCATGTTCTAGAATTTTTGGTTATTTTGTACTTTATCTCATGTTGAGTGTGAGTTTCTTCCTTGGTTCATTACATGCAAGGATGTTTTCTACTTTGTGTATTTGCTGCTTTATCTGCTGATGGTTTTTATAGGATGGTTTTAAGTGCATTACCCTGGTTTTGCAGGTGTTGGCTTGAACCTGGATAATGAGAAACCAACCATTTGCTTGAACAGGGCTCTAAAAGAAATGAGTGCCGATGCAGGTCAAATAAAGAGAGAAGACTTACTTGCAGCATTCTTCAATAAATTTGAATATCTCTTTGAAGTTTTCCTGGATCAAGGTATGTCACTGACTTGTTCTGGCCCCCTTGATGGCTGTAGCTTGACTGCTGTCTTAGTTTCCACTTGGCTTGAAGCTATTTGTCAACCTCAGGCTGTCACTTGTAATGCCAGTACCTCCAAATCATGCTCCTTGTCTATGGTTTCTGCCTGATTCTGGCTATCCTGAATTGAGTATGTTGGTTGATTGTCTATAATCCTGACAATTATCCTGCTGTTATCATTTGTGTCATCCTTACAGTTTTCATTGTGGATTCTCTATTTTCAAAGAACATGCAGACTCTCTTTTTTAATTTCACCTGATTCATGCTGCTTCACAATTGTTAAAGGACGTTACTACAACATGAGAGTCTTGCACAAGAATGACCAAATTCTCACACAAATGTATCTTTGATTTTCAGGTTTTCAGGTTCTTGAGGAGCTATACTATAAGACATGGCTGCATAGGTACAATGCTGAATTACATGTGAATAAATAATTAAATATATATTACAGTGATATAGTTTAAACATTTTTTTTTTGGTAACAAACAGAGCTGTAACAGCTAACAAAATACTAAATCATAACAAGATTTTCAAAACTGATCACTAGGTTCTGTAATTGGATGGGCATCTCCCCGATGCTTTTGAAGCTCCAGCCTGTGTTAGATATTCTTCCCATCTTTGCCAAATAGTCAGCTACTTGGTTCTCCTCTCTTGGAATGTATACGGTCTCCCAATGGGACATTTGCTGCAGTAGTTCCCTGCATTCTAGAGTTGTATGTCTAGTTCCCCAACAATTATCCTCCTTGCCTTGTTGGAGAAATCGTGCTAAGCTCCCATTGTCCGTGTGAATTGTGACCTGTCTGCCTCCCAATTCAACTAGCTTCTTTAGTCCTTCCCTCACTGCTTTGAGCTCCCCATCAAAGCTTGATCCAGCCATTACAGCTGCAGCTCCTGCAATCACGGGTTACCTTTGTTAGTCAAGATTATAAAACCAACTCCAGCCATACTTACCTGGTCCCTCCATGATGTATCCGTGAATAACAGGAATTCATGGTTTCTCTGGTTCCACCTTTTGTGTCTCAACATGCTGAGCTCTTCTATGGGCATGTTTCTCATCATGAATTCCTCAGCAGCATATATTCCTTTCTTAGCCACCATTTGTGGGTGACTCTGTTTTGCATTGAATACCTGTTGACACCTTGATTTCCAAATCATCCATAGTACATTGGCCACCATTGGACCCTCTGCCTTTGTGAGTCTGTGGTTTCCAATCATGCCACTTACTAACCAATCACCCTCTTGTGGATCTCCTGACATCAAATTCCAGTTTTTGAGGAATCCCTCTTCCTGTACGCCTTCCCAAACCATTCTTGTCCACTTACAATGCAAGAATAAATGAGTACATGTTTCTTCATTAATAGAACACATGGGACATGGTGAGTCAGGTCCTGCATTTATCCTGTACAAGTTCCCTCTGGTCGGCAGTCCACTATGGAAAAACTTCCATAGAAAGATTTTTACTCTTGGGGCGACATTTAGTTTCCATAATAGTTTCCAACCCTCCAATGTTTCATTGTTGACACAATTTTCACAAGTAGCATAAATTGTAGCTGTTAGAGTTCTTCCACTTGTAAGATGAGGCCATTTCCATTCTCTCTTCTCTGTATCCCAAGTAATATTCTTAACTCTGATCAATTGGCATACAGAAGGAGGAAATAGCTCTTGAATCAGTTCTTCATTCCAACAGTTCTCAACTGTCAGATTATGTACCTGCAAATGGGTTAGTTCTGCAGCAATATTTATATAAGTAGGTTTATATTGGATAGGGATGTCAAATAGCCATACATCAAATAAGATGGAGTCATAAGAAAAAGTTTGGTTTGATGTAATGTATTTCTGCATTAAAGTCACATTTTTCTGCAGTGATTTGAATATGGTTGAGGCCTTGGTAATTCTCTTAGTAACCCATGGCTGACTTACTCCATATTTATGGTTCATTAGCTTTATCCAGTTCTTTTCCTCATTATTAATCAATTCTAATGAGTGCTTAGCCATAAGTGCAAATTTCATCTTTCGAAGGTCTGTAATACCCAATCCTCCCTCAGTTTTTGGTTGGATAACAGTGTTCCAACCAATGAAATGGACTCCACCATTGTTAGTATCGTTACCCCAAATGAATCTCCTAGTGAGCTTTGAAATTTTATCCAAAATAGTGTCATATATGGCATATGTGTTGAGTCCAAATAAAGGCATAGACATAATAGTAGAGTTGGCCAATGTAATTCTCCCTGCCATGGATTATGATTTTCTCCTCCATTGTGCCAATTTCTTTTCAACTGAATTCACCAATGGCTCAAAGTAGCTCATTGGGATTTTATTTGGGGAAATCCAAGACCCTAGGTATTTAAATGGAAAGTGACCTTGTTTAATAGCTAAGATTCTCAGAATTGATCTTCTGACCCTGGCATTGAACCAAGAGGGAAAGAATACATCAGACTTACCAAGATTGGCTCTCTGACCTGTTAACAATGAGTAACTCTGGAGACAGTGTTTGATAATTTTGGCATTACTTCTAGTGGCCTTGCAGCACAGCAATAAATCATCAGCATATAAGGCATGATTAATAAATTCAGATGGAGCAATTTTAACTCCAGACAACAATCCTAATTGTTCAGCCTTATTTAGCAGATTTGTCAAGACTTGTGAGACTCGGATAAAAAGTATGGAGAAATGGGATCACCTTGTCTAATTCCAGCCTCAGGTTTTATCCATTTACCAGCTTTTCCATTAATTATAAATGCAAAGGTAGTAGACTCAACACATGCCTTAATCCACATAACCCACTCACTAGGAAATTTCATTTTAGTGAGGACAGCCACAATGACATCCCATTTCACTAGGTCATAAGCTTTCTCCATGTCAATCTTTGTTAACATCATCGGAAGATCATGAGTATTATGTTCCAAGGTGTGTGCAAGTTCTTGTGTAAGGAAAACATTATCAAAAATGCTTCTCCCCATAATAAAAGCAGACTGTTCTTTGCCCACAATATGCTGAATGATTGGTTTTAGTCTTGCTACAAGTATTTTAGTAACAATCTTATAATTTACATTACAAAGAGAAATAGGTCTAAAATCCTGGACACATTGAGGAGATTCATTTTTAGGAATTAGACATATATGTGTCTGACACCAACTTTTTGGGAGGTTGCCATGTTGGAAGAAAAAGTGGATTGCCCTAAATAAATAGTCACCAATAACATGCCAGTGTGCTTTGAAAAATTCTGTATTCATGCCATTTGGACCAGGAGACTTACCTGACTGCATGGAGAAAAGAGCTCTGTGGACCTCATGTTTTGATAGTGGTCTCACCAGTTCTCTGGTCCTCAGATAGTATGGGCAGATCACTAGGCAGGGCTTGGAGAAGATCAGAGAGGGCCCAAGATTTATTATCTTTCCATAGATTGGTGTAGAATTTAATAAATTGATCCTCAATCTCTTCAGGGCTTTGTACTACCTCATTGGTTTCAGTTCTGATTTGGTTAATCCTATTGGATCTTCTATGTTGTTTAGTAACTTGATGGAAGTATCTAGAGTTATGGTCTCCATTCTTTAGCCAGTTAGCTCTAGATTTTTGGGCCCATATTGAGGTGCTATGTCTCACTAGTGCTCGGTGTTTATTATATAAATTCCTAAGTCTGTTCCAATCCCTGGTGTTCAAATGATTTCCACAATCCCTAGCCTCCAATTCTTCAATTTCAGTTTCTAACCCTTTTATCTGTTGTTCTAACCCATTTGTAGATCCCTTGCATTTTTTTATCAGAGATTTTGTTAGGCTTTGGATTCTATGGCTGAAATCATGCAATGGATTATTGACACTTTCATTTCTCCATATATTTTCTATACTTTTTAAACACTCAGGGTTTTCTATCCAGTGGTTTTCAAATCTAAATGGTTTCTTTGAACTCTCTCTATGTATTCTGTACTCCAGAAGAAGGGGCCAGTGATCAGATTGGGATTTGGGAAGTCTACAAAGTTTGTGAAAGACTACCTTATCAGCCCAATCTTCATTGACAAAGAATCTATCTAGTTTTGCCCAACTTCTGGTTGTGCCTCTTTGGTTATTACACCATGTATAGGGAGAGTCTAATGTATTCAATTCCATCAAATTATAATTGTTCAAGAAGGAGTTCATTTGTTTTGACTTAATCCCCAATCTATTCCCCTCTGAACCTCCTTTCCTATCCTCTGGGCCTCGTATGGCATTGAAATCACCATTGATAAGCCATGGATTCTGGATGGATGCTAGTTTTGATAGTTCCAGCCATGTGAGCCTTTGCTCAGCTGCCACCTGACTGTTATAAACGGTTGACACAACCCAAGTGGATTCATCATCTAGGGTTAGTATTAAATGTAAAACATACCTGGATATTGCAATTGGTGTAACCTTTCCAATGTTTTTCTTCCAAAAGGTGATGATGCCTCCAGAAAAACCCCTTGCTGGGATTGCTGCCCATTCCCAATTCCGTTTAAACTTCTCACAAATTCTAGAGACTCTGCTGCTATTAGCTCGAGTTTCAACTAGACAGAGAATAGATATTCCCAAATTATTCATCATCCACTGAATTCGATCTATTGTGTCTCGGCCCGAAGCCCCCCTACAATTCCATTGGAGAACCTTCATTGACAACCTTGTTCAGGGTGAGTTTCTCCATGTTCAATACGGCCCTTCTTCGGGGTGTGATAGTGCTCGTCGGAGTTCTTTTTTCCTCCGAGCGCCAAGTTATCATTCAAGTTAGTCTCCATCTCCATCTCCTCACCTGGGTCAGGTGGTTCATCTAATTCCATTACCTTCTGTTGCCTTTTCTGTTCCTCTGCAACTTCTTCAAGTACCCCAGCAACTCTACTCACTAGGACTGAATGTGTACTCTGAGGAACTGGGACTAAGGCAAAGTTGTTGTCGGGTTCATTCCACTTTTCATAGTCCTCCCGAGCAAGTGAGGTCATTAGCTCAATTTATAATACTATTCGGGTTTAAACATTTTGAAACAATATATGCATGTCTTATGGATTGCCATGTTTGGTTTAGAATTTATAATACTATTCGGGTTTTATTTTGTCACATTGACTTTTGAGTGCACTTGTTTATGATCATATTGGTCATGTGCATTTCCTATGGTGCCTTGTTGAAGATCTATATGCTCCTTTCTTTTTAGTTTGACTTTATAGTGATGGTGTAATGTATTTGATCATTTCCTATCTGTAGGTAGGATAAAAATATAAATACTAAAAGTGAATTAGGATCCCTTGATTCAAGGGTTATGGTATGTGTCAATATCAAAAATTGGGTTTTCAGGATGGCATTTGATGAGGATGAGCACAAACCTAGACTCCTAGTTGAGATGTTCCTTTTTTCATGCTGGATGCTCTTCGCTTACGGGGGCCAGAGTCTTGTCAAGAACATGTATAGATCATTGTTTATATTGCATTAAGTATTATTTCTGTTCATGTTTTTTTTTGTTGTTTATTATTATTTTTTTTAATGGGAAATTTCATTCAACTGGTCTTGAAATAGCTTGATCAAACCTGTGTATTCGATCACTTGCCAAGACTTTGTATTTGCACTCTTAATCATATATTTTTTTCTTTACCAATCATTGTGCAAATAGAAGAACATTTTCTTGTCCTGTAATGCAGTGGCCAGAAAGTTGTCATTGAAGAGAAATGTGATGGACATATCGAAAACAGTGTTGTCACCATTCAGGTAAACTGAAGAGATTGAATGTAGTAAAGCATTGTTTGTTGGGTAACTTTGCCAAATTCATGCAGGGTTTGACATCCTCTGGATATTTATTGGCTACTGATGAGGAAAACAAAAAGTTTGAGCTTCATCCGGATGGCAATAGGTATGTTTAGTTCTCCAATCTATCTTCTCTGTTTGCCTTATTCAGTGAGAAGAATATGAGGTCTAAGGGGCAAAAAGCCTTTTCGTCTCCTAGTTTATGAAATGACATTCTTGTTTTAATTATTCAGTAAGGTTAGAACCTTTATCGACTATTTGATTGTATTTATTTTTACTTGCAGTCTTGATTTCTTCAAGGGATTGGTGAGGAGGAAGTTAGAGTGAATATCATTGGAGAGTTGAGTTTGCTGAAGCAAGCAGATGCAGTGTCACTAATAGCAAACATTTAGCTGACACAACACCTACCTTAGATTCTTAATAAATGAGACACTTGTGTGGATGTTTTTTCCATGATTTTGAACAGATAGCCTTAAGAATGGTTGTTTATACATTCAAAGTGTGATGCATCAATAACAATAAAATGCGTTTTATTGGAGTAATTTATAGTCAATGTGGCTTTGAATCAGGTGGTATAGCTTCAATGTTAGGACTGAATAGCTGCTATTTGGTATACCGCCAAAATATCAATACATTTTGATTTTCCAACTTTAATGTGTAAAATTTGACATGAGAGAAAATCATTAGTATTGTACATCTGCTATTTTCTGCCATGTATGAAACACAACTATACAGTATTCATGCACTGACCACAAGCTACATGGCATTGAAAACATACAGCAAATCTTGCAGGTCTCCACAGCCATTCTACAAGCATCTGAATTGTCAGAATAATCACTAGATTGCATTCAGGCAACCCAAGATTTGATTTCTTTGTAATCGTCGGCGAGATTGATTCTGTATAGAATGAGTAAAAAATCAAACCATTTTTTTCATAGATGGAAGATGGAACTTGTAATGTTTACATGTCAAAATGATAATAAAGACATCTGCCAGTATATGGATGTGTGAGCAGAAATAGCAAAACGTAGTCTTTTGGCTAGTATTAACAAGAATTAACGAGAGCTTGTGAGAATTATTCTGTTTACTATCAATAATTTCTTTGAAGAAGTACTATTGAACATTTTCCTACAAAAAAAGACGACATAATGAAGTCTCATTGTAATTGCAGTTGTAGATATACTTCATAACTTGTTTAATGCCATGTTCATAAGCATTAATGTGATAAGGCCGTTTTGGTGAATTGAAACCTAGAATTAACTAATATGAACAATAAAATCAGTAGTTTATGGATCACAGGATCAATTTTCATTCTAAGAATCATTGACAGGTAAAATGAGTGAGGTCAACATATAGTATTACCTGCAAACTATAACCGGCAAGACAATCTATCTCAGTTTCCAATCAATTTGTCACCAGTCAAATCTTCAGGTGCCAGGCTATGAAAAATTTTAGCAGCCCTTGCCACATCATGACTCCCATCTGAGTTTTTACCCAGTCAATTACAGGTTGAGAGAATTGTGAAAATCCATCTCTTGAAACATGCATTCAAGAATCTTTTTCCATGTGCCCATGCGAGGAATGAATCCTTGATGAACCATTTGATTCAAAACCACATCTACTGCAGTCAACAGCTTCTCACTACAAAGGCCGTCAATCGCCAACTTATACGACAAACAACTAGGACCCTTACCTTCAGAGATCATCATGGCAATAAAATCCTTGGCCTCTAAAAATTTATTTGAGCTAAGCAATCCATAGAGGAGAGCTTGATAGGTTCCTGAATTTGGATAACACCCCTTGAGCTTCATTTTCTTTAAGAAATCCAACCCCTCTGCAACTCTCCCTTGTTTGCAAAGACCAGAAATCAGAATATTAAATGTTATGGTATCGGGATAGCAACCTCCACTCTCCATCCTCTCACATACCTCAAATGCTTCGTTTACCCTGCCATTCTTACAGAGTGCATGCATCAGTGTCGAATAAGTAGTTGCATTAGGCCTGCAACCTTGTTCCGGCATTTCATGAAGCAAGGAAAAAGCAGCATCCAACTTGCCACACTGACACAAACCTTTAATGAGAATGTTAAAGCAACATGTGTCAAGGCTAATACCCAACTTAGGAGCACTCAAATAGACCTCGTGAATGACCTCATACTGCCTGGTACACACTAGCATGTTTAGCACACAGTTGAAAGTTTTAACTGTCGGCCAACAATGAAATTCAGGCATTTGGAGGAGTGTCTCAATGGCTCGCTCAAGATGATTTGCAACATTCCCATAAATTTTGATCACCCTGTAGAAGAACTCATCCGAAAGCCTGCAGTTCTCAGATTTAGCAATCTCCAATAGTTCATCAATTGCGCCAAACTTGTGTGCATGAGCAAGTTTATCAATCAGCAATTGATATAAGGCCTCTCTAGGTTTATAGTCCATACGCCTGGAAACCTTCTTGAATGAATCCATAATCAATTCAGGGTCTCTCAAGTTAGTGAATATCTTCAATACTTCATTTGGTGAAAGCCAGTCCTTGTGGTCCAATCTTCCCAACCAGAAACCATCATCCTCCTTTTTACAGTTGAATCTAGACAAAGAAGATGCAGAGTGACTTGAAATCCTTATCATATTCACATTCACATAACCAGAGATTGCTAAGGCTCTCCATTTCCGATAAAAAGCCATGAGCAGCTAACAAAGCCTGCATCAATAGAACATCCAAGAATCTAAAAACATACTAGTTATAAAACCTAAAAGATCTGAAGAAACTCTAGACAAGATGGTATTTAGCCAAAAGGCATCATAGATAAAGATAACATTATATAAAACCACCAATCAAACAGCAAAATTGCCTCAGAAACATGAAAGTTAACAGTTCAAAGAGCAACAGTGGACATCACAAAAAGACTTCCCATTTCCAGATAATTGCCTCAGAAACATGAAAATTAACTGTTCAAAGAATAACAGTGGATAGCACTAACCATTTCCAGATAAAAACTAGATTCAAACACCAACAAACTGCAAGTATTGACAACAAAACCAGTGAAATTGAACACCATAAACACCTATTGAACAACTTCGGAACAACAATCCATATATGAATCAGATTACGACGAAGAAATGAAGCAATTAGGCAAATTCTAGTTCATGAATCTCACCAGCAATCATCTCCGCCTCCATGACAAATTTCCAGCAAACATAATATCCATGAGAAAAACATAAAATTCAAATCCAACTCCCACAAAGCTGTGAACTTTATTCAACCAAACAAAGAAAAGATTCAATCTTTCTCCAACACAATCAAAATCCGATATCTCCTCTACCTAAAAGAAGCCCAAAGAGAGAGAGAGAGAGAGAGAGTCCCAAGGGTTTTAGAGCTGGGGTTTCTTATCTTTCCATTATTTACATTAATAGCCCGCTCGATAAACCCGACAAAAACGGGTTCGACCGAACCAGTTGGATGTGAACCGGTCGGACCATCGTCAGGCCGTGTGTTAAATCTTTTGTTTTTTTTTTTGAAAAAACCAAGTGTTAATCTTTGAAGGTATGCTCCAAAATCTCTGTCGCTTCTCTCCCGATCTCCTGTTCCGATCTCCATAGATGGCATCATCTCTCTTAACCAGAGCTTTCTCTGGCATCCGATCGATCCGCGCCTCTTCTTGTTTCCCCAAGGATTCGCGACGCTACTCTTCTCATCTCAGGGCAAGCTCGATTCTTTTCTTCTCGATTTTTTCCTTTTATTTTGGTGTTTCTTAGCATTAGTTGTGTGTGTTTTTTTAATATATTTTGATTGATTCGAGGAGGTTTGTTCTTGTCCCTAAATTTTATTCCTTTCCTTTATTTGTGTTTTTTGTGGTCGATTGTGCAGAGTAGAGGAACTTGTGATCGTGCCAAGTTTTCGTCTTTGATTTCTCCGGTTTCGCCTTTAGTTCGTCGTGCTTCAATGGCTTCATCTACTGCGACCGACTCTACCTCTTCAACTCAAGTGATTTCCCACACTGAGCCTGTTGTTTCTGCGGATTGGTTGCATGCTAATCTCAGACAGCCTAACGTGAAGGTGAGTTCTTGTGTTTATTGAGTTCAATTGGCTGTTTTTGTGATACTTCTTGAAGAATTTGAGCTTCTTGTGAGCATATATCATCTATGACCTTTTAGGGGCATTTTCACCAAAGTCTACTAATTAAAATTGTAATTGGATGGTTCCTTGTACATGCCTGATGAACAAAGGAATAAGGTTTGGTACTTGATTAGAGGTCTATAATTTGATTTTCCTTTTCAGGTATTGGATGCTTCCTGGTACATGCCTGATGAACAACGCAATCCATTTCAAGAGTACCAGGTCAGAAATACTCTGTTATTGTCAGTTCTGTTTGCAGCTTCAATCTAATTCCATTATCTTTGTCAATTTATCATGTATGCACTCTTAATTGAGATGGTCATCATACCTGACATTCTATATTAAAACATATCCACTTTGAAGCTCTGTGGAATTATCTTCTTTTTTTTTTTCTCATTTCAGGTGGCTCATATTCCTGGAGCCTTATTTTTTGATGTTGACGGGATATCTGACCGAACATCTAATGTGAGATTTACTTGTAACTTATATCCCTCTGTCCTTTACATATGTAAAGTTGGATATGGAATTAGTATGTCATTGGTATTTTACTATAGTACTTCTTATAAGGTGATTAATCACAATGAATTTATTCAACCTAGTCTTTTTATGCAGACAAAAACCAAGTTCGCTATGCTTGAAATCTATCATTATGCATTTAGACTTCTGAGAAAATCTGTTGTTCCTTGCACTTGAAATCATTGGTTACAAAGTTGGGTGCTAGTATTTGGAATAAATTAACTACTTCTTTCTTAAAATTTACTTGACTTATGATTATTGACTTGATGGCTATTGGATATTTTAGTCTCAGAATATATCTAGTCCAACTTTCACTAATTATTTGACATCTGCCATGTTACCTGAAAGATTGATGATAAATAACAAGATATGCAACTGTTATCTACTTTTTCTTACCAACAAAATATATGATTCACTGCCAACTCTTCCAATTATATGATGTCTTCACTTGGACTGAATTCTGCTAAGCTTGTCTTTAATTTGTCATGCAAGAAAGGAAACTGGTTTATTTTCTTTGGCTTTTAGTTCTTCAAAATGAAAACTTTTGACACTAGCTATTGTATCAGTTGCCACATATGTTGCCATCAGAAGAAGCATTTGCTGCTGCTGTTTCTTCTCTTGGCATAGAGAATAAAGACGGGGTGGTTGTCTATGATGGAAAGGGTATTTTTAGTGCAGCTCGAGTTTGGTGGTAAGTTATTTCCTGAACTAAAATTGGCAGGAATTGGAAATTTGGCTAGGAACTGAATTTTGCATAGGTGGTTATTTTTCTTGTGAAATTTTCTTTGTTTATTGAATGTTGTCTGATATCGTGTTTATAAAATATTAATTAGTCAGATTATAGGCTGATAAACTTGCCGATGAAATGACATATATATATATATATATATATATATATATATATATATGTGTGTGTGTGTGTGTGTGTGTGTGTGTGTGTGTGTGTGTTTGTGTGTGTGTGCGCGCGCACACGTGTATGTCAAGCTTCAGAATACTGCCGGTCCAAGTGATGTATGTATATATATATACACACACACAGCAATTTTGAAGTGGAGGGGAGTGGTGTGCAAACGCCCATAATAATTTTTCGCTCGGTTGCCTGATTCTGGCGAGTGAGACCTTCTTGCAAATGTTTTTTGATTTCCCACAAATATTGGCATTGTGTCACCTCGTTGACATGTCTGGGGACTAAATTCCATCATTTCAGGGGTTTTGAGTCCTTTTTTGATTTTCAATGGGATTAGGGGTATTTTCGTACTTTGAGTTTTACTTGAATTAGTTTGCGTTTCACCATAAATAGTTGATTGCAATCTCAAGGATGTCTTCATGGTGATTACAATCAACTACTTATAGTGAAACACAAAACCTTAATTCTAGTAGAACTCAAAGTATGAGAATACCTTAATCCTAGTGAAAATCGAAAAAGCTCTAAAAACCCTTGAAATGATGGAATTTACCCCCCTAGCGAGTCAATGAGGTGACACAGTGCCAATATATGTGGGAAATTGAAAAAGTTTCAAGGAAGGTCTCACTCGCCCGCATCAGATAACCGAACGAAACGTTATGGGCGTTTGTGCACACCCTTCTTATTACTCCTCCTATCTAGCTGCCCCATGAATCTCTCCTGTAATTGCTCCGCATCAGTAATATTTTGAAGCATGACATGTATATATGTGTGCATATGTATATGTCATGCTTCAAAATACTGCAGGTCCAAGTGATATATATATATATATATATATATATATATATATATATATATATATATATATATATATATACACCCACATAGCAATTTTAGATAATGCTCTAGTGATGAAATTTTCTCCTCAAATATGGTGAAGCTTTTTCTAAAAAATCAATAGTTGTTGTAGTCATAAAAACTTGTGACCTCTTATTAAATGAAAGAAACCGTAATTTGTCAACCCTGCAACACCTTTAAGGTTCAAACCACAAGGGGTCCCCTTTATTGCTTTGAGGCCCACCCCTACCAAGGCCGTTTTGGTTGATGATTGATCTTACTGAATTAAATTATAAATAGTTTCCTGGATGAAGGGGAAATTATCAATAGTTCTGAAATTGAGTCAAACCGACCTGAATGATATTTGGAATTTTAAAATACATTCATGAAAAGATAAATCTCTTCAGAGATAAAGACTGTATGATATGATTGTATCAAGTTATCATGCAAGTTCTCTTCAAAAGATATTGCTTTGATATTCTAATGCCACTTAGTAATATTATGTTTCAGACTTTCATATTGAAATCTGAACCTTTAATATTTATTTTGTTTCTAGTATTCTAATGCCACTTAAGTAATGTTATGTTTCAGACTGCTGTATTGAATTTCAGCCTTTACTATTCATTTCTTTTGTTATTAATATTTCAGCTGAACTTGAATCAATGCATTCTTTTAACTTAGTGGAATAACTAGTCTAGTTCTATCAATGATGAATAGGATGTTTCGAGTCTTTGGACATGAGAAGGTTTGTGTGTTGGATGGTGGTTTGCCACAATGGCGTGCTTCAGGGTATGATGTTGAATCTAGTGCATCTGGAGATGCAGTTTTGAAGGCTAGTGCTGCCAGTGAAGCAATTGAAAAGATTTACAGTGGGCAATCAGTAAGTTCACTTAGTAGAATTTAGCAGTCATAAGATTAGTTAATATGCTTATACTACAAGTGTTGAGATGGTCTTTTCTATATGCATCCTTTGCAAAATATGCAATTTCTATTATGGTAGTTTTGACATTGAAGGGGAGCCTTGGTGCAACGGTAAAGTTGTTGCCGTGTGATTTGGCAGTTACGGGTTTGAGTTGTGGAAATAACTTCTTGTAAAAAAAGCAGGGTAAGACTACGTACAATAGACCCAAGTGGTCCGACCCTTCTCCGGACCCCGCGCATAACGGGAGCTTTGTAGCACCGGGAGTTTCGACATTCTTAGTATATCGTGCATGCTCCTTTTGTATTTAATGTCTGCATTGCCTCCTATTTTTGAAATGATAATGTGGAAATAATGCAGGCTAACTTAAATTTATGAATTTAAATTGATTAGGGAAGTCTTTAATTAGTTTTAGGAACCAAAATGGCTGTACATTTTCGTTAAAATATATACCTTACATTCATTAAAAGCTATTTGAAAGTATAGTTATGGTTGAATTATTCGCCTGTTTAAATGTCTTATTTATGTAATAATATCTGACCTTATCATATTGCACAAGTCTTTTGAGTGTTTAACAAAATCTGCTGTCAGCATAAGCTTTTGAAATACCATTTTTAATTGATACTAGCTAAGAGAGTTCTGAATTCCAGGTTAGCCCCACCACATTTGACGCAAAGTTGCAACCACATTTAATTTGGACTCTTGAACAGGTTGGTGTAATTTTTATCACATTTAATTCTCTACATGTATAAGATGTGAAAAGACAAATTCCTGTGATTTATTTTTCATGGCTCTGGTACTTGTTTGAGTGAAACCATTTTCTTGATGGAGATAACATGTGGATACATGACCTCCCTGGCAAACCCATAAATATGGTTGCTGATCTTAAGCTCTATATCTACTTGGATGTTAAAATGCTCCTTTATCCCATTGGTGTTATATGGAAGCTTGCACTTGACATCTATTGGTATCTATGTGCACTCAAGGAAGAATGGTGATTGTTGGATCCTGGGACTCAACAAAGTCTGGTGCTTGCTGCAGGCTGTACTCCCTCTGCTTGCCTTGTCACTAATCTATAATTTTAACATCAAACATGCCCAATTTATGTTTTTTTACTTTGTTCTTTGCAAACTCCGCCTATGAGCGTATGCGAGCGTAGCCGGTCCCAAGCCCGGAAAAGGAGGGTTGCAGTAGGTTGACAGCTAGCGTAAAAATCTAGTTATACCTATGACAGGGATTCTTTGATATATAACGTTGTTGTACTTTGTTCTTTGCAGGCCCTTTTCCAAGCAATTTAGTCTGTCTTGGTTTATGTCAACTGTTTCTCTCTCCAGGGATAACTTGCTAGTTGTCTTTTTGTTGCATTGCCCTAGTGGAAGATTAGCTCTTAACTAGTGGATGTTGAAATGCTGTCACGGCATTATTTGAACTTTTTTAAGATTTGACTTTATTTTTGTGTAGCCTATTAATTTCAAAGCCAAAGCCTCAAAGTGGTGATATTGAAAATGATTTTATGGACTTTGAAAACTTTGAGTTTAAATTCAGATAGACTTTGTTCGCTGTTTCTTCTTAAATAATGTATTGGGTCGTTTAATGTTTCAGGTCAAACAGAATGTTGATGCTCAAACACATCAACATATCGATGCACGATCAAAGGCTAGGTAATTCAGTAATCATTCCTTATTTTTTTATTTGTTTATTTGTTTATTTTTTATTTTATGTGTTATTATTATTATTATTATTATTATTATTATTATTATTATTTTGAGGTTATAATGTTATATGAGCTCCTGTACTTCAAATTTGAAAGATATACGACCCATATCTTAAATTTGTTTTAGTTATATTTTCAGATTTTATTGTTGTAATATTAAGGTTTTCTCTTGCCGTATGTCTTGCAAAGGCTCTCGCTGTTTGATGTTGCATGAATTGCATTTTGATATGAGGCTGTTCTTTGAATCTGTCATATGTGAACCGAAATGTATATTCTGTGATAAAACTCCTCTTAAGGTGTATGCGCGCAGGAAGATAGTATGCACCAGGATACAGGAATGCTACAGGTGCTGGTAATAGGCAATCAATTTAATCATTTGAATAATTCATGTGAAACATGCAGTTGCTAATTAGAAAGTAGATGGAGTAGAGAATTTCTGAAGTAGTTAGATTTGATCTGAGATTTAGCTGAGATCTCGAAGAGAATAAACAGGGATTTGAGGAAAAAGTGGGGGAACTGGTGGAAGCTAGGACCTCATATAGCTTAGTTAGGAGTGTCAATGTTGGCTTTGTATTTTAATATTTCATTGTTTGCTTTACCTCTATTATAACCTTAGAAAACTAGTCGTATTAGAGATGTTCGAACTTGGCATCGTGAGCACAAGAATGGAGGGAAGATTTGATAATATTAAACAAGAAATAGGAACTCTGAAAGATTGCCTCCTAGAAAGGCCTGAATGAATATGCGAAAAAGATGAAGGTCAAGCGACAAAATCACAAAGCATCCGATGGGAAGAACTGAATCAGACCAAGGAGGAGAATGTAGGCGGGCCCCTGTCCAGTGAAGAGCCTATTCGTCTTGAGTTTGTTTTTCAGCGCATGGGATTTCCAATTTTCTCCGAAGAGGATTCTTATGGTTGGTCATACCATGCTGAATGATACTTTGAGGTGAATGGGGTAGAGGAGATTCATAAAGTTGTTGCGGTGTGCCTAGAAAGTCAAGCTCTCTACTGGTTTCAGTGGTTGGATGCCAGAAGTCCAATTCGACATAGGATGGAGTTTCGGTCGGCCCTATTCCAATTCTTCAAGCCTTCTCAAAAGGGCCACATGCATGATATCTTGATGGGTCTTTCGCCAGGATGGAATAGTTATGGAATATTGTGGAAAGTTTGAACAGTTTTCTTCGCCCACTTAAGAGTGCCAACAAAGAACGGCTTATTGGAGCTTTTATGAATGCCTGTCAGTTAAGATAAAAGTTGAATCGAGATTGAATTGGCCGAAGTTGCTGTATTTGATGGATCTTTCTTACAAAATTGAAGATAAAAATTGGGCTTTAAAGCGAGCTCGAGAAACCGGAAGGCTTGGGGTTTGGCTGAAACCTCAAGCCCACTGATGTGACTCAGATAGAGTCGAGTCACACCCAGTCCGTTTTCATTTCTCCATGAAACCTGGGGCAAGTCAAAGCTTAGTTAAGGCGGGTGCTTCATATATTGCTTCGGAGAATCAAACTGGGTTTCTTACAGAATCATTGGAGATACATGATCTTTTAACTAAGATGAAGATATCCCCTGTATCATATGATGATGTTAACTGGTATGAAAAGATTATGGAGAATAAACAGGACCTGTTCTCATATCCTTCTTGTTTTTCTTTTTATGCTTCTTGTTTTTAAGAGTTGTTCTTTCTCAGGTTTGATGGTGCAGCTCCTGAGCCACGCAAGGGAGTCAGAAGTGGTCATGTACCTGGCAGTAAATGTATTCCTTTTGGCCAGGTAGAGAAATCAAATTTGTCTTTTTGTCAAATTGCATACTAGTTTTAGATGCAGTGGGTTTGGAATATTGATTCTCTCCCCACATGATAATACTGTATGCTTCAAAAAAATTGGCAGATGGAGTAGCTTTACTTATCAACTACAAATGAATTAACTGATTACATAGCTGATACCACACACTTTATTGACTAATTTGCCTTATTGGGTTGAGCTTCCTGGCTGCAATTGAGATGCCATATTCTCTTTAAGTCTAGATACCATGTACCATTTATTTACTTGGGCCATTTTAGTACATGTTCAAGTATCTGCAGATGTTGGATGGATCACAAATGCTTTTGCCATCAAGTGAGCTTGTTAAAAGGTTTGAGCAAGAAGGTGAGGATGGACCATCTGTTTGAATGTCTAATTTAATTACAGTAATCTTAAATTTGTTGTCACAAAGTTAATTTTGAATGGAATATGGTTTTGAGTGTCGATCACCACCATATTTTATGCCAGGCATCTCTTTGGATCGCCCCATTGTCACCTCTTGTGGGACTGGTGTAACTGCTTGCATAATTGCCCTTGTAAGGCGATTCGATCCTTTTGTGAATTACATCTTCTCATTTCCTAACAGAACAAGTTGGCTTAATTTCTCATTTTGTTTCAGGGTCTTCATCGGATCGGGAAAACCGATGTTCCAGTATATGATGGATCTTGGACAGAATGGGGAGCGCAATCGGACACACCTGTTGATGCTGCTGCTTAAGCATTATACATTCGGATAACTTACTCTCCATTCTTCAACATTTCCCGGAGAGACAGATATGAGACATCAATTTCATGTTACATATTTGTGCTGGTTAATTAACAGTGCCTGCTTAATATAATTATTGTTTAAAACAATCTATGTTTAGAGATTTATCATCAACTAAGTTCTTATTTTCAGAATGATTTAAGTTTTTTTACTGTGATATTTTGCTGTATTTTACATCCCTCTTTATTTTTGGTTCTAGTGAAACAATGATTTATTCTC
This sequence comes from Dioscorea zingiberensis, assembly GCA_026586065.1. Classification (NCBI taxonomy): domain Eukaryota; kingdom Viridiplantae; phylum Streptophyta; class Magnoliopsida; order Dioscoreales; family Dioscoreaceae; genus Dioscorea; species Dioscorea zingiberensis. Next base: position 54,001,351 of record CM048821.1, read on the forward strand.
TTTGCTTCCTCCTGCCTTAACAACAAATGTACAGTCATAAAATTGCTTTTATAATAGAATTTGAACTGTTATAAATACTAGGTTGGAGAAGTTTATGAACCCTTTAATGACTAAAAAAATATATATAAGAAAATTGTTATAAAGTTTTTTTTTTTAATTCCTTTCATTTGGTATCTAACATGTTATCTCATATAATTAGTTGATGTAATTTGTCTGGCTAAAAATTTAACATGTATCATTAAGTTAGTAAATTTTATTATAAACATATAATTACATAAGTTCATTTTTTTAAGATTGGATTGAGCTCATCTTATTTTTATTTGCATTAGAATAATTTTATTCATCCGGACATAATTTCCTGAATTGCTCTCCCGAATGATATGAATCGTTCAACTTTTCTCGGGATCATCAACACACCAAATCCAACTACCGGGGTTAGATTCGGGAAGTTCTGTCGGGATGAATTGCATTACTCTTTGCATTAACCATGGTATTTGACTACACTTAAAAAAAAACTAGCACATATCAAAATAGAGTATTAGAAATATAATTCTTAGAACTCACAATATATGTAAACCATGATGAGAAGATTTTGATAGTTCCTTCTTCCTCTCTGCATGAATTTTGTGGACTACTTGAGAAGAAGCAGAAATCCTTGAAAACATGAGAAAGATCTCATCAATGGTTGGCAAAGAATCAGATTTCACAGCAGTGCATGCCAAACCAATACTTAGAGCCCTCTTCATCTCCTCATAAGCCTGGCTACTGATCACCCTCAACTTCTCATCAATCAATGTCCTAGAATGACCATGATTATACACTTTATTAATCCACCCCACAAACTCTTCTTCACCTCCTCCAAAATCCTCTCTTGGATTCTTGTTTGTGATCATCTCCAACAGAAATAATCCAAACTTATAAACAACTGCATGCATGCATTAATAAGATCAAAACATACAATATTTAGTTTTCTTTTTTCTGCAGAATCATTTGAAATCAAGAATTAACTAATGAAGAAGACTCACTCTTGGCTTCTGCATTGTTCTGTTTGGTACCAACTCTGAACTTTGAAATCAATGGATTTAATTCTTGAGATAACATAACATTTGAAGTCCTGAGATCACATCCAACCTGAGGCCATTGCTGCTGTAGATATCTCAATCCTTGCATGACTCCAATGCAAACCTTCAACCTGTGATTCCATGGAGGTGAAGAACCTACAAGCCATTCTTCAACACTGCAAACACTTGTTCTTTGATCACTCACTACTGCTATCAAATCCCTGTTATCACACCACCCCAACACCTTCACCAAGTTCTCATGCTCCATCATGGCAAGAACTCGGCATTCTTCGACGAAAGCATTGCGAGAGACTCTCGAAAACCTCCCCCTCTGAACTCTGATCCCAACCTCAGTGCCATCTCTCAGCCTTCCCCTATAAATCTCCCATCTCTCACTCTTTTCCACCAAGTTATCATCAGAAAACCCCCCGGTCGCCGCCTTCAGCATCGCCGGTGTGTACTTATTATGCCTTCTTCTTCGCAAAATCGAAGGTAAATAATCCGGTCTTCTCACAAACAAGCGACCGAGGAATCCAACCACACTTACAGCAAAGACAAGAACTCCGACGAGGAGGAATATCGAGGTAGTGACCTTGAAACCATGGTGATGGGAGAGGAGGAGACCGGAGTGGATGAAACTAGAAGAGTTGAACCTCTTGATCAAAAAGTACTCATCCTTTTCATCAGTGATCTCGGAGAAGTGATTGTAAGAGAGGTTTAGAAAGGAGAGGTTGGTCAAGAGCTTGAAAGCCTCTAATGGCGCATGCCCGGAAAGAGCATTGTGGCTCAAATCGAGTGCATGGATTTGCATGCATTGGAGGACGTGGGAGGGGAAGGGGCCTTTGAGGGAGTTGTTGGAGAGGTTGATGGAGAGGATAGAAGTGGGGCAGTATTTCCAGAAGAAGGAGAAGGAGAGGTAGAGAGGAGCGAGTGTTGGGGTGGAGTGGAGGTTGATGAAGGAGAAGGAGAGGTTGCAGTTAGGGTTTTGGGAAGCGATGCAGAGGTGTTTGGAGACGATGGTGGATTTGAAGATGTTGAGGAGGTCGGAGGTGGTGGAGTTGCAGTAGCGGAGGGAGGGGTCTCGGAGGCAGTTGGCTGAGAGGGTGGAGGAGAAGTCCGGTGGTGGTGGTTGGTTGAGTTCGTCGATGATGGGGGAGGAGAGGGAGGAGGAGATGATGGAGGCGAGGATGGTGAGGATGATGGCGGTTTTAGAGATGGTTAATGCCATGACCCGGAGAGACAGACAGACACCAAGTTTGATGAATGTTTTGATTTGTTTCATAGATTCTATGGTGCCGACCATGGGGTGCCTCTAGGATAGGACTTAGGTGTGAGTTGTATAATAATTGGGTGCCGTGGCTTGACACCCCATGGCACCGGTGCCTTTTTGGTACTGTAGAAGATACTGTTTTGTTTGGTGTGTGCTACAGTATCATAAAGATATGATGTCTTCGGTGCAAGGGATATATAAATTGGGTGTGGCTGCACCCACAAATTATGACGGTATTGTAGCACGAAACGACGTCGCACCCAAAATTTAACTAACAAATTGGGTGTGATTACACCCAAAGGTATGATATCTTGGAAAACTACCTAAGATATGTTAGAATTCAGGTGCGTGCTACACCCACGGTTTGATAACATTGGGTTCCAACCTTCTCTCTTTAGGTCCTAGCCTCCTGTTTGTGCAACAGTGCAAAATAGCCGATGCACTGTAGCTTTGAACCCAAACAGCACATAATAGAACAAAAAAAAAACAACATCCTAGAATCCACACGGTCTCATACTGTGTGAACAGTGATCACGTTATCATAGAGTTCACCTAGAATTCACGGTGCGTGCTACAGCACTGTAGAATTTTTCTCACAGTATGAGACATTTGGGTTCTAAGCTTAAGTTTTCGGGTTCTAAGCTTTAGTATTTGGGTCCCAACTACTGTAATAAAAATGTTGGCGCTACTGTAGTATGAACACCACCTCAGAACTCAAAAACCTATATATTAAAACCTAGAAAACACTACTCTAGGATCTACTCAGGACTCATACGATAACATACCATGTGAACAGTGCACACTGTATGTTAAAATTCACCTAAAATTCAGTGCATTTTGTGAGACCTTGGGGCCTTGGGTTCCTTTGGCCCCAAAAAACTCAAAAACCCCCAAAACCCCAAAAAACAATAGACCCCCAACCTACACCCACACCCAAGGTGTAGGCCAAGGCAAAAAGCCTTGGGCTAGACCCTAAGGTCTCATAGAATTTACCCTAGAATTCACCCATGGTCAGGGTGTGGGTATGTGCAAATGTAACCCTCCCAAAACATGGAATTATAGGTGGAGTTGGAAATTAATTTGAAATTTATAAAATAATATTTTTTTAATGGTTTGGATTGATTTTTAAAAAAATTATTATTTGAAATTTTATTTTAGTGCTTCTCATTCATGTGCTTGATTATTATGAGAGTAAGTTAAAGTATTTTTTTTATTTTTTTTTAATTTTGACAAATCATCTATCTATATTACTAAATGAGAATAAAATAGTTGTGGGTCATTTTGATTTTAAATTAAAAAAAATTGGAAAAAAAGAAAATTAGTTATCCGGATCCTCTCTTTGTTTTTTCCTTCCTTGTATTTCCTTGTTTTCAATCTTGGCCATTGATTTTAAAATCCAAAGACCAAAAGCTTGTCCAACTCAGCTTTCCCTCATTGAATGAGTCTTGGAGTTGGTATAATTTTGTTTTGACAAAGTATCTTATTTAGTGATTTCTAAGCTCATTAATGGATTTCTATTCAAAAGATGATATCAAATCCCCACATTCTTACAAATTTTTGCTACCAAAACCATGAATGATCAAAAGATTAGACAGGTATTATTGTCAATTTTCACATATTTGTTTCTCTACTTGTGGAGGGGCTTATTTGCAATGAAAGAGAGCTGTTTTTATTAAATTTTAAAAAGATAGTTCTAAAATTATAATTTAACAAGTAAGATTTACATGAAAAAATAAAAAAAAACTTTATTTCTATTAAGTATTATTTAATTTTAAAATATGTTAAACTAATTGTTATTATGAAAAATAAAGTTCAAATTAATCTAATAAATATATATTTTTATTTGAGAAAATTGTATATATATATATATATATATATATATATATATATATATCTAAAAAACTATATATACCTGAGAAAATAGTAACTACAGTATTCTCCGAATTCCCATTTTATTGTATATTTATGTTTGTTGTTGAAATCTGTAAATGGTTATTAATCTAGAGGTTTTAATTATGGTTAAATGTAAATATCTCTTATATCCTAAAAAATATTTTAATTACTTTAAATTTTATATTTCCCAAAACATATTTTAAAATTTATAGTTAAATAAATTTTCTTGAGATATATTATAAAGGATATGCAGTCCATTAACATGCCCCCAAACAGAAGATGTATATTAGGTGGCGTTTGATTAGATGTAACTGGAAATCGATTGGATTTACATCAGAATCAAATACATGTATTTGAAATACAATGCAGAGCTTAAATATGGTGTTTGGTTAGGTAACCGAAATCTTGTAATTCAGACAGGAATTTGTGTTTGGTTGGAGGGATTTGTAAATCTGGAATTTGAAAACATGTTTTTGGCTTTCAAGTTAATAATAATAATAATAATAATAATAATAATAATAATAATAATAATAAAAAACAATAATAATAATAATAATAATAATAATAATAATAATAATAATAATAATAATAATAATAATAATAATAATAATAATAATAATAATAATAATAATAATAATAATAATAATAATAATAATAATAATAATAATAATAACAATAACAACAACAACAACAACAATAATAATAATAATAATAATAATAATAATAATAATAATAATAATAATAACAATAATAAGAATAATAATAACACTAAAACAATAATAATAATAATAATAATAATAATAATAATAATAATAATAATAATAATAAAAACAATAATAATAATAAAACAATAATAATAATAATAATAATAATAATAATAATAATAATAATAATAATAAAACAATAATAATAATAATAATAATAATAATAATAATAATAATAATAATAATATGATTGTGATTATTATGATTATAACATTATGTATTTTTCGTTGTAAGGTCATGCGTGTGGCGTAACTCAAGTGATGTATTTGGTCTTACAACCACCTTTGGATGTAAGACCAAATACACCACTTTAATTATATTCAAGTTCTTATTTGAGTTACATCCAAACAAACGTTGGTTTTGTAATTACATCGTAACTCAAGTTACATTATAACTGCAAAACCAGTGAAACAAACGCCACCTAAATAACCAGCCAAAAAAAATCTAGGGGTATATTATGAGTTTTTTTAGGACAAATTTTCTATTAGTCTCTGATACTATTTGATACTATTCCGCACCTAAAACATACACATCCAAAACATTATTATACTACACCTCTACCAATACCCACCCCCTAAAAACCTAGACATTACGCCTCCTTATACCCTTCCCACAAGCTAAGGAGGCGTAATATAACACTTGGTTTAACAAAGGACCCTTGTATCCTGATTGTTAAAGTAATGTGATTTATCTACTTATTTAAAAAAACCTAAATAATTTGGGCACTATTTAAGAAATCTATAATTAATTACTAGATTTTTTTAGGGCTATATATACTTAATATTGATATTTTTCAGAACTATATTACCTTAAATAATAGTTAAAACCTTTTTATTTATACAAAAACCAACGCAAAACCCTTGGCTTTCCTTTGAAACAAAATCCTCTCCTCCTCTTCTCCTCCTTTCGATTCTGCGCCATGAGAGGTTGAGAAGCTCTTCAACAATGCCCGCAATCCCTCGCCGCCCTCTCCAAACCCTACTTCATTCCAACCTTCTCATGAGCCTCTCTAAGAACCAGCTTTCTCTCAAATGCCCGGCGGGAACTATCATTCCCACCAATCCCTATCGCCTTCTCCGCCATATCTCTTTCACCACCCATCAAGGCCCGTTTCCCTTCAAGAATCCAAGAAACTCTACTTTTAAAGCTCCGTTCTTTGCTATGAAATCGTCCAGGTTCCGACCTCCCGGCCCCGTCGTGCCTTCAAGAACTGGTGCCTGGCTTCAAAATCCAATCTTTATCTGTTTTAGTTGCAAAAATTCTAATCCTTTGGACCATTTTTTCACAATGTTTTTGATGTTTATTTTTGCGGGTTGGTTTAGTTCATGTTGCGCCAGCAGATGACGAGACGGCTTTTGCCGAGCGCGTTGCTACGATGAAATTGAAGCTTGAGCAGGCTGGGATTCGGTGTGATTCTTTCGAGCCCGGGCAGTACTCCAGCATGATATGCCCCAAGGTGTGTTTTTTCCCATTTTTTTCCTTTTTCCCTTTCTTGTTGTTTTCTTTTTCAAAATGTCTTGTTGAACTGCTTGTTTTGTCTAATTTAAGTCAATCAATAATTTATAGATTTTGTTTTCTTTTTAATTTCATGAATTTATAGTACTTGTTATAATCGTCTTGTTAATGTTATGGCGCCAACTCTGAGTTAATATTCTACTCTAGAAAATGCGTGCCTGTCAGCTCCATATATAACAGGGTTTTTTCTTTCTTTTTTAAGTACACTCCATGCAACCCTGATCTTTTCCTACACATAGTTTTGTAGGAAGTCTTGAATGCTTGTTAGTTTTGTGTGTGGAGATCTTGCATTGTTACTGTATAACAACAGCCATATTTACTGATTATATATTTGCTCAGTGTGAAGGAGGGACTTCAATGGAGAGGAGCTTCTCTCTTTTCATTCGTGAAGATTGGTGAGTGCATATTTATTATATACCTTCATGCTTTATCTATTAAAATTTTCTTATTTACTGCGCTCATGTAACATCTGGAATTTTCTTCTGGCATTTTATGTTCACCTTTCCTTCTTTTATTTTGTAGGGGACTGGCCATGTGGTCATGCTTCAGGGGCAAATGTGGCTGGAGTGGTTCTATAGAGGTATGGTCAATTCACAGATTTCTGATGTATTGGATCTAGGAAATAGAAAATAAGAAATCTGATGTTACTTGTGTGCTGCCAATGATGACCATCTGTTTGCAGGCATCTGGAAAGAACAGGGACAACAAAGTGGGCCCTATTCAGACTTCCAAAGTAAAAGAACATAGAGTAATAACTGAGTCAGATCTTCTTTTAGAGCCATTATGTGATGAGGTACAATATACCACACTTGCGTGTAATTGGTTTCCTGGTTACTGATATAGAGACTATTCATGAAACAAGAATTACGATCTGTTTTATCCAAATTGAATGTTACTGATTTCCTTTATGGTATTGTCTCTATCTAGTACTCATGAAGTGATGTATTACCTCTACATGTCACTAATACTTTGCAGAATGGAAAACAAGTAGTAGTGCTAGTACATATTAGATGGTGTTTCAATGAATGATCCACTCATTGTGTACCTCATATCAAGAAATGTTATCATTGCTGAACATTCTTGCCACATGGAATGATTTGTAACTTATAATCCTGTGTCCATGTTTATGGCTTGGTATAAGACCATGTCACAATAGAGTTACCTTCATTCCATGTTAGTGAATCCTAATGTAATTCTGGTGGATTAGAAACATAAATTTAACTCAATGTTCATCATGCCTTTTGTAACTTTTAGCCTGTAAGCCATTATACTTATCTTTCACCAACGCCTCTTATTGATTTTGCACATTGTTTCTTCAGCTGATTGAATACTTCTCTGCAAGAAAAATATCAGCAGAAACTCTTCGACGGAATGCAGTTATGCAGCGGAGAGCACATGGACAGGTTCTTTTGCATTAAGATAAAACATACATGCCTATACATGTATATATGTATGTATATACATTAATTATACTTCATGTCACTAACTGGTTATCTTACCTGTAGGTTGTTATAGCTTTCACATACAGACGCAATGGAGCTCTTGTCAGTTGCAAATACAGGGATGTTAACAAAAACTTCTGGCAGGTAAAATTATTGCCCTTTGAGATCTATGTTTTAGTAATTGCATCAGAGCTTTATAGCTTCTATTTTCAGTGTGGTTGTTTTTCCATTATTAAAGCATGAAAAATCTGACGCTTGTTTGATCACTGTATTTCCTTCTCGCAGGAAAGAGGAACTGAAAAAATATTTTATGGTATTGATGATATAAAACGAGCGAGTGACATCATCATTGTAATGCATTAGTCTGGATCCATTATTTTATTGGAAAGAGCTTCATTTTTGGAGATTATTTGTTTACCTTCTATCCTCGCTGAAATTGTTTCATGGGGTATTTGTAGGTTGAGGGGGAATTAGATAAGCTTGCCATGGAAGAAGCTGGATACCTCAATTGTGTAAGTGTTCCTGATGGTGCGCCTTCACAAGTTTCCAAAGAGATACCTAATGAAGGACAGGTCTGGCCATACTATTTTTGGATGATATCTTCATTACCACTATTAGTAACCGAGCTTTCTAATGTTTGTCTTTTTAGTTATGCCTGGAATTAATTGTCATTGCCTTTGATTTCTTACAAAGATTAGCTTTCTTCTGGGATTCTTACATTTGAAAATTAACTAATTCTGCTTAAGTCTTCCAATGCACATTTGTTTTGTCACTTGACTACAAAATTGATATTCATGTCATGGTTACTTTTAAGACTATTTAGACTAAATCCTTGCAACAGTCATGCAAGTGTTTGTGGTACTCCATTATCAAATTAATCCTTTTATTTTTCTTTTGTTATTGAAACTTTTTATTTTCGGGTAGAATTAGGTTCTAATAAGTTGAATTCTCTACTTTACATATTCTGTGGACACTCTCAACCTTATTCATTAATCATCTTGGAAATGATTGAATGCTAATTAACTGTCTGTATGAACATTGATTTCATATAACTGTTCCATTTATTTGCCAACATCTTGTTAACTATATATGGACATTACAAAAATATGTGTAAACCCTTTGTACTGAATACTTCGCATCCAGTGGCATATAACCAATATTTTTTTGATGAATAATGAACACTAACAACATATCAGATTACTTCTTTTGTTGATTACATCCTTGATGGATATGGTTTCTCTTCATTACTCATAATGGAACCTTTCTGGGTTTAGGAGTTCGAACCTTTTTAGCATTTTTTGAACATTTGGGCAGATATTCCCTGTTGTTGCAAGTTCACCATAGTTCTCTAACTCTGTAAATCACTCATTCTTTTCTGTTTGATGCATATGTGTGTGAAACATTAAATACTACAATTTAGATCTGACATTTCTTCAGTGTTCTTTGTGAAGCCAGGATAATAAGTTCCGATATTTGTGGAACTGTAAACAGTATCTAGATCAGGTACTTGTCACAGAACAAATTAACTTCCAGAAACATGTACATTATAAATTGCAGCCAAGTGTGTTATTAAGCTTACAAAATCCACCTATCAGGCATCTCGTATTATCCTGGCCACAGATGGTGACCGCCCCGGGCAAGCCTTAGCGGAAGAACTTGCACGACGCCTTGGTAAAGAAAGGTTACTGATGTCTTTTGCTTGTTTTTAGTTTTTATTTTTGAATTTTATCAAAGAATCTCTTGCATGATATGTGTTTGCATTGGGAGTTTATTGGTTTTCTGATGTTTGCCTGATTATTTTCCTGAGATACAGATGCTGGAGAGTTCACTGGCCAATGAAAAATGCTAATGAAGTGTGCAAAGATGCAAATGAGGTTTGCTCCTAGCCTCCTACAATAGTGAATTATAAATCATTGAAAATTCAAAATGCCCAATTTCCTTGATTGTGTTTGGTGCTGTGACATATGTTTGGGGCAATCTTTTGTATCTTGTCTTTGTTGCTTATGCTGATCATATCCACTACTATCTTATCCAGGAAGGGACTACATGGTCTTAATTTTTTCAGGAATAATTATTTACCAAGGGTTATGATTTACTTTAGGCCAAAGTTTCTTTTGTTTTTTATGCCGTTTTTAATTTTAATTTTAATTTTTAATTTTTTGTTTTACAGGTGCTTATGCACTTGGGACCAGATGCATTGAAAGAAGTTATTGAAAAAGCTGAATTGTATCCCATACGTGGTCTATTTACCTTCAGTGAATTCTTCCAGGATATCGATGCATATTATAGTGGTGACTCTGGTAATGACCATGGCGTGTCTACAGGTTGGAGTGGTGTAGATGAATTTTATAAGGTACTGTTTGTATATTACAACAACAATTAATTTTCTATACTCCAATCATGGGGCTCTCGTTTAATTTTTTTTGCAAAAGATGGACTAAACTGTGTTTTTCTTTTTTTTTTCTTTTGTTGGAAAAATCTACAGTACAACATATTAGATAATCTTTCTTACATCTGATCTATATGTGGTTATGTGTGCTTCACAACTTTACTCTTATGTTGTATGTTTGAGATAAGAGTTCCCAGTTGGTTATTCATCCAGACATGTAGAAATGTCTTGAGGAGCAAACAGTTTAGGATTATCTTATTCAATATTATTACCTGGTTTGGAGTTAGTGTACTGCCATCTCAGTGAGGATCCTGAAGCCATTCCTTTATATCAAATCTAAATTATTTGCTTTTCCATACATATATGTATTGTTTGACTTAATTTTCAGGCTCCTAGTTCATGAGATTCTGATAAATTAGTTTACATATAATATCCTATTTTTCATTCTTCCTCACTTCATGTTTTGGATGATGAAATATGGGAAAAATACTAAAATTCTTTTGAATTTATATCAAACAATACAGATTAACCTAGTTATTTTCTTGAAGCATTTTCCGTAAATCATACAGCTTATGCTTATATATATTAATTTATTGGCTCCAAACATTATATCATTTTAGAAACAATTGAGGGCTCATGCAAGGTAATTTCTCATGGTCTATGAAAAATCAAGTTGTTTATGCATTGTTTTTGTATCTGGAAAGGGCAATGTGCTAAACTTATCTGTCTATAATTTGGTAATAAATAGGTTATTCCAGGAGAGCTTACCGTAATAACTGGTGTGCCTAATTCTGGAAAAAGTGAATGGATTGATGCCTTGCTGTGCAATATTAACAGGATTGAGGGCTGGAAGTTTGTACTCTGCTCCATGGAAAACAAGGCAGACTCTCTTTCAGACTAAAATTATATACCTCCTTTCATCTATTGAACTTTTTATGGCTAAAGATTGTGTTTACTTGCTAGGTTCGGGAACATGCAAGAAAGCTTTTGGAAAAACACATGAAGAAACCATTCTTGAATTCTAGGTAAAAACTATTGTATTTCTCTCTTTCTAGTTACTGGTTGATTTCACTTGTATTCCTCACTTTTCCCACCCATGAGAGATTCATTTCACTAAAAACTTTTAACAAGTGAGAGTAATCTTTTCTCTTCTCTTTTCTTTGCTTTCTGATTGAACTCTTCTACCTTGTCTATGGTCATTTGCGAACAACACAGACCAGAGACTGTGGTAACTAAGGCTTGGCATATGTATTTATGATTCCTTCTGTTATTCTTTCTGATTGACATGCGAATAAGATATAACTATAGACTAAGTTTTCATTCCCATAACAAAGCTTGTTAGATGATTGCGTGGTCTCTTGTGCTATATATTTTCATCTTGTTGATAAACTTGTGAGCCGTTTGTTTTTGTTTCGGGTTACTTAATCAGGTACGGAGAATCAGTTGAAAGAATGACCGTTGAGGAGTTAGAGGAAGGGAAGGAGTGGCTGAATGATACTTTTCATCTAATTCGGTGCGCTATATATTTTCACACATGAAGTGCCGGTCATTACCTAATATTTACATTTTACTATATCATTGGAAAATGCAAACAAACTACTGTTAGTGATTAATCAGAGCTATCTTTAGCAAATGTGTCTTTCTTAATTACTGTTTTTTTTTTCCCTTTCTATTTTCTGGCTGAAGGACATTAATGGTTGTCATATGATTTTTTCCACTTAGTTAACATTATGTGTCAAACAGATGCGACGATGATTGTCTTCCATCTATTCAGTGGGTTTTAACGCTTGCAAAAGCCGCAGTTATGAGATATGGGGTGCGTGGACTTGTGATTGATCCATACAATGAACTGGATCATCAACGCCCTTCAAATCAGTGAGCACTATACATTTTGCCACCAGTTTAGTATATGTTTGTTTTCTAATATATGTATTTTTTTTAACTGGCTTCTTTTTTCTATTCATTATGAAACTGAATGCCAAACTTTTAGAAGCAATTATTCCATCTTTAGAAATTTAAACTCTTAGCAATGCTGATATTGGCAACATACAGCTGACTGCTTTTCATTTTAGATTATATCAAGATTCTGTTGGGTGTGCATTTAAGACAACTTTGTTATATTTTATACCTCTTATAACAGGACAGAAACGGAGTATGTAAGTCAAATGCTTACCAAAATCAAGCGCTTCGCTCAGCATCATGGATGTCATGTGTGGTTTGTAGCACATCCCAAGCAGGTATCATACTTGATAGTGAACATGATTTCTTATTATTAAGAAGAATCAGGTTTATATAACACTCATAGTAATAATACATTCCTCGGTTATAAACATTTTTCCAGCTACAACATTGGGGAGGTGGCCCCCCTAATCTGTATGATATCAGTGGAAGTGCACATTTCATCAACAAATGTGATAATGGTATCGTTATTCATCGCAACAGGGATGAAAAAGCTGGACCTATTGATCGTGTAGAGGTTTGTATGATCTTTTCTTTTGGTCATAGTGATGTCCTGTATTTATTCATGATCATTGACAATGAACATCTATTTGTTGTAGGTTCATATACGTAAGGTGCGAAACAAGGTTGCTGGGGGTATAGGAGATGCATTCTTGTCATATGACCGGTAGGTGATTTCTTAGGTCCAATGTTCAAGGCATATTTGAAAGTAACATAGTATTTAACACTCACTGAAAGTAAAATTAATAATACTATGTTATTGAAATTAAAATCAATTCCATCGGCTGGAGGTAATCATGGTATCAACAATTTGGTTTCTACTCGGCTTCCTTTTTCTCGTATCAATGATCATTGGGTGATTGTTTTGAACAAAATTTAAAGTTACCACTTAGGAAGAGATGTATATACATAGTTCTTTGTTGGATGCAGGGTAACAGGAGAATATTCAGATATTAAAGCAGACTAGGCTAGCGCCGGTTAAAACGGTTCTGAACCTTGTGATATGACTTCAAATGAACGATGCATCGACTCAGCTTCTCACCGAGAGAGATCAAATGCAGTCTGTCATGCATGCAGAAGCTCAAAGAATTATAACAAAGTTCTCATTTTATTCATCTCACACGGACGAATGTGCCCATCTTTGCAGAATCATGTTGTACATTCTTGTATACCCACCTTATTGAGTTAAATGAAATCACAGGACCTTGGCAATTGATTTATGATCTTGTTGAACGTTGGTTCTTTAGTATTATAAACAGCCAATAAAACTGGTATCAAACAGCCTTTGTTTCTTCACTCTTCTGTGTTTTGTTTGTTTGTTTGTTTTTTATTTTGGCTTGGTGACATTCTGCCAATAGTTTTATTTTTAATTTTTTTTCTGTTTTGGAGAAAAAGAGATTTTTTTCTCTTGGGCCTATATAACCCTGTAAAATTATGAAATTATATATTAATTATTTTAAATTGTATCTTCATACCTCTACAATACAAACACACACATCAAATCATTCAATCAATTTATGAAAAAAAATTCATCTCTTACTGAGATACCTATTTTTAAATTTTGAATTTAATTTCTTTTAAATATTTTATTAGAGGTATAAATAATAATTATAACAATTATACAGATAAGATACTTATAAAAGAATAAAATTTCTAGTATGTATTTGCTTAAATATGAATGTAAAAATGATAGTTACTTGCATACGCGTAGAGTTATCAATTGTTAAAAATTTGAATTTTTATCAAAATTAAAATTTAACAATAATTTAAAAAATCTAAACTATCCGCAACATTTATTTATTAATTCAAATAACTTAAACCTATAAAATTAGAAAAAAAAATAAAAAGATATAATAGCAAATTTATTTTATTAATTTTCCCTCGTTCCATAAACCAGCTAGTTTGACACCAAGTTAACCATGGAGACATTAGAAAAAATAAAAAAATAAAAAAATAAAAAAAATAAAATAGTTGATATGCAGGGATATATAAATAAACATCCTTTTTATGGAGATATTTAAATCCACAAAAACCCTTCAAAATAAGAGGAATGTAACAGAAAAAGGTTTCTCAACAAAAAAAACTCTCTCCTATTCTGCATATTCTTAAAAAGCCTCTTCTTTTTTACTCAACATCCTGTCCGACAACCCACTAATGGAGTTAAATGGTTGGTTGAAATTACGAGAATGCCCATTCATTTAAAATATAGGTTTTTTAATACAAGAAATTATGAAAATGCCCCTCCACCCTTTAATGGGTGGACGTTGGAACTCTACTAGTGATTGGATTCTTAGAGGCGGTATCCCACGCATGTGGTGGAGTTTCTCATGGATTCCTCCTCAGAAGCGACTCTTTCATCTTCTTTGGGTTAGCTTCCTCAGTTTCAAGAGTTTCCGCTGCTCTTCTCCCCATCTTTGCAACGTCCAGTCTCCGTCGACCATTGGAAAGACCATCTCTATGGAGCTCTAGCGACCATTTCCAAGTACGTAGGCCCAGGCGAGCCTCTCCTAAGGAAAAGATTTTTTATTTTTGGTTTTAAGGTGCATGATCCAGGGGTTGATGTTTGTTTTGGATTCTAGAGCATAACTTGCGGCCCTATTTGTAACAATGCGTCTGATTCTGTGTTTATTTTTGGGGTTTCAATTTATTTTTTAGGATTTAGGGTTATTGTTTATTGTTAGAGTGTGCGCTTATCAGAACGTGTTTGTGTTTATTTTTTGGGGTTTTTCGTTTATTTTTCAACAAAAGCGTTTAATGGTATGGTTGTAAGAGTATGCGTTTATTATTTGGGGTTTGTGTTTATTCTTTGGGCTTTCCGTTTACTTTTCAGCAAAAGAGTTTATTGGTTTGGTTGAAGCTGTTGTTTCGATTACATGTTCAAGCACTTAACTTGTTTGTTGTAATGTGCAGTTCTTTGCAAGATGACAAGGAAAATTAAACTGCAACCTCATCAACTTTAGGTGCTACTTGGTTTCGATTGTGACATTGTTGAGAGAGCTTAGAACGATGATGACAACTTAGCATTCGGAGATGCTTGAGAGAACTCCCTTTGACCATTTTATGGAGATAGATCCCATCGTCGAGGAGAGGGGACTTCTGGATCCCCTCTTGGGGATATACGATGTGAAGACTAGAACCTTCAACATTGGATCTGTTCAGTTGGAGTTTTGGGTAGAGGATGTTGCCACGATCCTTGATCTCCAATGCATGGTGTTGCCGTAAACTTCAAGCCGAAGGTAGCAAAGAATGCTCTCGAGTGTAGATTTTTAAGGAAGGCACCTGACCGAGACTCACATGCTATTGAGAAGGTTATCCTCGATCTCGTTGTGAAAAGCAAGGCCGAGGAGGAGAATTTTGTCAAAATGCTGGTGGTCTACTTCATCGGGACCTTCAGTTCATGAGCACATCCTGTGCAACCTCGCAGTGGGTTGCTTCATACACCGACAACCTCACCATGCTCTACCCGTAAGTATCTGATGGAGAAGATTCCCAATGCAACAAGTCGTGTGAGGGCCTATTCCGCGGGGAAACTGACAACATTAGACTACATGTGAGGGTGTTGTCTTCGAGTTTAATTTGTGGTTCTACGTGGTGACCGGGACTGACAAGAAGGTATGCTTCAAGAAGACGCGGTGCATTATGTGCTTCGGTGAGAACAACTTCAAGAAGCGGGAAATGGTTTCTAAATTATTGAAAGTAGTTGAGGGGAAGGAGGTGAGTTTTATTTATTGTTTTGTGTAAACACTTAGTTTTTTTTTCGTAAAGTGTTTATGGTTTTGCTTAAGCGCTTTTTTTTTGATAAAATGTTTATCATTTTCATAAAATCTTTATTATTTTGTATAAGCGTTTATAATTTTCATAAAGCATTTATTATTCTGCTTAATCATTTATTATTTTCGTAAAGCTTAATTTTATTATTTTGCTTAAATGTTTATTGCTTTACTGAAGTGTTTATTTACCATTTTTAATTTGTATGTATTTTAATTGTCCTCCCTCACCCCCTCTAGCTTGGCGGAGGCTAAGTTGATGGGGTACGCACAAACCGACCCACCAAGAATAGCACCCTGGCGAGACAGTTTGGTTTCCATCAAAAAGAAACCACCCTCTTAAAGCGTGGGCTGAAGACGAAGACGGAGGAGGAGGAACTCGAGGAAGAAGTCGGTTAGAGGCCCCTTGAGGTGGAGAGGACATGATGGCGTTCATTCTAAATGAGTTAAAAGTGCTTCGATCAAAGGTCGATGCACTATATGTGCAGGTGAATGTCTATCAACCAATAGAACTACCGGAAGTTATTGCAAGCATTGATCGACTTACTTCATCTTTGCAGCAAGAAGAGGACCCCCTAGGAAAAAAATGAAAAAGGGTGGTCTACAAATGTTTGCCGCCACCACCATCACCAACAACACTAGCATCACCGATACTAGATGCACTAGCATCACCCTCACCATCGGCATCACCCGCACCTAGCTACAACACCCGCATTGGCAGCAGATGCACCAGCACCAACCACATCGACAACACCCTCACCACCGACATCGCATCGACAACACCCTCACCACCGGCATCACCTACATCAGTAGCACCCTCACCTCCAGCAACATATGCCCCGACGCCAACCACATCGGTAACATCCTTACCTCTGACGTCAACCGCACTGACACCACCCCTACCACAAACAACAGCTCTAATACCATCAACTCCCGCACTTGCAACACCCTCACCACCGCCAGCAACCACAGCAGTAACACCCGCATCGATACCAGCAGCATCTACAACACTAGCAGTTCCCTCACCGACAACTCCCACACTACCAAGACTGCACTACCCAAGAACACCCGTAATACACCCGCCTACACCACCAGAAGGGCCCGCACTAGCAGCAGAAAAGAAAAGTCACTGGGCGGAATGTTAGCCCCAATTGGAAGGGGTGGAAGAAAGTAGCTCTTAAACCCTTTGGGTTTATTCATCTGTATGACTAGGCAACAACGAAGATAGGGAGAATTCTTGAGTCCCTTAAAAAAATGAGGGACAAAAAACCAAAAGTCACTAATGTTGAAGGTGACTTGCTCAAGAATCCCAAAGACCTTGTTTACTTGATGGATAAGGATGCTCAGCCAAACTGCTCAGTAGCTTCATAGCAAAGAATAAGAAGCTAAAACTTCTACCTTTGGAAGGCGTTGGAGAGGGTAGTGTTGTCGGTGCTCCTCAATTCCTCGATAGACAAGCAGGACACACTGCCTCTTATTCTTTGGAGTTTCTTCTTAGTAAATGGCTTAAGCTTGTATTTTTTTGACTTTCGGTTTAGTAAACCGCTTAAGTGTGTATTTTTTTTGAGTTTCCGTTTAGTAAACGAATTAAGAAATTATTTTTCTAAGTTTCAACTTAATAAATGGATTAAACATTTACTTTTTTGAGTTTTTGTTTAGTAAACGTCTTAAGCGTTTATTTATTTAAGTTTCCGCTCATATACACCTTAAGCATTTTTTTTTTTGAGTTTTCGTTTAGTAAAAAGGCTTAAGCTCTTATTTATTTGAGTTTTCCCTTAGTAAACAAATTAAATGTTTATTTATTAAAGTTTTCACTTAATAAACGACTTAAGCGTATTCTCTCTAATAGGACCATCGTCTAGAAGAGCAAACTTGGGTATGTGGCCTGTTTGAAACTGTACACTATGATCCAAGTGCCGGGTGATGGTTCTCGATGATGTAGTCGACATCTTTTTACTTATCGTGATTGAGTCCTTGAACCGGAAGTCTTACCCATACAAATGGCGGGCTTCCATCATCAAGTCCTTGGCATTGGTACTGTTAGAGTTTGATCATCATGCGAGTGAGCTAGAGCGGATGATGATGGTAGAACTAGAAGACTTCCACAATGTGGATGTTCTGTTAATGCTGACAAAATGAGCACTACCATCTTCTGGTCTTGGACCAGGAAAAATATGAGTATTCACATTACTTATCGTTGGTACATAATCAATACGACGCAGGTGCAATAACGATGGTAAGAGATCCCTATTATTATATATGAAATTAATTTACTAATGATCTAATAAAAACATAACATGTTTTATTGCAACGTGAACTGTAAGATAAGTACCTTGCTTCCACTGCTCACGTCGATTGTAGTCGTACATACCCCCTAATACGCATCAAGGATTGCCCCCGTCAAGAGTCAAGGACAGTGGATTGCACAGTTTTTTTGATGCGCTATATGGAACTAATTCTCGATGGGCTTGAAATTAAATTCAAGCAGTCCGAGGTCCCAGTGGCGGGGCTAAGGTATACTGCTATGATATTAATGGATGGGATGCGTCGAAATGCTTGAGTTGTATCTTTGAGTCCCACACCTGTGAATATTGACACTTTTGT
This sequence comes from Dioscorea zingiberensis, assembly GCA_026586065.1. Taxonomy (NCBI): domain Eukaryota; kingdom Viridiplantae; phylum Streptophyta; class Magnoliopsida; order Dioscoreales; family Dioscoreaceae; genus Dioscorea; species Dioscorea zingiberensis. Next base: position 54,020,015 of record CM048821.1, read on the forward strand.
TTTTGGAATGTATACATTAGTCGTACATGGAATGTATATAAAGATACTTATTAAATTTTACATTTGTGTATATCTGTGATCAATAATAGTTTCTATGTGAATATGTGTAACACCCTATCCCGACACCGAGACAGAATGTCACACCAGCTGGGCCGGGGGTACACCCAGCCCATAAGCTGTGTAATTTAAACCTGATAATCATGGTATTCAAACTAATAAAAATGATTATTAACTAAAGTAGTTAAAATCTTATATATATAAAATACAATCTTGCGGAAGCGTTCTACACTTTTATACATTAAGTAGGGATAAACTATCCTCTTCTGCTAGCTCAGAGCCATCTACAGGAATACTCAATCTCATCTACCTGCACATTTCACCTGAGTGAGAATCACTATACAAGGAAATACAAGGACTGAATGATATTTAAAACATGAAAAACAGCATGCTAATCATAAATAAAACCATGGCAATGTTCCATGCAAACATGTAGCATACTCTTAATTTGTTCTTTAATCCTTTATAATCAGAACGAGAATTAATTTCCACATATGTTCTGGCTGACCGTATCATGCTAGTAGCCTTCCAGGTTGGACCGTATCAACAACCGTGGAGGTGACAAGCTATGGAAACAACTCCTCGCCTGATGGAAATAAATTCCACAAATGTCTTGGTTGACCGTATCAAGCCAGTAGCCTTCCAGGTTGGACCGTATCAACAACCGTAGAGGTGACAAACTATGGAATTAAATCCTCATCTTCTATCATATTAGTGTCATCTACACTTCTACTCTCATACAGCGGCACCAGAGTGGAAAAAACCAACTCAATATCTCTCCGGTCGAATCAACTCAACGACCGTGAGCTATAAGAGGATATACGTATACTAGGCACTCGATGAGTACTAGAAGGGGGTTTTTGTTTTCTTTTGAAATCAGAATGGTTGAAAACAGATAGTTGGACGAGTAAAAATAGAGATCATATAAAACCACCCCTTCTCTACCTAGTACCGTACTCTCTGGCTCTATCGTAGAGCCACGTCTGGCACAGGCATATATTCGAGTATGATGCAATGCACTAATACGTTCATCATGGCAATTTCTAACAATATACAATATTTTCACATGCTTTTCATGAAC